>OZ035884.1:52660918-52693036 GCA_964034835.1 Muscina levida | reverse complement strand
AGGGTCTAACACGTCCACTTTAATGAGTTACAGGTTTTGCAATCCCACTACGGGACCAACAGTTAAATGAAGAAACCGAATTCAGCTGTTTGTTTGCTAGTCATGCCAACTGACGCGACTATTGAGATGTGCTGTCGACAATATCGAGGTACTGCCGATCAAAAAATGTTTGTGTATGTCGGCCCAAAAGATAAATATCTATATATATAAAACAGGATGTGTGTATATATGTAACGTATGGACTCGAAAACGGCTGGACCGATTTTGATGAAATTTTCAGGGAATCTTCCGAATAACCCCGCGAGTAACATAGGCTACACATTGTTTCGATTTTTCTACATTTAGGGGGTGAAAATGGCAATATTCGATAATATGCAATAGCGAAGCATTGCCGGGCCCACTAGTTGCTTATAAAAGGAACATATTCACTTTGTCCTATTTAAAAAACAACACTAAGGCCACTTCATAGATGAAGTAAGTAAAAAAAGCGTTTTTGTCGCAAAGGGATTGCGTTTGTAAAGCTGTTGTAATAATCTGCCCACACAAACCGAAGCTGTTCTTAGGTAGCTTTAGCTTTAAACTTTACTTACCCTATCGCCTGTTTTCTACACATACTGCGCATAAAACATGCTCCTAGCATAAAACATGCTCTATAATTTGAAATTCCTAATTTAATTATTCTTTTTTGCCTGATGGCAAGTTGTCAGCCTTAGCAATATCACATAATTTTTCAGTATGTTTTACGTATTTTTATGTTATAAAAACTGCATTACGTTTTCTGTTTTTTTTACCAACCAACGTCTTTTCTAATGTCTCTCTTCCTCTCTCTCTCTCCTACCTGATCTCGCCATGTTTTCCCTATTGACCCACTGCCCAAGACAGCAATTAATATGGACAAATTCCATGGTGGAGAAATTAAAACCGTTTGCAGCGACCGTTTTGTAAGTTTCCTGTCTTGCACTTTGCACACATCTCAGTGTGATGTGGTGCGAGCGATTGTCCCCCTGGCTGTGAGGGAATTCATTGCAATTCCAATGTAAACGTGAACGGATCAACATAAAAAAGTACTTTAGCTATGTGGTAAATTCAAGCCATTACAATTTGGGGTTGTTTTTGTCAGTGTGTGTCTCTGTGTGTGTGTGTGTGGTTTGTCCAAGGAATACAAATCATTTGGGATTTTGCGTGAACGCCTAAAGTGGCAAGTTGCCATTGCCTTGTGGCAAATGCTGCTGCATTTAACAGTCAGTCAGTCCATCAGCTATTGCAATCGGTCAGTCAGTCGGTTCACTTGTTGTTACGACTTGTTGCTGGCAGTGTTTTTGTGGTCATGCCGTTGATGTTGCTGCTGCTGTTGTTTGAGTCAATCACCTCCAAAAGTCATGTGCCGTTGTCCATTCCACAACTATTGTTTTAATATCCCCCAACTTCATGGTCTCCATTATCATATTGCTGTCTTGTCTCATTTTGTTTGTACTATTTTTCTTTAGTTCATTTTTGGTCTTGGGTTGTTTCGCTTTTCGTTGTGTACGTAGACTTGGCCACAATCAATTTGTGCCTGACAAGCGTTTCAATCACACCGTACTCCTTCTGTACGCTTACCCACCACAACTCCATAGGCTCGCGGACGAGACGAGACTACACATGTAGTTTGATATGTCGTCTGACGCTGCGATTGCATTGTGGGCCAACTATTCACTCGGACACACCTTGAATTTTGTAATGTTGTTCTGTTATTTGGTTTTTTCTGAGTTTATAAATATTTCTCGCTCATTTAGATTTGATTCTATTTTGGTGTTTGGTGGTTTTGGTAACTTCGTATATGGCCAGAGACATCATGATGCAACTGCGAGCCGATTACAGGTTGCGAATTGTTTGGCAAACACACGCACATATACATATATACACACACATATACAAGATAATACTTAGTTTGTAATAGTGTTGTTTGGGGGGATTAGTATTAAGCTAAAGAGGCGTTCTTTTAGGAGGGTTTCAAAATGAATGGGTATAGCACAAAAGGGATTATACTTTTGCATAGGTGTTACCGAGTTTAAAGGGTCGGGAAATCTTTACAGATAACAAATAAACGAAAGTATTACTAAAATATCGAAATGGAGCAATTAGTCAGGACTGTTAGCATTTCATATATGTATTTACCGACAGCAAACTTCAATTGACTTCACAATCGGAAATTTTTGATGTGGCCATTTGTGGTATTTCAGAAACTTAAAATCAAAATATGGCAGACCATGGCATGATGGTAAGATCACGCGCCTTTAATGCCTGGATTCTATCCCCAACACCGTCATCTACATTTTTGTGATCGACTGCTCCCTCCGTGTTGTCGATAGCATCTTTATAGTTAAACTAGCTGACCCGGCAAACGTTGTTCTGCCATAAAACTTCGGACCCGACGAATTTCGTCTCGAATACGACGAATAACGCCATCATATAAGCTCCAGTGTAATAGTAAAACACAGATAGTTCAAATATTAATGTAATTTATTTAAATTTCATTGAAATCAGTGAAGAGCGATTTGATAAACAATGTTTTTCGATTTGTTTTCCGACGCATAAACAAACAATGAAGACGGTTTGCGAACAGGCAACGTACAGTTGACAGTGCGAAAAAGCAGGGAAATTAGAAATTGATCCTACAAACTTGCAACGATTGGCCTTGCGATTTATTGATTGTCATCACCAAAGCCAATCAAATGGGGAATTGAATTCGCTTGAATTGGAAGGAAAGATCGGATTTAATCACATCGTTCATCAGTTTTTTGACGGACAACCGCGTACAGTAGCACAATTTTGGATGATTCAGATTACGCAACATGATTATGATGGATCCCACCTTCAGCTGTAAATTATGCGGCGGAGTTCTGGGCACATCTAGAGAGTTCAAAAATGGTGTCGGATAGTTGGTCGCCTCATTCTCATCGGTCACGCTGTCAACGGATTTGTATGAATACAGTTCTTCAACGATTCGACTTTGAATAAAAACATTCAAGCTATTGACGTCCTTATTCCTCGCTGCAGGTATGGCCTGTTCACTAATCCTATCTAGAATCCGGGGAAAACTTTGATGATGAGTTTGTCCTTCGACGATGTAAACTCGCAAAAATTTGTCGGGAACATCATCAATCCATTTGAAACATCAACCGGAAATTGGCCATTACCAAGCGCCCGTAGTTGCCTTGAAAATTCAGTAGCCGTTGGGTCGTTTTGCAATGTCACTCTCATGTTCGTAGCAAATTTCAACTTCTTGACATGCCGCCACAAAGACGACGATTTTAGGCATACATTAATTTCATCAGCAGTAAATTTCGGGATGACGGAAAGTGTTTGACGAAAATGTCCGGACACTAATGTCATAGCCTCACCAAATCGTCTCGAATCACCTCTTAACTTTTCAGTTCACGATTGATTGCATCGTGCATCGAGCGATTTGGCGCTGATATTTCCAATTTTGACAGTAGACTGCCACACATGAGCACGCACATGTGTTCGATCAGAATAAACGCTTCGTTGCGCGTCTCGTCCTTAATATCAAGATCGAAATTCTAAGTTGTCGTGCGAACCCTGTGTAGCCATCTTGTCCTTGTATTTTTCCCACAATGCGCTCGGGTTCTACCAATGACACGCGGCTATAATGATCGCAAACAATGTATGAATGCATTGTATACAATGCGGTTTTGAACAATCTGACCAATGCGTTATGTTCCTGCAGAAGTTCAATTGCCGATGAAATGGATCTGTAAGAAATTATTATCTTCGTTTGATGGTGGTAACAAAGCGCCCGCTAAATAATGTATTTGCCCTTGAATCTGAACGTTTGGAAGCAATTTCGAAAAAAAATTGGAAGAATTGTTCACTTTTTTAATTACAACACTACGACACAAAATCAGACTTTTTTGAAAACACCCGAACGTTGAGTGAACCCTAGCTCAGATAATACTTTGCTAATGATATTCCTAGAATAGTTATTTTCAAAAATTATGCCTTCGATTTTTTTCAAAAGGCCAATTTGCAATAAAATATAATCAACGTATAGCGGCATCTATCAGGTCGCTTCTTTGATCCCAGCACAGCGCCATCTATTATCTGTCTCGTTTACTTCTCCACCAAAAATTCACGCAAAATGTTTTTAACATAATACATTTTACAATAATATGCAAATTTCCAAGCATAATACAAATTTTCCACTTTTACGTCGTCTGAAATCATCAAATCAAGCGATTCAATGAAAAATTTCGTCGAAAAATCCAAATTTTTCGAGTTTTCCACCAAAAATGTTTCTATTTTTCCATTCGAAAAGTCATTTCGGAATAATAATCCGAAATTTTTCACATTAACATCGTATAAAATTATCAAATCATGCGATAAAATGGTAAATTTCATCGAAAAAGAAAATCCAATTTTCCGCTATTTTTCATTCGAAAAGCCAATATGGAACAATTAAATAAAATTGTATACAAAAATTCGATATGCGATTTTCAGCAAATCAAGCGATACATTGCAAAATTTCGTCGAAAAAGTCAAAGTTTTTCGGGAATTTTCCGAGTTTTTTTTTTATTTTTTCATTCGATGTCATTTCCAAATAATTATCCGAAATTTTTCGCAGTTACATCGTTCAAAACTAACAAATCATACGACAAAAAGCAAAATTTCGTGGAAAAATAGAATTAAATTTTTTCGAATTTTTCCGAAATTTTCCGGAATTTTCCGAATTTTCCACCAATATTTTTTTATTTTTCCATTCGAAAAATCATTCGTAACAATTTGACACAAAATTCCATACAAAAAATTAATTTTCGGTTTTTCCAATTTTCCGGAGGATTTTCCCAAAATTTTCTTTTACATAAACCTTCTCCTGGCAATTATGAACAACTGAAAAAAATTTCACCAAAATCGGTCCAGCCGTTCTCAATTGATGAATTACTATACATTTTTGCCACCATTTTTATATATATAGATAACGAACTCGAGTTAAATAATTTGAAAAAATTTCAAAATTTCTATAGTCTACAATTGCGTTGATATCTCCACGCCGCATCACCCAACAAATAAGATTTTGCAGATAACTTTTATTAAAATCCTTAATGTAACTACTACAAACAACTACGTACCTGTCTCTATACAAATATCATATTACGCCACAGCATTATGCAACAAGTGCCAAGTGTGTCTTACAATTTGAGTTTAACTCACATTGTGTGTTATGTTTATGGCTTAGTATAACTGTAATTTTTGGCCACTTCTGCATTTTCTTTTGAGAACACTAAACCATAGAAATTTTTCATTATTATTCCATAAGAAAAGAAAAACTAATTTATTTGTTTTAATAGAAACACTTAACTGGATACCATACGTGAGAATCAACATAATATATTTGGAAATTTGTACAATATACCTTACCAAAAGGGAGTGCCTAATTTATATACATTACATAATTTAAACGAAATGTGGAGTAAATTCTATTAAAAAATTAGTTGAGAAAAAGCAACTCATGAAAGAAAAATTATGCGAAAGAATTATGTAAATGGCAGTTATTACAACAGACGTATCGTAGAGTAATGACTAAAGCATGTGTTACTGAAATTACATTTGAAGTTATGAAATGCTCATAATTTTTATTTGCCTTCTTCTTGTTCTTCTCATTTTTGGCGAGAATGAAAATATATTCTTTTGTGCTCCAAAGATACTCGTTGTTGGTTATACCAACTTTGGATAAAACCTTAACATAATCAACCCAAGCTAGTTCTGGTAGTTCAGTACTGAGCCAAACATCCATACAACTGGAGCTGGAGAGTTTTCACCCATTCGCACAAAATATCCAGCTAATGGTTCGTACGACGATGGCACTTAATGGCCGTTAACGATGGTGGGTCTAAATAGATTCATCCGACAGTGCCATTACCTAGTATTCTGAACCGTAAGGTCAAGACAAGTATAATTTTTGTCTGTTACAGTTGGATTTTGGTAGTGCCATTTCCTAGTATTCTGAACCGTAAGGTCAAGACAAGTATAATTTTTGTCTGTTACAGTTGGATTTTGGTAGCATAGTAACAGTGGTTTGCACAGCCGAAGTACCACAATGATTGTGGTTTAACGTTCGTTTTAGTCAATTCTGTCGAATGCTTCGCAATTCTGAAAAAGGGCGGTATAACATCCTGCAGTCATAGGCTAATCTTATATACACTTGGTTTTTATTGTAGAGGCAACTAGACCGCTTTACAGGGGAATGAAGGATTTTATAATTTGAGACTTTCTGATCGTGATTGACTTGGAAATACCCAGAATATCTCTTTCGAGGTCCCCAAGCAGCTTACAATTTTCGAAAAATCGCGTATTCCCCGGGCAATACCGTTTAACATCCGTTCAGTGATAGCCAATGTAAGTAGGCACAATGTTATGTAACCTACATGGGATTCTACCACCGATGGGTCTGAAGCTAAATAATAGGATCAGGGATGCACACGACGAATGAACTGTGACATCATTTACAGCTGCCAGGCAAGAAACATGGTAGTGAGTGGAATCAGATTTCCGCACAAAGATATTTCCAAGATGACCTGGATATCCCTGATCACGTGGTAATCGATGGAGGGCATGCCTCCAGCGTTATGGATGTGAGTGTGATGCAAACGCTTTGCAAACATTGACTCAGATCACCACCTAGTTGCAGCCAAGGTGCGCACGATTAAGTAGTGGTAAAAACACTCGTATCAAAACGCAAAGGAAGCAAGACAATCACAAAGCTGCAGACAACCGGGATAGCCAATGCCTACTCCAAGTCTCTCAATTACTAATTATAATGACCACTGCCGCAACGACTGGGTTATGAGAAACCCTGCTTTGATTAGCTCTGGTTCAATGCAGAATGTGGCGTATTGTCCGAGAAAATGAATGCTGCATACAAGATAAAATTGCAGCCAATGGCAACGCGTGGGCTGACGGAAAGTTTTAATGAAAAGAGGAGGGATATAAACGCCTTTTCATGCGGAAAAAGAGGCTATGGAAGCAAAAAGAGAATAAAGAAAAATACAGAGATAGAGGTTAAAATCAAGGGTTTTGGAACAGGTTTCCCTACCTGAAAGAAAAGAGATTTCCATCTCTGGTCACGGACACGCAGAGTGTGCTGCAAATATGGAGGGAGCACCTTTGTACTCTGCTTTTCCCCAAAGGCAGCATATATAACAAAATCACGCCTTTTATTACCGACGGAGTTGATTGCCCACCACCGCACAGTGGAAAATTTTTGTCCTTATCGGATCAAAAATCTGTAACTTTTTTGTTCTTAGAGATAGAGTTCTGAAATTTTGCACGAATAATCTTAAGGTACGGTCAGACTAGTCAAATATTTGACCAAAACATGTTTTCCCCTATTTGACCAAAATATTGTCAAAGCAATACAGAGTTGATTTAGTGTCCACACTAGGCGCATTTGTTTGCCTTCTTTTGTTTGATCAAACACGTGTCAAACTGTGTCAGATGGACATTAGGGAAAACATATTTGCCCTGCGGTCACACTTGAACGAATATTTGCAACAAGTTTTTGTTTGCCGGCAAATAAATTTGTTTTCTCAGAAACCTTCAGCAAGCCAACAGAAAATAATTTTTTTTTCTGAAATTGTTTTTAACAATTTGAAACAAAATGCAAATATTTTGGTTAACTGTGATGCGTATTTTCTTATATCCTCATATTTTCTTCAACTTCAACATAATTGGCGACGGTTTGTTTGTGATTTCAATTTATTTATTCTTTGTTTTGTCGTTCGAACAGATGTTCTTGCTATAAGTGTGGTCAACACAACCTTTTTTTAGACGACATATTATTTTACTTATGTAGTTTCTAGTGGAAATTACATTGAAAATTTTAAAAATCGATCAATCTATGAAACCGGGGTTTTTCTTGTTTCAAAATTTACATATTCAAAATATAGGTTTAGAATTTTTTGGCCGAATCTAGTTTAGGTTCCAACGACTGTTTTGGTAGGGTAAAACACATTATTTAAGAAAAAAAATTAATACATATGTTTCGAAATTCGAACTATTGGATGTTAATTTAAATGTTAATTAATTAATAACCAATTTTATTTAGAAATAATAGCGGCGTTTTTTTTGCCTGTGGCACTTAGAGTAATAACGTTTTTTTATATTATTAAGGTGTAATAGGGTCATTGGGACCAGAGAAAAGAATGAATGCATTTGTTTCTATTGGGTATTCATAATTTTATTGCTTTTGCCATGCATTCAACAACAGTTACTAATGCCGTTGCTATTTATATGCATCTGTCAAGTTTTTAAGTGCTCCAACTAGTAGTGTTGCAGTTTAGTGCCGCTGGTCGGCTCTATTTAGAAAGAAGGGCTAGTTTACATGGAATAAATACTGAAACAATTTTATTCTGCCACAATTTATCCGTGTTGAAGGCTTTTTTTGTAACTGAATAATTTTTTTTGTTTCGTTTTGCTTTATCTCATTTATTTTAGAAATAAATAATAAGTTTTTTTTAGAAAAATATAATGTATTGTATAATTTGTAAAAGTTTTTAATATTCGGCTTCCGCCAAAAAAAAAAATTCCTACGGTCAAGTTTTTTTTTATAATAATGTCAAGCATAGTTTTCATCAAACTCACAATATCTATGACATGTTTTACTGAAATTATGTGGATTGACAACAATAGGCATATTTTTTGTGAGTGCACTCAAAGCATAAAATAAGGAACTCAAACCGTTCCCTGATTGGGACCTGTATGTTCTAGAATTACTGCTGGATTAGTCTCAAAAATTTGTTTCATTTAAATACACCCACTTAGAGGATCTTCATAGAACCACTTTTTGACACACATGAGCCCCGGAGCGGGGGTTGTGATTTTTTGACTCCCATATTCTACAATTTATCACCTTTATTACGGGCTTTCGTGAGTGTAAACTGCCTGGCTACCAATATTAGTTGGATTTGCTTGTAACCTGTTAAACTATGGCCAATTTATCTATATTATACCATAATTAGTCGCAGCTTACCCGGTTTACAGTCGATTTGAGATAAATAACAAAGCTAGAATTTTTCCCTTTTAATTATGCATAACATTTTATAACAGTTCCACAATATTACCAAAATATATTTAATATTCACCATTTCCCTTCCTTTTATTTTATTTATTTTTATTTAAATTGGCGATATTTTTCTTCATTTTGTTAATTTCTGTCGGTTTCTGATAGCAGCTGTTATTTACCCTTGTTTGCTCTTACAAAACTTTTGTAAGATCAAATAAATGTTTGCCCAAAAAAGAGGAAAATATTTGCTCTTTGGTCACATTGAGTATATTTGGATTTGAAGGCAAATAATTTTGTTTGACCAAAATCAGCTGTGTTGTTGTTTGCTACACAAAAATGTTTTGTGGTCAGACTGCGGCAAAGAAATATTTGACGGTTTTCGTCACATATTTGCCTAATCTGACCGTACCTTAACTATGAAGGCAAGACGAAATCTGTCAGGTCAGCTAGTAATAATACATCAACATTAAAAAAGTTTTAAATCGCGACCTAAAGTTGTAATGGTTCTAAGTCCACTTTTTGCCTAAATGTAATTTTTGATGTAGAACGCAAGATAAATTGAAAACGCATCTGGCTTGAGAAAAAAACCACCAAAAATATACGTCACCATGTCAACTGAATAGAAAATATTCTTAGTCCCTATAACATATAGAAACAAAACGAAAAAGTTGTAAGTCCAGCATTTTTATAATAATCATTCTCTGATTTTGGGAGTAATCAAGTAGTCATGGCATTCCAATGCAAATGCATGAGGGCGGAGTCTTAGCGGAGAAATTAACAAGCATTTATGCATATTATACCCTCACCCTACGAGTAGGAGGGTATATATCATTTGATACGACCTAAAAGTGTAACACATAGAAGGGGTCACTTTAGACCCTATGATTCTTTGAACCAAATTTGATTCATGACTTTTAACGTCATTTGAGCCACGTCCGTCTGTCTGTCTGTCCGACTGTATATCTGTCTGGCTGTACGGCTGGTATGCACGTTAACTTTCGAAAGACGCAACCAAATGTTTTGAAATTTTGCTATGTATATATTTCGCTAAAGCTCGTTACGGTATTGCAAATGGGCTACATGGCCCGCCCCTTCTGGTACCTCCCATACATATACACCATTCCGTTCACTTTAGAAATCGAGTAATAATATCGATACAACCAACGGGATCGTACCCAAATTCTGAATTTAGTAAAGTTCAAATCTGGAAGTCTACCCGCGCCCCTTTTGGTACCTCCCATACCAACGTGCCACTCCGCACACTTAAGAAATGGAGTATTAATATCCATATAATGGAAATTTTATGTTTACCTGAGGGTGAGAGTATATGTAAGTCGGGTTGGCCGACTGAAACTTTCTTACTGGTTTATTGAAAAACTAATTAAAATAGAAAAGACCAACCAGAGTATATAATTACACCAGTTTACAAATCTTTAATTATTGTAAGCTGCAGAGTTCTAAATAATTTTTTTCTATAGATTTCATCCTCCTAAACACGAAAACGAGAGTTAAATTAATTTTTCCTCTGATTACTTTTAAAGATATGATTTTTTGAATTATTTGCAAATTTTTTATGAGATGCATCAGCTTGTTGGAGAATAATTCGTAAACTCGTCTTACGATTTGAACAAGAGTGGTCTTCAATTAAAGGTAATATGCTCCCTAAAATCTTCCTATACAAGCTTTTAATATCGGTTTGGTAGTTTTGGTGGTAGGAGCATTTAAAGTTTAAAAAACAATTTTTTTTGTGAAAAAATAACGGTTTTAAATTGATAAAAAAATTTATTAAAAATATTAATTGCATAAATAAATCTAATTTCATAAATTGAGTATAAAGATTGGACTTTCCCGAGCAAAACAAGCCATCGTTTATAAAAATTGAGTGATAAGAGGAAGAGTTACACGGTTTTAAGAGGACCCTACAAATGGTAAATTTTTTGATTTTAGGCATATTACGATAGGTTTAGAGCTAAACTTCACGTTGCATGAAAATGACAATAAAAAGTGGAAATACCACTGTATTCTGGGTGGATCATGCATCACGAAAATGTTTAATTTGAAATCCTAGCTGATCGTTTTTAGAAAATATCGATATCTTCCATTTTTGCCGACTGGACCAAAAGTCTTTTAACTTATTAAACGATGACAGTGAAAAACTGGACCAATGAGATAAAAACTGTTTATTTATTATAAAAGTATACAAACAGGGAATCTTGTATGATCATTGATTATTTTGACATTGCTTCAATTTGGAGGCTTGAAGTGCACTATTTTTTTTATTACGAACATTGTGACAAAAAATTAATCGAATCGGTCCATGCGTTCTCAACGAACAACAATTCATTTTCATATATAAGATAATTTCTTTAGTATGTCCGGATGTTTGTAAGTATGTCCTATTCTTTCCGCAACTTTCTGAAGCCATTTGACGACATAGTAAGCTGAAAATTGTCATACTTAAAGTACTTCCCCTGCGGAAGATCGTAACGAAGCCAGATTTTTGATTTTCGGTCTATGGGACCGACTTTTTAACTAGTATAACTAAAAAGATCTAATTAAATAGGGGAATGGGTAACTTTGGGCTCCCTAGGCACGACTAGGCACCGTCGGATTGAGCTGAAAAATTAGGACATGATTTCTTACACTAAACCTCATATTTAAAGCAGCGCAAACAATCAAATCTAAAAAAAAAAAAATTCCGATCAGTCTAATGTACATACCATTATGTAATGTGTAATGCCTTATTAAATTCATCAATTAAACATAAAGTTCTGAAAATATAGCTAAAAAAAATATACGAATCTCCCAGTTTTTCTAGATCGGCTCATTTAAGTTTTTTACGAGCAATTTTAATTTTTGGAGCAAAGCTCCCATCCGGCGACTCGAAAGTGACTTCTTTCTGTCACAGAACTCAGCGAGTTGTTAACAGACTGTGGTGAATTTTTTGTGAATGTTATTCAAATGGCCATAAGCGGGTTCTGACGAAGCACAAATTTAAAATTTGTCACAAATTAAAAAAAAAATTGTGACTATTTAAATTTTTTACGATTTTAATTTTTAAATCATCTCCATGTGGGCGGAGTGATACATTTGTGTAGGAGGTACCAGAAGGGGCGTGTCAAGACTTCCAGATTTTTTCACAAAAGTTATCCTGCTTGAAGTTTACTAAATACTGAATTTGGGTACGATCGCGTTGGGTGTATTAATATTATTTCTCGAATTCTAAAGTGGGCAATTAGATGTATTTGCTTGGGAGGGACCAGAAGGGGCGGGCCATGTAGCCCCTTGGCAATACCGTAAGTAGTTTTAGGGAAATATATACTTGTGCAAAATTTCAAAACATTTGGTTGCGTCTATTGAAAGTTATCATGCGTACCAGCCGGACAGCCAGACAAATGGACATGGCTCATATGACTTAAAAAGTCATGAATCGAATTTGGTTCAAAGAAACGTAGGGTCTAAAGTCACTCCTTCTATGTGTTGAACTTTTGGGTCGTATCAAATGATATATACCCTCCTATCCATAGGGTGAGGGTATAAAAATATAATAAAAAAATTATAATTAAAAATCTAAAAAAAATATAATAAAAAATAATTTAGTTTTATTTATACTTAAAGATTTTTTATAGAAAAAGGCGCCAAGTCCAAATCATATCGATAAGTTAAAAAGCGCAAAAGTCAATGCTCCAAAAAGTGTATAGTGCAATTTTTCAGAAAAATTTCTCAATATTACCAAAAATATGAGCAAGTTACACATAATTACATTAAATGTTTTGGAAAACTAACCCGTTAAAGGAAAAAGTAAAGT
Organism: Muscina levida; assembly: GCA_964034835.1. NCBI lineage: Eukaryota > Metazoa > Arthropoda > Insecta > Diptera > Muscidae > Muscina > Muscina levida. The sequence continues at coordinate 52,680,167 of OZ035884.1, read as the reverse complement.
TTTTTGTATCTCCTGTAAAATATTGAATTTTGGACTTACAACCTTTACAACTTTAGGTCGCGAAATATTATATCACAAATTTTTTAACGGTCAAATATTTACGCATATAAAAAATTATCAACAACAGTGATTTTAACATGTCTGTTATTGCTTGGGGCGGCTAAGTGAGCTCTCACTCACTCTCTTTACATTTCCATATCCATCATAACCAAGTCGTTGACTTACCACAGAATTAGTCTGAAAACAAATAACAACTGTAGATTTTATAATTTCAAAAAATTACACAACAATTGCAAACGGACAGACATGGCAATCATGGCAGCCAGCAGATATTTACAACAGTACGTCAGCAACCAGACATACTGAGGTCAGTCTAGCTGGCTGGTGATTTAAATTGTGGTCAACATACAAGTACATTACTTTGGTTGAACTACACAATAACGGGAGATATAGTTTTTCTGTGGTTCTTGTCGTTGTTGTGGCGAATGTTAAGGTCACAATTTTGTAATGGCTCAAAGCTTGATGGAACTGGTTCTAAGATTTAAATATAAAAAATTGACCTGAAGTTGCAATGCTAAGAGTATATACTAAGTGCTACAGCGATGTCGGGTGGGGGTACAAATGCTAAAGAAAGTGCTGAAGTAATTAAAGTTTAATTAATAAGTATGATATGTAAGATAACGCATGAACAGAGCAAGATGTAGGGGATGACGCCATGCTTACAGTTTTCATTATATAATTCTGCGGGAATCTTAGGGATTTTAACGTCAATTTGATGGAACATAATTTATTGGTCCTCATCCATCCTACTAAAAGATTGTATTTTAGAAACAAAATTATATATATTATTTTAAATATAACTATATTCAAGTCAACATGTCGTGTTTAAGCGGCAACATGGTAACTAACTGTCTTGTCTTTATCTCTTTGTATACAATAAAGTTTGCAAATTTTAATATTTTTAGATTTTATAATTAATCTATTCATTGTATTAGCTTTTCGTTCAATACTGCTACACTTAACGTGGCCAACATATTTATTAGAGCCTAGCGATTGTACCGCTAAGTTAAACAAAAACGAACAAGTGCATGTAGAATATATATGTATTTCGTTACCCAACCAACAAAACAATGCAATCTTTTAACGTCCAGTACATAATTTACAAATTCACAAGTTTCGCTCTCTCACTAGTGGAAAATTCAAAAATCTAAAGAATTAAATTAAGTTTAAATTAATTCTTAATGGACGCGCTTTGCCCTGACTAATGTGGAGTTTTTTTTACATTATTTTTACATTTCGACGCCATCGTCTTGTGGTCAGTTGTTGTACGCTTAACACTCCAAGCACATTCATACAAGCGACTGTCGGTCGTGGCAGCAACTGAAGGTGATTTATTGTTATAGTACTCGCAGTGGTGTTCTGCAAAACCGCTCCATTGTATTCACTCTATTTGCGATCGCAGTGACGTGTGGTGCCTGCTTAGCATGCAATGCCTTTTATAAGATTCGTATGAAACCAACATTGTGCATTCATTTGCATTTGCTACTGAGGCGCCTCAGTAGTTTGTTTGAATTGTGGCTGATAGGGCTTTTAACTCGTTTTCAATAACACGGAATTTGTTTTGTCATTTATTTGACTTTGTGCGACATGAAATCGTCCCTTGGCCAGACAAAGGGATAACTTTCGATACGTATGGAAATGCTTAAAATTAATTTAAATTTATGACTATTGGTGTTGGTCTATCAACGATGCAATAAAGAATGACGAAGAATTGAATGTTTACGTTATTAACTATTATCTCTGTAGGAAATTATGACTTATTGTAAAAATTCTTGTGGATATTCAATAGGTATTTTAGCCTTGGACATTAGCTAGATATTATCCTACCGTGTAAATTCAGTATAACATAGGGAGCATGCGCCAAGGAAAGCTTATTAACAATACTTTTCACTTTATGTGTTTGATTTTAAGCTTACAGCAAGGTTTATGTCTTCACTAGATGTTATATTGTAACACTTTGCGTCAGGTGTCGCTTATACTCGTCTATACAGTACTTAGCAGAACGTGTAAATTACACCAGTTGACAAAAATAACGTAGTTGCATGTCCTTTTCCACATAGAACTAGTTAGGGGGTCACAAAAATCCTTATGGAACCCGAAAAGAAGGATAGGTTAAAGTTGCGTGCACATATTGCGGTGGAAATGGAAAGTAGCATGTAGTTATGTGTGCGATTGTTATAAACTTATTCGGAATTCCAATTTTTATTCGGAAATCAACGTTCAATTAACATATGTACCTGGTTAAAGGATAACTTAATACAGGGTTTGGAGAAGACACGAATTACATGAATTATAATGTGGACCGAATGAAACCTTTGTATGGAAGGCGACCTCCAATACATTTGTATGGGAGGTAGCAGAGAGGGCGTGGTTGGACTTCCAATTTGGGCACGATCGCGTTGGGTGTGTTGATTTTATTACTTGATATCTAAAGTGGTCGATATGTCAAATTTGAATTGGAGGTAGCAGAATGGACGTGGCCGTGTAGACCATATGCAATCCCGTTAGTAATCCATGCAATGCTTCGAAACTATTGGTTACGACTTTCGAAAGTAATCGTGTGTACTAGCCGAAAACACAGACTGGCATGGTCAAATGTATTAAAAAGTCATGAGTTGAATTTGGTTCAAAACATGGGTCTTAAGTGGTACAACACATGATTTTGGGACTCAATTCTGAGAACTGCATGTGAAAGTAGGCCCAAAAAGAAGATGTTCTGCATCATTCGTTTTGTCAAGTTACTTGCCATAATTTTATATCGATTTGAAGTAAGTAAGTATCGTATAGGGGAGTTTGTCACGTTTTAGGTTGAATCTATATATATATATAAAAATGGTGGCAAAAATGTATAGTAATTCATCAATTGAGAACGCCTGGGCCGATTTTCAGTTGGTCGTTATTGCCAGGAGAAGGTTTTTGTGAAAAAAAAATTTGGGAAAATCTTCCGGAAAATTCGGAAAATAGAAAAAATCGAAAATTGCCTTTTTGTATGGAATTTTTTGTGTAATTGTAACAGAATGGTTTTTCGAATAGAAAAATTAAAAACTTTTTTTGAAAAATGCGGAGAAATTCAAAAAGTTTGAATTTGATTTTTCGACGAAATTCTACATTTTATAGTATGATTTTATAAATTTGGACGATGGAACTGTGAAAAATTTCGGATAATTATTCCAAAATGACTTTTCAAATGGGAAAATAGAAAAAATTTTGGTGGAAATCTCGGAAAATTCCGGAAAAACTTGGATTTTTTCTACAAAATTTTGCATTGTATCGCTTGATTTGATAAAAATCGATAATTGAATTTTTGTTTAAATTTTTGTGTGCAATTTACGAATGGAAAAATATAAAATTTTTGTCGAAAAATTACGGAAAAATGTCAACAAATTTAATTTTTTAGACGAAATTTTAAATTTTATCGTACGATTGATAATTTTTGACGATGTTTATCTGAAATATTTCGGATAATAGAAAAATTCGGCAAAGGTGCAGAATATGGGCCGGGAGGTCAAATAATCGAGGTCAAAGTTGGCGCTTAGGCCCGGGGGGGCCAAAAAAGGCGCCCCTTGGGTTCTATGAAGACCCCCCATGTGTGGGTACTCAAACGAAAGATATTTTCGAGACGAATCCAACGACCGAGTTAGAGCCATTTAAATTTCCGGGATATACCAAAGAAAAAATTGAAAAAATCATGGAAAAAGTTAGAAAAATTTAAGGAAATAAATTAAAAATTCTAAAAAAATAGAAAAAAAATAGAAAAAACATTGGGAAAAATCATGGAAAATTTGAATAATTTAAGGAATGAATTGAAATATTCCACAGAAAAATGAAATGTTATCAAAAATGTGTGAAAGTTTTAAATTTTTTAAGGTTTTAAAGGAAAATTTCAAGAAATATTTAAAAAAAATTCAAGAAAAAGTCCAAAGAGAAATGTGTGAAAGAAGAAAATTGATTAAAAAAAGGATAAAAGTGGAAAAAATTAAGAAAAATTTGAAAAAATATTTAAAAAAAAGCTATGTATTGTAATAATATTTTTTTTTTTTGATATATCCCTTTAAAATATAATTTGTTTTTTAAATTAGAGTTGTAACGGTTGAGATGGTTGCAGTAGCGCCGCGATTTTTTAAAAAAAAATTTTTTTGTTTGTTCCGAGAAATATTTTTTTTTTGTAAGTTAGAGTGAAAATGGATATGTTGGGTGTAAAAGCACCGCAGGCAAAAAGTATTTTTAAAAAATTCGCGCGATTTTTTTAAAAATTATTTTTTTTTGCTATATCCCGGAATGAATATTTTTTTTTTGGAAATTAGCGTGGAAATGGATATGTTGGGTTTAGCAGCGCCGCAGGCAAAAATTATTTAAAAAAAAAATACCCGCACCTGAGGGGTCATCATAGAACCGAAAGGGGCCCCTTTTTTGACCCATGGGCCTTAGCGCCAACGTTGACCTACCATTCCGATGTTTGGGGACCAAGACGAAGACAATTGCATATTTTTTTTTTAATCGGGCTCCCGCCCCATATTCTGCACTTCAGCCAAAAATTCTTGGTGGAAAACTCTATATATTCCGTAAAAACTTAAAATTTTTTTGTTTTTTAGACGATTTTTTGCACTGTATCGCTTCATTTAGTGATTTATGTCGACTTAAAGGTGGAAAATTCGTTTTGATGCTTGGAAAATTTGGGATTATTATGTTAAAAGATTAAACAGGAAATTATCGAAAAATTTCAAAATCTTCTGCATGAGAATAACGCATTGGTCCGATTGTTCAAAACAATGCATTTCGACGACCACAAAACCATTATCAGAGCAGACAAAAGACCCTCTGGTTGCCATGCAGGACAATTCAATGCTCCCACTATAAATGAAGGCGCAGTGGTGACTGTTAGGAAGAATGTGGAATCACGCGATATTGTTCCCAAGCGTCGGGATGGTAGACAACTGAGGCATGACTCATCGGTCATATGATGCACTTCAATACCCGTTGATGTTCTGTCGTGGAGAGGATGGCTATCACCTCGATTTAAAAACGGTCAATAGAACAAAAGGTTTGTTTACAAAGGTACATACGCGTGCTCATGTGCGGCAGTCTACTCTCGAAATTGGAATACCTGCGACAAATCGTTCGTTCAATCACGAATTGCAACGAGATAAAGCATTGATCGAGATGAGCTGACTGAAAGAGTCCGAAAAAATGTGCCGCCATTGTATGGCGAGCAAACGAACATGTACGATTCGCTGATGGGGGTTGTTGACAATGGAACGGGAGGCATTTACTCTCTAATTGCTCCCCCAGGCAAAACATTCGTCATTTCTTAGATTCTGGCAACATTTGGTCAAGATCACTAGTATTTCTGCCACATTGTTGTAGCGCGGTCGACCTGCACTTTCCACTTTGAAGCTGCTGATGAATCTTCTCACGGTTGACAAGCCAAAGTGCATCGACATTTTTGGGATGAATGCACGACGGCACATAAACGAGTTTTGAAGGCAGTTGACCGAACGATTAAGGATTTACGAGGTGATTCGGGATGATTTGGTGTGGTATGGTATTTTCGTCAAACGCTTCCCGTCATCCCAAAATCTACTGCTGCTTATGAAATTAACGCATTGGTAAAATCGTCATCTTCGTGTTACTGAATTTTCAAGACAGCTACTGGCACTTGGACTGTGAAGGAAGTCAATGCATCTTTTGTTATAGTTATGTTCTCTAAGTTATGCATTGACAAAAGCTGATAAACGATATTTTGGGCGTAATAAGTGGATAATTGTCCAACAAGGGTTTTGTTTTCGCTAAAACTTTTGAGTGACTTTATACACAACTGATTGGGATGCAATTGGTGCATTCTTCTTCTTAATTGGCAGCAGCAACGGGAATTCATCTATCAGTAGCCGCACGTACAAAATAATTCTAAGCACTTCGGTATTTTGCGCTCAGTAGATAGTTAGTCACACCAAGTGAGATATCTTTCACCTGGTCTGTCCAACGAAGTTTTGGTTACCCTCCAGCGACGCCCATCGAGTTTATGACGAAATCGTTGGACAGCTCATATAGCTCGTGGTTCATTCGACGACGATACTCGCCGTTAACGATGAAGGGTCCAAATATTTTGCGAAGTATTTTTCTCTCGTGATGCAAATATTGGGTCAGATCATTACCTGATTGCAGCCAAGGTGCGCACAAGATTGAGCACAGCGAAAAGCGCACGTAACTAAACACAAAGAAAGCTGGACATCGCGTAGCTGCAAACTCCAGAGATAGCCAATGCCTACTCCAACCAGCTCCCACAATTATTTCGACACAACGCCTCTACTTCTGACGTTCCCGATACACAGTGGCAGCATATTGCGCATTCCATGGCAACCGCCGCAACAACCGTGCAAGGATATGGAAAGCGGCGTTCAGACGAATCATGGTACGATGAAGAATGTGGCATAGCGTCTGATGAACAGGATGCCGCTTATAGGGCAACGCTGCAGCCAATTGTATCCCGGGCTGTTAGGGAATTGCGCGAGGAGACAGTAAGACAGGCGATACAGATATTTAAGCGAAAAAACGTCAAATAAAGGAACAGGAGAACGAGGATATAGAGCGATACAGGGATAGAGGTGAGGCCCGAAAATTTTTACCAGAAAGCAAAAGAACAAGGATAGAATTCCGATTACAGATACGCAGAGTGTGCTGCATATATGGAGAGAACACTTCCAGCAACTGCTGATTCCAGAAGGCAGCGCATATGAAGTTATCACGCCAATTGTCGACGGCGGTTAGGATGGCCCACCACCAAGTAAAGCCGAGGTAAAAAGACCAGTGTCGCGGCAGAAAAACAATAAAGCTGCCGGTGCCTACGGTCTTCCGGCAGAGCTCTTCAGGTTCGGTGGCGAGGAGTTGATAACGAGCATGCACAAGCTCCTCCGCACGATTTGGCTTAAAGAGTGCATGCCCGACGATTGGAATCTAAGTATATTATGTCTGCGCTGAAAAAGGTGATCCAAGTGTGTGCTCCAACTACCGCGGGATCAGCCTTTTACCCATCGCATATAAGGTCCTGTCGAGTGTGCCATGTGAAAGACTAAAGCCAGTGTTATCCAACCTGATTGGACCTTATCAGTGTGGCCTTAGACCTGGTAAATCAACAACTGACCAGATATTCACACTTCGGCAAATCCTGAAAAAACCCAGAGGAACAGATCGACACGTACCATCTTTTCGTCGACTATAAAGCTGCCTTTGACAGCCCGATACGGCAGAAATTACTCAAAGCCATGGCAGAGTTTGGTATTCCAGCTAAAACAAGGCGACGGCCTATCGTGTGATCTCTTCAACATAGTGATGGAGATGATAATGAGAAAAGCTGCAGTAAATACGAGTGACACTATATTCAACAAAAGCCACATGCTACTCGCGTACGCTGATGACGTTGATATCATCGGTCGAAAACTACGGTATGTGACTGCAGCCTTCTCAGGTATACAGAAGGAATCAGCGAAAATGGGTCTAACGGTTAACGGGGACAAAACAAAGTTATTAGTTTCAACGAACAAAGAATCTACTAGTTTGGGAAACTGCGTGTACGCTGACAACTATATTTTCGAGGTGGTAGATAATTTAATCTACCTAGGCTCCGCCATCAACAAAGCAAATAATGTCCGCCTAGAAGTCTGGAACATAATCCTGCTTGCTAATAGATGCTACTATGGACTAAGCAAGCGATTCAATGACAGAGCCCTCTCTCGACGAACAAAAATCCAGCTATACCAGATACTGGTTCTGTCTTAATGTAGCGATCAGAGTCCTGGGTTATGACACAAGCGGATGAATCGGTTCTGGCGGTATTCGAGAGAAAAATACTTCGTAAAATATCAGGGCCCATCATCGTTAACTGAGAGTATCGGCGTCGTATGAATCATGAGCTGTATGAGCTGTACACTGACATTGACGTGGTCAGACGCATTAAGGTGCAACGGTTGCGTTGGCTAGGCCATGTTGTACGCATGGACGCAAAAGCTCCAGCTCGAAAAGTCTTCGACAATGAACTCGATGGACGGCGCAGAAGAGGGCGACCAAAACTCTGTTGGAAAGACCAGGTTACAGAGAACCTTACAGAACTTGGTGTGACTAAATGGAGAAGAAGCGCAGTAGATCGAGGCGCTTATAATATTTGCGGTATATAATCCAACGGGATTGTACGGGAAGTACCAGCTAAGTAAGTAAGTTAGTATTTTTCTCTCGAAGGATCCCGGAATAGATTGATCCGCTAACGTCATTACCCAGGATTCTGCGCAGGTAAACCGCTTGCTTAGCACATAGTAGCAGCGGTTTGCGATCAATACTCGTCTTTTGATTGGTGCATTACTATGATTTAAATAAAGGATGTATCTTTTTCTAACACATATTTTTTCCTCTTTCAACATCATAACTACCACATTTCATATTTATTTTTCTAGTAGTTAATTTAATATGTCAGTTTAAACGAACTTCTAAAAACTTCATATTAAATGCCACAGTAACTTAAACGCCTTCTGAAATATTATACAGGCACTCATATAGCTGTATCCTGTTTTCTTATGTACATGTAAAGGTGTGACAAATTCAATTAATAGCTTACATCTGAAGTTGACACTTCAATTAAGAAGTGTCAATATTTTCCGAAATTTTCATATCACAAAGTTTTCAAAGTTATACAGTAAATATTTTGCAAAAACTTGATACAATTTTTAGCTGACAAAGTTTCAGTGGCGCAAAATGACAAAGTGACAGCAAAAGGCCAAAGTGTATTGAGTTGACAAATATTTATGTGACTATTTGTTACCACCCAAATCTCTGTGCAAATCGTGAGCGAGTTCTAATTTATGACAACGCTTTAATTCATAACAACGATGACTGTGTACCAAAATAGACTCACACATCCACCCACAAGTAAATCACAAACACGCACCCACACTCACACACACACTTCTGATGCTTTATTAATAAATTGATGTCGAGATGTAAATTCTGGAAATTTGTGTCAGTCATATGTCATGCAATGACATTGTCAGATATGTATATTCGACAGATAAAAGTATGCTGCTGCACTGTTGGCGTTTGTGTGTGTGCGTTGCGTTATAGAAAAGTTTATTTTTGGTATCAGTGCACAACCCTCAACCTCATTGTGGAGGATGGCGGTGGTGGACCTTGGAAGTGGTGTGATAAGCACTACGCTGAGTAGAAGCCGCAGGTAGGTAGAGAACAATTGTTATCCTAAATTCTTTATCCGATGTGTATCTTGCTGCTGTGAAACATCATCTTATCTGATACAAAAGTCAAACTATTTCCATGTAAAATGAAATATTGCTGTGATAAATTTGTTGGGGTAGGACGTGTATATATATCAACAGTTGTTGGCTTAGTTTGATTGTGCGAGGGTGCATCGTTAAGTTAACAACATAGAAATATTTGCTTACATGCAACAATGGATGGGAAGCAACATCAATTAAAAAAAAAATCTATATATATAAAAATGGTGGCAAAAATGTATAGTAATTCATCAGTTGAGAACGGTTGGACCGATTTTGCTGAAATTGTTTTTCAGTTGTTCGTAATTTCCAGGAGCAGGTTTATGTAAAAGAAATTTTTAAGAAAATGCTCCGGAAAAGCCGGAAAATGGGAAAATTGGAAAAATCGAAAATGTCCTTTTTGTATGGAATTTTGTGTGCAATTGTTACAGAATGGCTTTTCGAATAGAAAAATGAAAAATTTTTGTTGAAAAATGTGGAAAATTCCGGAAAATTTCGAAAAATTTAAAAAAAATGTTTACGAAATTTTGCATATTATCGTGTGACTTTATAGTTTTGGACGATGTAACAGTGAAAAATATCGGATAATTATTCCGAAATGACTTTCCGAATGGGAAAATAGAAAAATTCTCGGTGGAAAACTCGGAAAATTCAGGAAAAACTCGAAAAATTTGGATTTTTTCGGAAACATTTTGCACCGCAAATTGAATTTTTGTATTACATTTTGTGTCTAATTGTTTCGTTGTTGGAAAAATAGAAAATTTTGGTTGAAAAATTATGGAAAAATTCCAAAAATTTAAATTTTTGTTCGACGAAATTTTACATTTTATTGTAAGTTTTGATAATTTTGAATGATATAATTGTGAAAAATTCGGATAATTATTCCGAAATGACTTTTCGAATGGAAAATTAGAAAATTTTTGGTGGAAACCTCGGAAAATTCCGGAAAAATCGAAATTTTTTGATTTTTTCGACGAAATTTTTCATTGTATCGCTTGATTTGATGATTTAAGGCGACGTAAAGATGAAAAATTCGTTATGATGCTTGAAAAATTTCGGAATATTGTGAAATTTATTATGGTAAAATATTAAATGCAAAATGGTAGAACAATTTTAAAATCTTCTGCATAAGCATAATGTATTGGTCCGATTGTTCAAAACCACATTGAATACAATGCATTATGACGTCCACAAAATCATTATCAGAGAAGACAAGAGACCCTTTGGATGCCATGTAAGACAATTCAATGCTCCCACTATAATGAAGACGCTTGAGAACAAGCTTCGGGATGTTGGACAAGTTGGACGACATATGCACAGAGTTCGCACGACAACATCCAATTTCGATCTTGAAATTATCTTCTGATCAAAGACATTTGCGTGCTAATGTGTGGCAGTCTACTGTCGAAATTAGGAATACCAGCGCAAAATCGTTCAATGCATGATGCATTCAATCGCGAATTGCAACAAGAACAAGACTTTGATCGAGTTGAGCTGACTGAAAGATTCCGAACAAATGTGGCGCTCTTAAATGCCGAGCAAACGAATGTGTACGATTCAATGATGAAAGTTGTTGACATTGGAACGGAAGCATTTACTTTCTCGATGATGCCGGTTGGACAGGCAAGAGATTCGTAATTTCTTTGACTCTAGCAATAATTCCGTCAAGATCGCAATTAAGTTAGCTGTTGCATACTTTGGTATTGCTTCCACAATCGAACTGCACATTCCACTTTCTTCTCACGGTTAACAACACAACGTGTAGCGAAATTGTTGCGAGAATGCTTAATCATTATTTTGAATTAATGCATTTAACGAGAATGAGGCAACCAACTATTCGACAGAATTTTTGATCTCTCTAGATGTGCCAGTTGTGCATAATTTGCAGCTGAAGGTGGGATCGATCATGATCATTTTGCGGAAACTGAATCATCCGAAATTGTAATTAAAGCGACGATCATCAAGGGCATATGCAAAGGAGAGGAAGTCCTTATCCCTCGAATCTATTATTCCAACCGATCTTCCCTTCCAATTCAACTCCCCATTCGATTGGCTTTTGCGATAACAATCAGTAAATCGTAAGGCCAATCATTGGAAATTTTCACAGGGTCAGCTGTGCGTTGTTTGTTTGCGTGTTGGCAAACAGTCTTCATTGTTTGTTTTTACGCCGGAAACAAATCGGAAAACATTGTATATCAGATAGCTCTTCACAGATTTCGATTAAATTCAAGTAAATCAGATTAAAACTTGAACTATCTGTATTTTACTATTATATAAAGGCGTTACCTTGCCGGGTCCGCTAGTAAAATAAAAAAAAAGAACAAGTAGATAAGTTGTGGTGAAGACCCTTGTATAAGATTATGCAACTTAAATGACGGAGGATTGTTTACATGTGTTTTTGATCATTTTTCACTTGGGAATGTCTTGAAACTCTCTGCTGAGGTTCTCAAGCGGTTCAAGATGGCCGGCAGATCACGTTCTCGTTCAATGCTGGGAAATGTGAGAAGGTGCAATGTTGAATAAAGTAATTGGCATGCTACCACCGATGCGTAGTAGGGACCATGTGCGAGAGAACAAGTATCAGCTAAAATGGTTGGAAATGTTAGAGTTTGCGATGCATCTAAGGAAGTACAAAGATATCCAGCATAAAGATATCCACAAGGCAACTTGGCTTTTCCCCGATCAAAAGACCAAAAATCAAATCGATCATTTGGTAATTGATGGCAAGCATGCATCTAGTGTCATTGACGTGCGTGTGATCCGTGGTGCTAATATCGGCTCGGATTGGATGCAGCCAAGGTGCGTACAAATTGAGCAGAGCGAAAAACTCACGAAACCAAACACAAAGAAAGCTGGACGTTGCAAAGCTGCAAACCCCAGAGAAAGCCACTGCCTACTTCAACCAGCTCTCCCAATTACTATGACACAACTCCTCTTTATATCACCTGCCTGCCAGCCTATAGAACCTAATTTGTAAAAGTGCGATATCTGAAGTACTAGATCATTAGGTGTGACCCCGTCTATTGGACGTAAAGTTACGAATTGTCATGAAATTTGGTCTGTTATCAATTGAGATCAATATACGTATTCTAAAAAAAAGGGTTGGGATTTGAACTAGGGTGTGGAAAACATACCAATATGCGTGATCAAGCCAAAAATGGGTGGCCCTGCCCAATTCTGTTTTCCAATAGCAATAGGTGGAGGACTGTTGCACCATTCGTGCAACTATGGAATTATTTAAGATCAGTGGAGTATGTGACCAAGATCTACGGCAGAAAATTAATTGAATACTCATGAATTGAAATATTTCTCAAATCAGCATCTATTACAATTAGAGCGACGAACTTTAAACAACAGTGTAATATTAGAAATTACGAATGCGTATGGAGGATTTTATTTCCTTGATCACAAAACTAATCGTCTTGATAAAATGGCTCAGTAAGTTCTTTGTTAATCTTTACAGAAGATTTCGTGTCAGTCAGGGTAAGACCGCAAAGACATATCAGCTTCGCAGAGATAATAAATTTAGTTATGGCTTTAATTAATTTTTGACATATTGGGTTTATAGTCGATTTTTCTTAGGTATTTTCTAGGATATGCCGTAGTATGAATATCTGGTCAGTTGTTGGGTTTTTAGCTGTAAAGCCAAACTGATGAGGATGAATCAGGTTTGATAACACTGTATTTTATCTATTACATAACACAATCGACAAGACCTTATATGCAACAAGTAAAACACTAAGCCCGTGGCTGTTGAAGCACAAACTTGAATGACCTTTTTAGCACAGGACATAATATTCTTACCTTCCAATCATTAGGTATAACATACACTCGTTAAGCCATGCGTAGGATCTGGGGCATGCTCGTTATTGTTATAAATCGGTCCGGTTGCTTTATTATTTTTCAGCAGCGATATTGCTCTTCTTTCCTCGGTTTGGCTTGATGGTGGCCACTTGAACTGCTTCCGCAACCAGTATTCTGTGAAAGTGCCCCACACTCCCTGCAGGAGGGGAGGTCTTTGGACCCCAACGGACCCGAGAGAACGCCCAATGGACTTTTTTCTAGCTGCGCAAGTCGAAAAGATGGTAGTAAAGATCTACGTCTTTATGAGCCTCGATCAAGGGACCTTAAGATGGTGCTACGAGAGGTCAGGTTGGCTCAGGGTGGTTTGAGCTAGGCAAGCCGCCTTCCTGATCGTTAAGAAACATCGGCTGCGGTTAGACTTAAAGACACGTTGGTATTCTAAGTGTTTGATGCTGGAGAGTAATGGAGCTGGATGTCTCTCGATACCATACGAGTCTGGCAAATCTAATTTTTCAGCTAATAAATTCTTGTTTATTGGTGCTGGATAGCACCAAAACCTCTAACAGGGGTGTAGCAGCGATTGCAGCGAACACAGTGTTACGTTGTTACGGGAGTTTCCTTTTATAAATCTCTGCTGCATGATCTCTGCTGCTCTTCCTAGCAAGTTGGACCATAACTCGTTCAAGTTTATGTTTGTGTAATTGTCGCTGTGTGTAACCAGTGGTTTAGAATAAAGTTGCCTGCCGGATGGAGTACTACGGTTCCTACCAGGAAATGTAAAGAGGCCAGCCGGATTGGGGGCTTTGTTCCTAGCAGAAGGTCGTGAAGGTTGTAGTGAAGTGTAGTGTGAAGTAGCAAATAATAACAGTGGGGAGCTAAATCGGACGAAGTACAAGCCTCAAGCTTGTACTTGTCAATCAATATGTTACCCCACATAAGATCATGTACAATTTGAATATTTCGTGGAGTGTCGAAATTACGTCCCGAACCTTAACATCGGCATAGTACGTTCTAGTAGGGTGGAGCAAAAACATTAAAATCTTGTCCTCCACAAAGCTCTCTCTATTTCAAACGACAGAATTAATGTATATTCCAAATTTCTGACAAATCGGACAATATTTACATGTCGCTAGATATTAACGATTTTTCACTATAAACTATAGGTAACTTGATACCCAAAACAAAAAGCTATTATTTCTAGCGACCTCTAAATATTCTCCGATTGTTCCAAGTTTTGGTACGCAGGTATCTTTTGATGAATGCAGACAAAGAAAAATTACATCCGCAAATCCCATACATTCTTGAGATAGTCTACCCCTGCGGCGAAAGAATGGACCTAGAAGGTCTTATGTAACGTCTTCAAAAGCAGTCAGCAGGCCTGCGCTCTGCATTCTATCTTCCTTTCCAAATAACATAGGGTGTCATTGGGAGGCAATGCCTTCCATCGTCGCTTCCTATAAGAAGGCCTGATGGGAAGCCTGCATATACATGAATAAAGAAGGACTTGAAAACTAAAAAAATATTATGCAGTTGGTCACCCTTAAATTGTTTAGTTTATTTTAAGATATTTCTTACTTCATCGTTGTATTTGTATTTATTCGGTCTATTTAGTAGAACATTGATTTGGAATTTATTTCAAGCTCGAGACCAGTGTTTTTGAAAGAAGTTTATAGCAGAATGATATTGAAAGAAGTTTATAGCAGAATGATTTCAAAAACACTGGTCTTGAGCTTGAAATAAATTCCAAATCAATGTTCTAATAAACAAACCGAATAAATACAAAAACAACGATGATGATGACGCAGAGCATGGCGAGCCGCAAAGCTGAAATAATGCTTATGGCAAATCTATTGGTTGCGAAACCAACAACAAAAACATGTTGTTTGAAAGCCGACGGCTTTCTCATCATAAACAAAGTAAAACATGAAAGAAGTTTAGCAAATGGTTTCTCATAGTGAATGGCTGTAAAGTTTTTCGAGTCTATGCACACAAGAAAGAATTCTCATTTCGTTGTGAGATTCTAGTGCATAAGACATGATAAACAGTTTGCAACCATTATACCAAAGTCTGCTGACGAGGATTTGTTTCTTACTTCTATATATTTTTCTTTATACTTACACTTTTTTTCAATGAGAGTAAACTTTCTAGCCTGAAACTAATCAGAAACTGTTCTAAAAAATACAAACGAACACCTTCCTCGTTGTCTTTTATTTTCATGCCTTCTCTCCTGGCTTCTATGAGAAGGTAGATGGATTGGTGGTGGAATAACAAACCATCGAAATCGATGATTCTCCCTTCTCAAAGAAGGCCTGCAGCAGTGGTCTTGAAAGAATGGAGGGAACAATTGCTCGGGATATTTCAGAAAGTAAGGAGAAGGCCCGTTTTCAGGTATATGAGAGCAAGGCCTTGAAGACATGACGTTTTCATGTCTCTGAAGGCCTTGTTGCATGCCTGATTGCAGAGGCCTTGCTAGCTTCGCCGCTGGGATTAAACTATATATATTTACGAGAGTTGTCGTGTCTACCAGCTAATATATAATATCAAATTTATAATTTTCTGATATGTTAAAGTTGTAATGAATTGTGATAACAACTATCGGGACCGTAAGTGGCATGATGGTTAGAACACGCGGGTGACCTGTGTTCGATGTATTTTAGATAATCCATAACTGTCACAAGTCACAATCTTATGCACGCTAGTCGTATTTATTTATTGTAATTCCAATACTTACTTTCTTTTGTGGCCTATTACAACTTACGAACGCGGTTGGCACGTAGCCAACCACTTGGTCCTTCCAATGAAGTTTGGGTTTCCCTGCTCTGCGCCGTGCTTCAGGATTGCCTTCAAACACTTTTCTCGCTGGAGCATCCTGGCAACATGTCCAGCCATCGAATTCGTTAGATTCTGACAATATATTTTTCGGAGTACTTTTCTCTTGAATACCCCCAGGTTTTGTATGTTCGTTGTCGTAAGCACCCACGATTCGACAGCATATAACAGAACGGGTAAAATAAACACCTGGTACAGTTGTTTCTTAGTATATCGAGTTAAGGTGGTGTTACTAAAGTGCTGCCGAAGTCCATAAATACATCTATTGGCGAGCACTTTTCTCCAATTGATTTCTTGGCTGACACTATATATCTTATTGATGGAAGATCCGATGTAGGTTAACTTATCTTCTACCTCAAAACAATAATTGAAACGTTCACGGTGCATCGAGAGGACTCTTTGTTCGTCGAAATATTTGTTTTTGTTTTGTCCTCGTTGACCGCTAAACCAATTTTAGCAGACTTCTTTTCCTGTGATGAGAAAACTGCAGTAACATCCCGCAGATTTTGGCCAATGATGTTTATAGCATCGGCATAGGCTAGTGGCATGTGGCTCTTGTGAAATATTGTGCCAGACATGTTGACAATAGCCTATCTCATCATCTTCTTCATAACTATTTTAAATAGTGTACAGGACATTCTATCACCATGCCTGAGACTTGTTTCCGTGTTGAATGTTCAGAGTGATACTTACCAATCTTAACCGAGGATTTGGTGTTTTCTAAGGTATATCCGCAAAGTCGTATTTGCTTTGTAGGAGTACCAAACTCAGACATTCATATGGCTTATTGCTTCATATTGCTTCATGAAGCCGACAAAGAGGTGGTATGTGCCGATCTGCTTTTCATGAGTTTTTGCTAGGATTTGTTGTAAAGTGAATAATTGATCCGTCGTTGATTTACCAGGTCTGAAGCCGCACTGATAAGGTCCAATTAGTTTTTCTACAATTGGCTTTAGACGTTCACACAATATGCTTGAAAGGACCTTGTACGCAAGTAGTTTTTGTATTCACTACGATATCCTTTATTGTATATTAGACATAACAGATTGAGACTCCAATCTCAGGGCATGCTCTACTCAGACAGATGTTCTCCATGAGGTGCTCCTCCTCACCTGTCATAAATAATTCAGCAGGGAGACCATCGGCTAAAACCCATTTGTTATTTTTAAGGCGATATATTGCCACATGTATCTCGCTCTGGCTCGGAAGTGGAAAATGAATGCCATCATCATGGATTAGAGTGGGTCTTCTGTAGTGTTGTCTGTGTCCTGTAGATTGCTAAAATGTTCTCTCCATATCTTCTGAACGTTATCCGGATCCGTCACTACAGTAAGCCTGTTTCACGCTTTCTCTCCTAGTTTTTCTTGTAGAATTTGCGGGCTATCGCTCTACATCGGAGCAACTCTGTGCACTGATCCTGCCTATTCTTCAGGTCTTTATTTTCCTTTTAAAGAGATAAGTTTGCGATTTGTTAAATTTCCTACTCTCTTCCCAATTTTTTTGGGGGCTTACCTCATATGCCGTCAGTTATATTTGTTAGCATTCCAAACACTTCTTCCATTATATACAGACACAAAAGATGTGAAATCCTTCTAATAAATATCACTTATGATGTACTATGTACATATGTATGGGTGTGGGTAGTGGTTGCATTTTGCGTGTAAAATTCCGTTATTTTACATATAGACCCACGATCGAGGTATTCAAAATGATGCGGTTCATATCGGCCTCCAGTGTGGCGGCGGTTCTATTCATTGAAATTGATGATGCCGGGGTTTTTTTGTGTTCTCTTGGCGGTTGTGGTTTTACGAGGTTCCAATGCAATTTCCGCTGTTTAAATATTCGTTTATGGCAAACTATTGCAGTTTTCGCTGTTGGCACTTTGCTGGCGGCGCAAAAGGATACATTTGCATGTGGGACTATGAGTAGAGAAGAGAGAAACGGGAAATTTAATATTTTATGGTTTTATTGCGAGAAGATTCCTGTTCTGTTTTTTTTTTTTTGTATTTTTTGTGTGTAGCAAAGGTTTGTATGTGATTTTGTAGAGCTGCATAGTAGATTGTGGTGACAATACTCATAGCACAAGGCGATAACCTAATTGCTATATATTTTCAGGGAAACTGTTAATCAATTTAATGATAATTCTAAAGCAAAACCAATTTTCTATTAATTTATATTAGCCTTTAACTTTAATATTATTTTTTGTTAGCTCACTTCGTGCTGTCGCCTATAACCTTTCCGAAGTCGCGTCAGAAATCATGTCAACCATTTTGCTTTTTAGTTGTGTTTGTGTGTGTGTGTGTGGTGTGTGTCTATGAGAATTTATCACCTCATCTCGTGCATATTTAAATTTCAATAATGCATAATGTTCCGTTGCATCGGTCCCGTCCATTCACATTGTCTGCGCCATTTGATGTGCATGTCATTGCTCCGACATTATCGGTATTCAATGCAGGGATGATGTGATTTATTATGTTCATGTTTCACGTGATGTTAAAGTGAATTTTTCCACCACAATACGAATTCGATGACGATGATAATGATGATGTTATAACACAGATTTATAGTTTTGATAAAGCTAACGAAACAGAGCAAATGAGAGAATTTCACTGAATAGTCTGGATTTGTCATGTCGGTGCTTTGTTTAAAGTTAAAGTGTGAAAGGTTTTTAAATTAGTTTTTTTTTTGCGATGGGTTATATTGTTTTTTTAATATGAGCAATATAACCCATCAATATGAATTGATGGGTAATAATTGATTATGAATTCCCAATTGGAATTTTTTGAGAGTACTTGACGTTTTTCTGACCGGCCGTGACATAGTGGTTAGAACACGCGACTACCATGCGGGAGATCGCCGGTTCAAACCTGGCTCCAGTCATCTTAAAAGAAAAAAATAAATAAAATTGTCGTCCATTGTCGGCTCCCCTCGAATGTTGTTTGACAGCAACTTCGCACTATTAAGCGTCGATTCAATCGTCGTGTCTAGTAAGAGCTTCTCAAAAACAGTGACGTTCGCATTCGTCAATAAATAAGTAGGTGCCGTTAGTTGTGAATCTAAAAATAGAAAGCGTGTTAATTCACAACAACGCGAGAAGCTATCCCATACCTCATTCATGGGGTGCAAAGGGAAATTAAGTTTTTTTTTTTACTTGACTTTTGATGTTCTGCATAGAAACCATTGTTAATTAAACGCACCTTTCCTTTGTATTCCATTTATAAGATATGCAAGAGCTCCGTTCATTTAAGTGAGCTTTTTCTATAAATTTGCTGATTAGTCCTACA
>OZ035884.1:49203426-49556292 GCA_964034835.1 Muscina levida | reverse complement strand
TAAGTAGACTCATTGTTCGTTGAAACAAATATCTTGTTTTTGTCCTCATTTTGCCCCACAACCACTTCTGCCGACTGCTTATCAATGCTTGAAAAGGCCGCAGTCAACGGTCATTGTGACTATATTAAAGATAGTACCTGTAGTGGCCATGGCAGCCTTTCGCATGAACATCTCCACCATGATGTTAAAGAGATCGCATGGCAGACTATGCTGGTCTAAACCCTCGCTGGTATGAAAATGACTGAAGAATTTTTCACTGTCAAAGTCTTCGCATCAGTCGGTGTTATTCCTTAAAGTCATACCAGTTTCGCGGAAACAGCACATTCAGCCATAGCATCTAATAGTCTCTGCCGGAAAAGGTGTCTATCTGCATTTATTGGGTCTTCTCCAGGATTCGTCGTATTGTTAGAATCTAGTTGGTATTGGATCTACCAGGTAGAGAGCCACACTGATAAGGGCAATAACGTTCGTTAAGTAGGCCTTTCGTTATTTACACAACACACTTGGCGGGTAAAAAACTGATTCCCAGATAGTTTGTTCACACATTTGGATCGCCTTTCAAAAGCATAAAACATAGAACACTCAGATTCCAATCTTCGGGAATGTATACTTTTAGCCAAAACATGTTTACGCGTAGATCCGTGAACGTTGCTTGCTCATACCATTCGGCATTACAAAGCTATGCCGGTAGTCCAGACGTGCAATTACTGTTCTGACCGGGTTTTAGATCGGTGGTTGGCAATCTACTCCGACGTCGATAATTGGCGTGATTTCGTCACTTATAATGCCTTCTGCAATGAGCAGAGTGCGAAAGTGTTCCCTCCCTAAGTAAGTGTTTGAAGTGTTTGAAGTAAATGTTAGGGTAGCTTGAAGTAGACATTGGCTATCTAGGTGGTGTGCAGCTTTGTGATATCCAGCTTCCATTGCGTTTGAATAAGTGCGTACCCTGGCTGAATCTAGGTGGTGAGCCGAGTAAATATTTGCACTTCGCTTCACACGTACGTCCATAACGCCGTATTGAGGATATCTTTATGCGGGAATCTGGTTCCACTCACTACCATGTTTCTTGCCGGCGCGATGTAAGCTAGTCTGAATCCGTTATCGGAGGTGTTGTTCGGTAGACTGCGAAGAGCATCTTCTCTTCATAATTTAGCAATAAAATCTCTCAGAAAAAATGTAATCCAATGTCCAGGGCAGCGGTCCTCCAGGCGATCATAGAATGCACTTTTAGTGTCCTTGCGTTTGTCTACCATAGGAGCACGTTCGCAAAGCAGAGTAAAATATTTCATCTCGAAGCAGTTAGTAGCTCAGTGACTTATAGGGTCAAACCGTGAGACCCAGAGAAAGAAATGTGGTAGTTTCTTGTCGACTATGAATCCTCTTCCAAGTTCGTGTCCTTATGCAGGGCAGCTTTAAAAGATTTCATAGTTATTTCGTCGTGTGTATCCCTGTCTCATCCATCTAAATGGCTTTCATGTCAGCCTTATAGTTGTAGAGCACATTCGCCATTTGAAGAGGCTGAATATCATAAATAAATGGGCCGATTAATTTTTGCTAAGGTCCTCAACATTAGGGGAGTTCTTGGCTTTTCTTATAAGAGACAGTCCTACGAAAAACAAACTAACACAGAACTAGACCTGTGACTGGTCCTTTTTGAGTAGGGACCGGTTCTAGTTCTAACTCAAATATGTGAAGGGGACACGACACTTTAACATAGCTTTGTTATTGGAGTTGTGAATTAACACCGGTGAAAGTTCACCTCTCCTGTTCACCCTATCAATAAACATGTCTACTGTCTTCACTACTCACCCCGATTATTCTGTCCTGTAAAAGATATTTTAGTAAAATTATAAAATATATTTTAACCGAAAATTAAACCGCCGGTGAAAGAATACTACACCGGAGGAATACTATACGTCAGACAATTTGACGTTTCTTTGATACTTGAGAAATAGTTTCGTGACACGTCCTCTTTTGCACGAACTCTGAGTACTAGGAAATTGGCACCCCATACTACTTCTAGGAAATTGGCACCCCATTTCCCGTTGGGTATTTAGATGTGGCATTATTTTTGCTAATGATTTAAGTCATTGCAGCTATTTTTCGCCCACTGTACTTAAACTACTGTTCCTATGCAAAATATTTTTTCACAATATTGGCATTTACTTTGGATAAATTCGAAAAAGACTAGACTACAGAATTTTAGACTAATTTAAAAGAATTTACAACGTTAATATGTACCATCTTAATGTTTCGGCTAGTCAACATTACTAACAGCGCACGCTAATATTACCATTACCATCGCAATTCTCAATTTCGCAGTGTATCCAAAAATTCCGTCAGATTCTTGTGACATAAATATATGACTAAAATCAACAACAATAATACGAACAAACATGGAAATGAGTCTGGTATATTGTTATATTTTCACAATTGTTGATTTGAATTGAGCAGCATTCGGTACAAGAGAGTATAACCACAACTGCACTTACAAACAAATCCGACGGAGCAAAACTTAGAATCCAAGAATATCCCAACGAACATTCATACATATACCATGTAGCACTTGAGAAGTGCAGATGATATCAGGCTACACTTTTTGAATACGATTACCAAGGATGATGAAGAAACTGCCCCCTCTAGACTGCGGCGAAGTGCAAGTCACTTTTTGCTGGTGTTGTTTTTTTTTTAAGAAACATTTCAAACCGCATCCAACAACTGCTAGACAATTCCATCTTTTAGGTATTTGTTAGTTCTTAAGGGGTATGGGGAGTGGAGGGCTGTACAAGTTCACAAAACTATGGCACAAAACTTGAAATGTGGGAAGTTGTTTGTGCTACCTCCTGTGCCACTCTCCTCCACGCCATAGACTGTGACGACAAGTTTACCACAAAACTTAACGCCATTCAAAGAAAGTCATGTCAGAATGTTGTTGTAGCTAATGTTGGTGTGGCTGTTCCATTTTTTACTTTCATTTGAAGCTTTAAATGGGGTTTTGTGCTTTCAGAACTGTTGTACGCCTCCTTTTTTTTATTATTTGTGTTGCGACGGGTAGTAGTTTTCGGTTGTGTTCACTTTTAGACAAGTTTGCACAGCACACGGGAGCAGTTGATTGTGTTAGTTGTTGGAGGAGTAGTGAGTAGTGGTGTTGCCGTAATGTACTCTGCTCATGTTTGTTAGTTTATAAGTGGTTTCCTTATTGTTTGCTGGTTGTTGCTCTGTCATTGTTATTATGCTATATGTAAGTAAGGGTTGACCCAAAATTTCAATGCAGTAAATGCGAGTGGATGAAGTAGTTAAGTATGTGTAGATTATAGGAGGAAAATTTAATAACTGAGAATTTGGTGGCGTTCGATACCTCAGTGGAAGCGATGCAGCTTATCAATCCGAAAGTGCCGGATTCGATTTATGGCGAGGGCAATGGTCAAATTAACATCGATGTAATTACTTTTCGAGCTCTTTAGCTAACAATAACTCATCCTAAATACTTCCACTAAAATTTTAGACTGGCAGATTGAGGACCAAGGAAAAAGGACATGATTAATCATCAATATGGCAATGAAATCAATAAATACAAATGGCGCCACCTATTGGAGGAAATTGGCGGTTAAAACCGACAACAACATCTAAGAATTTTTTGAGACAAACCTTGTGTCTATAAAGCAACATCTGTCGAGTTTCATATGATGAAACGTATGCTCTGATACAGCCCGGATGTTGAACGTTGCAGACACAACAAACACTCCTTGTCTCAAAAACATTACCGCTCAATGGCAAAGTATTGCCCACTCAATGGTGGGTACTGCAAAACCCGTCCTTGGGTACCAAAAAACTCCCCCAAAGAACCCAGCGGTAAGAACAGGAGTGTTGTAGTGCTACCAATGCGGCATACCAGACAAACCCCGTAGTCAATAGCAACACGTCGTACCAAAAAGTGGTATCGGGATATAAGGAGGAACATATATTCCGCAGGAAAAAGGGAGAAAAGAAAAGATGTGAGTGTTATGACGGGACGAATTTAATATTTCGTCAGTACATAATAATATAATAAATATAATAAACATAGAATATAATATAATATTTAGATTAACATGATATAACCACCACACAACAGCATCATCGGTCAGCAGCATAAAGATGCTTTTAAATTGCGGCGTTCAGTACAAACTACTACTTCATAATTCACATTTGGTTCATGCCACCCATAATGTAAGGAGACGACGTTTTTCCACAACGTTCGTCGGTGACTCCTCAAAGACGAAGTTTATTGCTAAGTCAAGGAATGTTATCTGATCTTCTTGATCATTTAGGAATGTACAAAGACAAGTATCATTGTCAAACAGACAACAAGTCTGTACAACCGGGCTATAGGTCTGTACAATCGGACCTTGAGTCTGTACAATCGGACCTTCGAGTTGGTACAATCGGGCTATAGGCCTGTATAGTCGGACCTACGAGTCTGTATAATCGGGCAATAGGCCTGAAACATCGTACCTTGAGTCTGTACAATCGGTCCCACAAGTCTGTACAATCGGGCTATAAGCCTGTACAATTGGACCTACGAGTCTGTACAATCGGGCTATAAGCCTGTACAATCGGACCTACGAGTCTGTACAATCGGGCTGTACAACGAGTCCTCGTAGTTGTAAGGTCAGGGCCTATTAATTGTTGTTCTTATTCTTCTGTTCCAGGCCTTAGCAAATCTCACCAGAAGATCCTACCTAATTTACCTGTGAGTTCTCGACGTCCGACGAATTACCGCTACCCGTCCTGTTTCCAATGAACGAATTACCGTCGCAACAAACCCGTCCTGTTTCCCGTCACCGAATTGCCGCCGCTTGTCTAAGGATCGTTTTTCCGTACAAAGAACAACAACCTCGGGCACCGCAACCTCAGGCACCTCACCCCAGACACCATCAACGATACGAGGACACCGACCAAGCATAATCCCCTGACATCATTACCCGTCACCAAAAATCTTAAGAATATCAGACCAGTGATTGCACTTAGCTTAAGAATCCGAAGTGGTTCTATTTAAATTTTATGGGTTATAAAATAAGGAAATAAATATATAATATCTTGCCCTAGTCAGGGAAAATCCACTCTTTTATTTCGTAAAGTTGTGAGGGTCATTGTGAATACCCTGGAGGCGGCTGAGCTACCTCTGCCTTAGATAAAACCCCCATTATTTTGTGATAGTATCGAGTTATACGAGTATAAGTCATAATTTTACCAAAGGATAAGTTTTCAAACTGATGGCTTTGGTACAGGGACATCTTCATGTGAGATAACTAATGTAATCTGTTGACGGATGCAGTAACTATCCTGAGGATATGGCAATAAAATTTGAACAAACTGTTTTTATACGGTAGTAGATGCGACAAAGATACCCCGGAACAATCTGGCAAGAAGAAAGCATGTCCTATTATTGTATCCTCGGCATACTATGTCCTGTGCACAAGAATGGGAACAAGACAGTACGTTTCAACTAAGAGGAATAAGTCTATTGAGAGGAATAACTTTAAATTAAGCGATATTAAAATGCAGGCGAGATACTTGGGTCTTATGCAGTTTTAGGCCTGGTAAATCCATAATTCATCCACTAAACCCAAGAAAAACTGATCGACACTTACCGCCTATTTGACGATTACATGGCCACTTTCGACAGGCTTTGTCAATCTCAAATCAAGTTTGAGACAGGAATATCTACTATCGTGCGATATTTTTAACATCCAACTACGAACTGTCATACGGGGCGCGATGGTAAATAACGCACTATACCAAACAACACATGCTACTCGCTTATGCTGACGATATTTACATCACATTATAAGTTGCAGCTAATATTTCCAGTTCGGTCCAATTTGTTTTTATAACTCAATTCCTATTCATGAATTTTTTATTTTAAGTCTATGTTTTGAGTAATAAAAGCAATATTTTGTACACTCAAAAAAAATTTTTATCAAAAAACCACTGCGCATACAAATTTTCCTCTAACCCTGCTTTTAGGGAACTATAGCATCCATTCAGTGGTAGTGTTGGCGGCTCGTCAGCCGGCAGTTAACAATGCGGGAGCATTAAACTAAATGAAGCGTGACGCTTTGTTTTCCTTTGATTTAGTTTTATGAGTCTACATCGGATGTAATTGAATTATGCATCATGGCGCCATCTACACCAATACACTGGCAGATACTAATAGACACCAACGACTTGCTGCCATAAATGTTCCTCATAACACAGCTCGGCAGCGACACTCATACATACAGACATTTCACTTTAGCATTATTTTCTCCATCATTGTCATCATCAACATAACGAAGGCGATGGCGGGAGCAATGGCAAGCGATACTTTACAGACGACAACAGGCAGACCGACAGACAACTTTATTAGCATTCGATCATAATATTCTCTTATATAATATATCAATTCATACTACACAAACACACACACACAAACACTCGCAGTCGCACACTGAGAAGCATAAATGTTTCATTGACATATCCTGGCATCACTGCGAGTATCCTCCCAGTGCACTGTCATGACGTAGGAGGATGTAAATTAAACCAATTCCTTTCCCGTTGTTTGTTGTTGATGTTGTTGCTGTGTTGTTACTTTTGTGTCATGGAGCTTATTTTGCATAAACGGAGTTGATGTGAGTGCGAGTTATTCGTGTACGAGTGAATGAGCTTCCGGTTAGGGACTTTAGTTCGATGAATGCTTGATTCTGATTCACCGCTGTTCTTGTTTTCAAAGTATTTGTGAGGGTGTGTGTGCGTGTATTTTTTTCGTTGTATGATAATATTGAGTAGCGTTTTTCTTTTGTCATTGAAGTCTCATATGAGTATTGGCATTAAAAGAAATGAGTTGGAAAATATGTTTTTTTTTTCAGTCTTCTTATTCTTTACATGCTGCGGTTTTGTTTAAGGATGTTTTCATATTATTCAATAATCACAGCGAAGGCGGCATAATAAGTGTAGTAGAGTATACGTTGCGATAATATTTTGTTAGGATAAGGAAACAATTGGAAAGGGGAATTTGTTCGATTGGAGTATATTTATTATTAGATGATAATAGAGCACGGAAAAGATTTGCGGGGGAGTAAGATAATATTACAGAATTACTTTTAGGACCAAATAGAGAAGCTCTAAGGATTCTGATGTGAGGTACTTATATCTCAATTATCTAGCGCGTGTAACTAAAAATATTCACGGTTTTTATAATTTATCCAATGAAAGCAGCACTAGTGACATTTTTATAGTACGTATCGGATATAAGAATATCATTTATAAAAAAGCTGCCAAACATTTTCAAATATTTTGAAATTTTGCACGAGTTAATATTTCCCCAAATGGGCTACAAGGCCCCACACCTTATGGTACCCCCATACAAATACCTCATTCCGCCCACTTTAGAAATCGGGTAATAATATCAAAACACCCAACGGGATCGTACCCAAATTATGTATTTAGTAAAGCTATAGCCAAGCTAGGGCGACCAAAACTCCGTTGGAAAGACCAGGTTACTGAGAACCTTACAGAACTCGGTGTGACTAACTGGAGAAGAAGCGCAGAAGATCGAGGCGCTTATAATATTTTTCTACGTGCGGTATATAATCCACTGGGATTGCATAGAAGTACCAGTTAAGTAAGTAAGTAAAGCTATAGCAGGATACAGTTTTTAAGAAAATAACTGGGAGTCTAGCCACGCTCCATCTGATACCTCCCATACCAATCTGATACCGCCCACTTTAGAAATCGATTAATATTATTAAAAGACCTAACTTTTACTGAGGGTGAGGGTATATGTAAGTCGGGTTGCCCGACTGAAACTTTCTTACTGGTTTAAGTTTCTTATAACCGCAGTTTTTGTTGTTGTTGTAACAGCTAAAACTGTACACTTTTAATCCGGCGGTTGTGCGTTGAGGTCTAAGCCTAGAAATTGGGCTATTTCTACTGGGTAAGTCCATAAACAAAATGGGGCTTAGTGAAGTTGGGTAGATTGACAGTTGAATATGTGGTGGGTACCATGGGGATCCTGTCCAGTTCATCTGATATGGTCCTCCATCCCGATCTCAGTTATGCTAGAGCAATTCTTGTTTTCCGCGGCAGGTTTTCCTCTGATTCTGCTATAGTTGGAGAGCGAGGTCCAAGTATGACATTCATTCAGTAGCAGCCTGAAACCTTTGGCAGGGGCATGAGCTAAGGAGGTAAACACAGGCTGTCAAAGGTGTTGGGTGGTCCACAGTCGGTATGTGGACTCCATCGACTTTGACATCTAAATTTAGGTTTACCTCTTTCATGTAGGTGGAAGTGTTGCTGAATACTTGGCTGGCGACAAATTCAGATTACATTCTGCATACTTCTTCGAGGTAACCACTAGATCGCATAACTCATCAATGTTTTGGGCTGTTGCCATAATAGTACCGTCTTCCGCATATGATACCACTTCCACAGAAGTCGAGCGACATTAGGAGTGTCCTTTCACATAACCTCTGCTGACTTAAGTGAGATTTGGGTGATTATTGCGGTCAATGCTGTAGAGGTACAGGAGGTGCATTTTACGGAATATATACTGGTGGCGGGCTTCAGTTAGGTGGCTGCACTGTTGGGGGAGTAGGAGTGCCTCAAGAGTCTTCGCGACTAATGATAGGCGGAAAATTGGCCTGTAAGATTGTGCCTCTATCGCGTTCTTCCCTGGTTTAAGTATTGTGACTCAGGCTACTCGATGACAAGTTGAAACCCTTTGTCAAGCACTCGACTTTCCGCTCGCCAAAGTGATTTGGCATCAGCATAGATATGCCGTCGGGTCAATCGCCTTGGATGGTTTGGCTGCGTTGATGATGCACGCGATCATCTTTCAGGGTTCGAAAATTTTAATATCTGTAAACATAATCGCGCCCTGTTTGCCTTCTACATAGGCTTGAAGAGAGGCCGATCTGTAGACCGCATATAATCAACTACTGAGCTTAAGTTGCAGTTCTTCAAACGTTCCTGTTACGTTCCTTTGTAGATAACCAGGTTTGTGTCAAGGGATTATTAGATGTTGTTGTGAGTTTTAACTGCCAAATTCCTCCAAAGATGGCGCCAGCTTGTTTTGTTGATTTATTTTGCGATGTTGATAAATCATTTCCTTTATACTTGGTCCTAGTGCAATCTGGATTTTTTTGTTGCAGCAGCATCTAGGATGAGTTTTGTTTGCTGGAGAACATAACTTAAACTTAATTTCCCTTTACACCCCATGAATGAGGTACGGATTGTGATTAAACACGCTTTAGAATTTAGATTCACAACAAACGGCACCTACTTGTTTATCGACGATTGGAAACGTCACTGTTTGAGAAGCTTTTACTAGACATGCCGAATGACTCGACACTATACTGCGAAGTTGCTGACGATAACATCGTGGGGTCCGGCAATGAAAGAAAAATGTAGATGTCTGCAGCCAGAAGTCGGCCACACTACGGATATTCCACCCCGAAGCAATAAAGCAAAGCTGCTTTGAAGACAGATTCTCGGAATTTGCTCTCTATTCGATGTACATTTGTGGGACCTGGAAGACATTGAAGATGTGATCAGTAAAATTTCTGAAGCAGTGTCAGTCTGTTTTCTTTAGGTAATTTCTTAGCTCAACGACGATGAAGTCGTTGGGTCAATCCAGACAACCCATTATGGGTAAGTAGTCTGATGCTAATGAAACTACTACTCTCCAACTTCCGTAGTTATTTAGACCAGGGCTCGCACTTGTACTGTCTAAGGAGCTGGCGCAGTAATCCATTATCCGTGTGGGAACAATATCGTTCAAAGTGCAAAAGGTAAGGATTCTTCAACTTGTTCCATTAGTAACGAACATCCCTGGTCTTCCGCTGGACCAGTGTACCAGAGCTGATGGTGCGCGTTCAAATTTCCAAGGACCAGACGCATATCAAGTAAAGTCCTTATATTGGGACGGTTTCCTAATGGACAACTGGCTACTAGCGGATTGTAGACATTATAGAGCTCTATGTCGGTTTCTTTCGATCTGACTGTAATAACTAGAACTTAAAGATATTGGTCTCTAGCGATGAGATCGAGGAAAAGATCTGTGTATGACAAATGCAATGCCCTCACCGTTGCCTCTTGTGCGTTTTTTTCGGAAAATATAACAATTGTGCAGACTGGAATTACTCGTCAGGTTTGTCCTATAGACCACAGCGACCACGACATTGATCTGTGCATAAAATTTGTTATCTGTGGTAATTTATTTTGGAGGACTATAACGGAAGTTTTATTCTAGGCTGAGGTAGCTCAGCCGCCTCCAGCGTCCTTGCAAGGACCCACAAAACCTTACGAAATTAAAGAGTGTATTTTTCCTGACTAGGGCAAGATAATATATGTGACCCGGTCTAAGAAAAGGTGGCTTATGACTCAAAAATTGATTCGGATAGTTTTTGAAACGCTCTTTCACATGGTGAAAAGCAGAAAGTCCTAACTTGCTCAGAAGTATACTAAAAATGTAGAGAAAGAAGAGCACAAATGAAAGAAAAAACAGAATTTTATTGATTTCTCGAAATTTTGTTTTTACGTCATAAGTAACCTTTTCATAGACCGGGTCACATTTATTTACTTCTTTATTTTATAATCCACAAAATTTAATAGAACAAAAACACTCCGAATCTTTAAGATGCTTAATGGCGGGTAATGATGTCTGGGGATTATGTTTGGTCGGTGGCCTCGTATCGTTGATGGTGTTTGGTGGAATGCATTGCGGTGCCTGGGGTTGTTGTCCTTTGTACGGAAAAGCGGTCCTTAGACGAACGGCGGTAATTCGGTGACGGGAAACCGAACGGGTTTGAAGGGGCGGAAATTCGGTGATTGGAAACAAGACGGGTTGAGGTAATTCGTCGGACGTCGAGGACTCACGGGTAAACTAGGTAGGACTTTCTGGTGAGATTTGCAAAGGTCCTGTTACAGAGAATTAAGAACAACTTTAAATAGGCCCTGTCCTTACAACTACGAGAACACGTTGTACTGACTAAGTGTCCGTTAACAGACTCATACGTCCGATTGTACAGGCTTAAAGCCCGATTGTACAGACTCGTAGGTATGATTTTACAGACTCAAGGTCCGATTGTACAGGCCTATTGCCCGATTGTACAGACTCGTAGGTCCGATTGTACAAACTCAAGTTCCGATTGTATAGGTCTATTGACCGATTGTACAGACTCGTAGGTCCGATTGTACAGGTCTATTGCTCGATTGTACAGACTTATTGTCCGATTGTACCGACTCAAGGTCCGATTGGACAGGCTTCCCGAAGGATCTTCTCAGGCTTCTCCTTATACTATAGGTGAAATCAACAAAATGTGAATTATGAAGAAGTAGATTGCTCTGAATGCCGCAATTTAAAAGAATCTTTGTGCCGCTGACCGATGGGGGTCATTCTGGTATATCCCTTTCCGATCGTATACGCACAATTGTGCGTATAAGTTTCATTCCTCTTTACTCAACAACCTGTTGTCAAATTGTGTTAATCTCTGAAATATATGATTGTTTATGCTTTTAGTTTTAAAGAAATCCAAAAAGTACCGATATTTGTTTTCGTAGTTGTCGTAAATTTTCATTTTTCGTGTGGCATTTTGCGCATTTGGGAAAATAAGTCGGAAGAGTAATTACTAAAATCTATTAAAATTATTAAAATTTTGAAATTTATCATAAAATAAGCGGTTTTACGATCAGAACAGTACAAACTTTAAGTAGAAATTGTTTTCCAGTTTTGATTTTGTAATTTAATTTGTCTTTTACCAACTTTTATATTAAGTGCAACAATTGTGCGTATCCTTAAAATAAAGGATAATAGAATAATTTGATAAAATTATATACTTTATTGCTTTTTCGGCACATTAAAACAGCAGATTCCAAAATTTTGCAAAATTTCAACCAACAGTTTTTGCTTAGGTCGGAAAGGGATATAGAACCTGTTCTTATTGGCCTTTGTTATTGCCATATAAGACTTATTTATTATGCTACCCAAAGTAGTGTACTCCCATATTCAGCTTGGCTTCGAAGATAGACCTTTTTATTTGGCTCTCTATAACATAGACTTTATTGTCTATCTATGGGAATTAAAATGCTCTTATCGTTCGTTTTTTTTCTGTTCATCACTTCCTTTCTATAAATACAAACATTGTATAAGAAAAATTAAGCAGTCAAAGGAATCGATTATGATTAGCATGATGTTTGGCTGCATGTCGATGTCCTTGTAATCCTTAAGGAATAGAACTATACATCATTGTTATTTCACATTTCATATCTTGAGTTGTGTAACATCATCGTCATCATAATCATCCTCGGTTCATTAAAGTGTTGTTTTCATCCTGTGATGGGTCGATGTCGATGTCGCTGTCATTGGCATTGTCGTTCCACTCCTATTGCCACTGGCACCGTGGCTCAGTTGTAGTTCATCAAGTTCCCCCAGAGAGTGCATGAAAAATCAATTTGTCAATTTATCGTAACTATTTTTAATGTAAATTGTATCGAAAATTGGAAATGGGCTTGTATGTTGTGAATGACATTTGTGTGTGTGTATTCACGCTGTCGCAAGTACGAATTTGTCTGTCAGATGCTAGTTAACCCTGTTTATATTTAGTACTATTTCAATTTTTTCGATTGCTTTTTTTGTGTGTGACGATGTCAGGGTGGGAGTGTGGTGAAGTGTATTATTATAAACCTTTTTGAGAGCTAAGTGTGTGGATGAGGCACACTAACGCGTTTGGCATTAAGTACTATGAAACTACCCTGTATTTAAGGTAGTCACAGAGACGTAGATCAGTAAATATATTAGTGGGATTCGTAATGGGAAAATATCTTAACAGTTTTCAATTAACCTTTTTTTTACTATCGAAACAACGACTAGAAAGGTGTTCTAAGCAATTTCACATTTATATGAAATCTTTATTGTGGTTCAGAATTAGATAAAATATTTTCTCTCAACATTCTAGAATCCGACATTGTTAAATTTAGTTCTAACTAATAATTTCTACCCTGCATACAAAATTAACTATTATCCTTCCCCCTACCTTCGTCTACGTCTCTGACCATGCACTCGTTCTATTTGTCACTACTCAAATTGCTTGAATGTCATAACTTTGTCACCATGAACGTCACATGCATTCGAGATATTTTTGAGCTTCGTATACGTGAGTACTATGCCTATCCCATTTCCACCCCACGCAACGACAACAAACAAACTCAACAACGAAAACTGGCAAAGCGTCAGAAAAAACTCCGTCCATGCGGGGAAAGTCATCATTAGACGTCAAGAGTATCAATGAATGAACGATGGGACGTGCGAGCACATGAGTCCAACTGCCACTAACACTAATTGTCTGACAGGCGTTGTTGAATTCGTTTCCTCGGCTGTCGCTGGCATGGACTGATACTCAACCAGGTCGGTCCATAATCTGCCAATGAATTCATGATTTCATACATTGAAATTTGTTGTGTGAGTGCTAGCCAGACCAGTGAGGAGTACTTTCAATATTGGCCATAAGTTCAATATGGGGAAAATCGTCTAAAACTTTTGTGATACCAATAAAGTGCGTCACGTACGGGGCACGTGAATAACATAAACCAAAAGTGCCCAAAAGGCATTTATGAAAAATCAGGCAAAGCGCCGCAGTATAAGAGTCAGTTACTCGTGGCGAGTGGGTTCGAGTAGTGCTCAATAGCATTGAGCTTTGAATGGATTTGCTTGTGCTGTTGTTGTTAGCTGTTGATGCTCTTTGACTATATTCGTTGTAGCGCTTTTAACAAACTTTCGAAGCATCCATCCGACTTGATAAGAATGCATAAAATGTGTCACTCCCCCATGCACTTGGCGGCGGAGGGCAACAAAACAAAAATGTCATAAGCATTGAAAGTTTCTTCGTTTGTTATAACTTAAAGTTATTCTCAAAGTGTCCGAGCCTTGCTGAGGAATGTCCATTTGTTGTTGTCGTTGTTATGAATTTGCTCGGTTTCCTTCTTCTTCGCTGGTGGCATAAAAAGAAATCTTTGGGTGTTTACGAGGCAGCAAAACGATATTAACACTAATGGAGTTCCCTTTAATGGATCATTAGGTCAATGAAAAAAATGGCTAAGACCACGCTAGGCTATAATGTACATAATCGAACAAAATATTTTGCATTATTTCATTTTTACACGCCGTTCGTCTTTGGTATTAAATTTGATTGTCTCAGAGAAGGGGACATCCCAGGATACTATTTGTGAGAGCGTTATCACTAATAATCAAAATATATTTTTAAATTTACAAGAGCATTGGCAAAATTGAACAGATCGAATCGAAATAATATGCCCTACAGAATATACATATAAAACTATTATATGTTGACCATTGACAAGATTTCAATAGAATATTACAATACAGAAATATATTTTATGGAAGCTTTCACAGCTTTTTCAAATCTCTTTCAAATATTTCCTAACCTATAGCAACTTTTTTGAAGATTACTTCTGTTCACTATACTTGTCATAATTTTTAATTTTTAATTTTTAATTTTTAATTTTTAATTTTTAATTTTTAATTTTTAATTTTTAATTTTTAATTTTTAATTTTTAATTTTTAATTTTTAATTTTTAATTTTTAATTTTTAATTTTTAATTTTTAATTTTTAATTTTTAATTTTTAATTTTTAATTTTTAATTTTTAATTTTTAATTTTTAATGTTTAATTTTTAATTTTTAATTTTTAATTTAATTTTTAATTTTTAATTTTTGATTTTTAACTAGCTGACCCGGCAAACGTTGTTCTGCCATACAATTTCGGACCCAGCAAACTTCGTGTCACTCCTAGGGTAACGCCTTCATATAAGCTCCAGGGTAAAAGTAAAACACAATGTGTTTAATGTGTTTTATTTGAATTTAATCGAAATCAATGAAGAGCGATCTGAAAAACAATGTTTTTCGATTTGTTTTCCAGCGTAAAAAAAAAACAATAAAGACGGTGTGCCAACACGCGAACAGGCAACGTACAGCTGACCTTGTGAAAAGCAGGGATATTCGAGACTGATCTCAAAAACTTCCAAAGATTGTCCTTGCGACATTGATTGTCTTCGCAAAAGCTAATCGAATGGGGAGTTGAATTCGCTTGAATGTGGTTGGGAAGGTCGGTTAGAATAATAGGAATACGTGGGTAAGGACTTCCTCTCCTTTGAATTTGACCTTGATGAACGCCGATTTTATCACATTGATCATCAGTTTCTTGACGGAAAACCACGTACCGTGGCTCAATTTCGGATGATTCAGATTCCGAAAAATGCTTATGATCGATCCCACCTTTAGCTATAAATTATGCGGATGAATTCCTGGCTCATCTAGGAAGTTAAAAAATTCTGTCGGATACTTGGTCGCCTCATTCTCGTTGGTCACGCTATCAACGGATTTTTATGAATTTCTCCATCGATTCTACTTTGAATAATAACATTAGAGCTATCGACGTCCTTTTAACCATTGCCAAACTCCAGTAGCTGTCTTGAAAATTCAGTAGATTTTGCATTCTCGCAACAATTACGCTTCACGTTGGCTTGTCAACCGAGTGAAGATTAAACGGCAGCTTCAAAGCGGAATGTGCAGTTCGACCGATGTGGGAGCAATACCATAGGATGCAACAGCTAACGCAATTTGCGATCTAAATCGAATTGTTGCCAGTATCGAAGAAATGACCAATGTCTTGCCTGTCCCACCGGGTGCATCGAGAAAGTAAATGCCTCCCATTCCATCGGCAACAACCGTCATCAGCGAATCGTTCACGTTCGCTCTGCATTCAACGGCGGCACATTTGTTCATAATAAATTTCACAATAATCCGAAATTTTCCAAGCATCATAACGAATTTCCCACCTTTACGTCGACTGAAATCATTGAATCAAGCGATACAATGCAAAATTTCGTCGAAAAATTCAACTTTTCACAGTGCATCCGGAATTTTCCGAGTTTTCCACCAAGAATTTTTCTATTATCCGAAATTTTGTAAAATAAATTTTATCAAATCAAGCGATGCAATGCAAAATTTTGTGAAAAAAATCCAAGTTTTTCCGGAATTTTTCACCAAGAAGTTTTCTATTTTTCCATTCGATAAGCCAGTTTGGAATAATTATCCGAAAATATTCACAGTTGCACCTTCCAAATTTTTTAATTCATTCCATAAAATGCAAAATTTCGTCGAAAATTTTTTTTCCCATTTTTCCGGAATTTTCCGAATTTTTTAACAAAAAATTTATATTATTGTATTTAAAAAGCCATTCTGTAATAATTGCACACAAAATTCTATACAAAAACGCAATTTTCGATTTTTCCAATTTCCCGACTTTTCCGGAAGGTTTTCCAAAATTTTCTTTCGTAAAAACCTACTCCTGGCACTTACGAATAACTGATAAAAAAATTGAGCCAAATCGGTCCACCGTTCTCGAGTTTTGCGCTTAGCAACGCATTCAGCGACTTATTTTTATATTATAGATTTTTAATTTTGAATTTTTAATTTTGAATTTTGAATTTTGAATTTTTAATTTTTAATTTTTAATTTTTAATTTTTAATTTTTAATTTTTAATTTTTAATTTTTAATTTTTAATTTTTAATTTTTAATTTTTAATTTTTAATTTTTAATTTTTAATTTTTAATTTTTAATTTTTAATTTTTAATTTTTAATTTTTAATTTTTAATTTTTAATTTTTAATTTTTAATTTTTAATTTTTAATTTTTAATTTTTAGTTTTTAATTTTTAATTTTTAATTTTCAAATACTCAATAATTTACCTGGGTCATGTTGGATTAATAACTAAAAAATTCTCACAACAACTTTACAAACTTAATCATTATCCCTATCGCCATGGACACCACCTCCTACCTCCACCCACACCTTTTTCCACCATCGACATCCCTGACCATCATCTAGATTTAACTTTTAAAACAATTCTGCGTGGTCAGTTCTAATTAGTGTTGAGTACTATTGAATGGGTAGATACGGGTCTATGCCGCACCATGTTACGGCTGACCATCACCTACCCACCTGCCAAAACGTACACCTAGTGTGCTACACACTCGTACATTTGCCCAAGTGTTGTTTGCCCAATAAATTTTCCATGTTTATTTCAACTCTGTAGTCTTGGTTGTCGTATTAAATGCCTTCCTGGCAGTTTCCTCTTGCTATTTCTGCCTCTCTCTTAGTGTTATTATAATTCATGGGTTTGTCAAGGACTCCATTTAGTTGAGCTTCTTTTGGCTGTGGCGGCGATTTCCGTTTGGGCCTAGCGAAACGTGTTTAAGGACATGCTTTTTGGCGGTGTAATAGGTCAATAATGGCATGTAGTGGGTTGGGGACCTTTGTGTCTGTTTTCTCAACTTCTAACGACCGGGCGTTAATCGATTTATGGCCTCGTGCGTTGAGTCTCTTCGTCGATTTGCGTGTCTTGACCAGATAATTTGTTTGGTTTTGTTTTTTTACATTTATGGAATTGAAAAAGGATTGTCTTTCGACGTCTGAGCAGGCCTATGACTACAACATGTACGATGGATATAAAACTTAAATGGTTTATTTTTAGGCTTCCTGTCCAAGAATTTTGGTGTTATTGTTTGTCATTGTGTAAATGTGGGCAAAGCGGAAGGAGAATACAAAAGCTGTCATTGTGTGTGGTTTTATATTATTAAATTCTGCGACCAAATGAAAGTTGTGGCATAACAAGAATTTAATATTTGACGTTCACTTCAAATATTGCTGCATGTCAGTCATTACACATCAATGAACACCACGGTGAGAGGTCATGCAACGTTGGTTTTTCGGTCTATTTGAATTCTGTAATTTACTGTTGACAATGTTGTTAGTTTGAAACCAGTATGTCGTTATATTTTAATATTTCGAAAGCTCAATGTAACAGGTTTTTTATTATATAAACTACATTATGCTTTACCAAAAATAATTTTTTTTTAGTTACATTATGCTTCACCAAAAATAATTTTTTTCTGTAAAGGACTCATTTCATTCACTATAATTCTGACTTTACAACCAATATGTAAACTGAACATTTTTTTATCGTTTTCGTTTTATGTGACTAAGTAAATTTTTAGGCCAAACATAATATTTTTATAACTCTGAAACTATTCTTCTACTTGTTTGGCAGCAGCAACATATATTCATCCGTTATCCATCCTACACAAGTCTTGTGGACTCCGTAGATAGTTTATCACGCCAAGTTTAGATGAAAGCTCTTTCACCAGCAATGTTTCTTCTGCTCATTGAATTTAATGCCAAAGACAACGTGTCCAAGCCAGCGCATTTAGTCTGTTTGAAGGCGTTTCACTACGTCGATGTAGTTATACAGCTCATGGTTTATTCACCAACGAACTCGCCATTTACATGATGAGTCTAAATATTTTGCGAAGTATTTTTCTCTCGAAGACTCCCATAATAGATTGTTCCACTTGTTTCATTACAGAGGATTCTGGCCTGTAGAACAAGACAGGTACAATCAGTATCTGATCGAATTCGAAATTTGTTCGTCGAGAGAGACCTTTCGATTAAATCGCTTGCTTAGCGCATAGTTGCAGCGGTTTGCGACAGAAATTAGTCTCTTGATTTCTAGACTGAAATTATTATTTTTGTTTACGGCGGAGCTAAGGTAGATAAAATCATCTACCACTTGAAAGTTATAGTTGTCAACGTTCACGCAGCGTCCCAAAAGAGTAAACTCTTTGTTCGTTGAAACAAATAACGTGGTTTTATCCTCCTTCCGCATGATCATTTCCATTGTGCTCTTAAAGAGATCGCATGACAGACTGTAGGATTGTCTAAAGCCTCGCTCGGTAGAAAAAAGTTCCGTCAATCTTTTGCCTATTCTTACTGAAGATTTCGTATCAGTCAGTGTTATTCAAAAAAGTCGTTTCACCTTCAGTGGGGATACCAAACTCAGCCATAGCATCTAACAGTTTGTGTCGAAATGAACTTTCGAATGCAGCTTTGTCATCGATAACCAGCTGGTAGGTATCGATCTGGGTCTTCTTGGTTCTCTTGCGTCTTCCCCGGGATTAGTGGTAGCGTAAATATCTGGTCGGTCGTGAATTTTCTAGGTCTGAAGCCATACTGATAAGGTCCAATCAATCCAATGCGATGGCATTTAATCTTTCACACAACACACTTGTCAAGACCTTGTATTTTATATTTAATAGTCTGATCCAACATTTAGTAGACACACTTGGATAGTCATTCTTTAGCAGAGGATATAGCGCACTCAACTCATCGCCGCCGGCCTTCAGAAGCTGTCCATCGGCTCCCACAGCTTTATTATTTTTAAGCCGTGTTATTGCCGTTCTCCTCTCATTTTGGGTAGATGGTGGACAATCAACTACGTCGTCGTTGGTTGGCATGGTTTCGTTACATATCCTGCATTCGGGAACGAGCAGAGTACGAAAGTGTTCCCTCCATATTTGCAGTACACTCTACGTGCCCCTGACAAGATTTTCATTTCTGTCTTTACAGATATGGATCTTTGTTCCAAAACCTTAAATTTTTACCTTTCAGTAGATTGTACCCTCCCTGTTATTATCCCTCACTCAACAGGTACGACCCAAAAGTGTAACACATAGAATAAGTCACTTTAGACCCTAGGTTTCTGAGAACCAAATTCGATTCATGACTTTTTAAGTCGTTTGAGCCATGCCCGTCTGTCTGGCTGTTCAGCTGGTTCGAACGATGACTTTCGAAAGACTAAACCAAATGATTTGAAACTCAGCATGACTTAATATATCCCCAAATATACATACGGTATTGCAAATGGGCTTTATGACCACGACCCTTTTGGTACCTCCCATACACATATATCATTCCGCCCACTTTAGAAATCGAGTAATAATATCAACACACCCAACGCGATCGTGCCTACATTCCGTATTTAGTAAAGCTATAGCAGAATACAATTTTGGAGAACAAATTTGAAGTCTACGCACTCCCCTTCTGTTACCTCACATACAAATGTACCACTCCGCCCACTTAAGAAATCGTGTAATAATATCAATGCACCCAACGCGATCGTGCCCAAATTCTGCATTTTGTTAATAACATTTTATATGTTAGTAGGTTTACCCGACTAAAACTTTCTCAGTTGTTTTCCATGAAGAGGGGTTTAATATCCCTCCTCTTCTCATTATATCGTTCCTTCACGCACGCGTTATCATTGTCTGTAGTTCCTCATCTTTGTCTTAGCGTTCGTTTTCATGCCCTTGTATGTTCTTTGCTGCAGTGGTCTTATAATTCGCAATATCTGCCACTGTGTTTCGGGATCTTTAGGATTAGTTGGAATTGAATGAGGTAATTGAGAGAGTTGGTTGGAGTAGGCATTGGCTATATCGGTGGTATGCAGCTTTGTGTTGTCTACCATTCTCTGACTTTGGCAATGGGTGTTTTTAGCACTACTTAGTGGCGTGCTTACCTTGGGTGCCAGTAGGTGGTTATCTGTATCAAAATTTTCACCGCGCATCACACGCACGTCCATTACGATTGGGCATGCCTACCATCGATTACCATGTGATCAATCTGGTTTATTGTATTTCGCTTTGATGCGGATAGTGGATATTCGGTCAATTACAGGTTTAAACGGTGAATACAGATACCTAGGTCCCTTTCCAAATATGAGTCCACATCCAAACTGGTGTCTTTCTGAACGACAACTGTAAAAGATATCACAGTTCTTTCGTCGTCTGCATCCCAGTCCCGGCCATCGCATTTACTGTATGCCAGTGATGTTAGCCTTGTATTCGTTGAGGACATCCGCCAATTAAATAGAGGCACCATTTCTCCTCATAACTTTTGCTGGGGTCGTCAGCATTGGATGTTGGGGGACATCGTTGGAATAAAGCCTTAGGACAGCAGGTCATCATGAAAGCAAGGCCTCATACCTCATAGAGACCTACTAGTATCAGCTTGAGAACCCAAAAAACCCTGGTTTCATTAAATTAACCCATTGATACTTAAAAACCAGCCCCTGTTCATAACTTCATGAAACCATAGTAGGTAAACTTTTTAAAGTAAATTTAATGACCCAATCTATGCATATTTCAACACATTGTCCAAGTTTTGGGCCTGTATTTCGTTGAAGAAATACAGGCCCCCGTGATTTACGACTTTATGGACACGGGAACTATCAGGGCGTCCCAAATATAACAGTCTAGGGAGAGTCAAATAGCAGCTGCTAGGCGGACATTGGACTTCTGGTGGTGGAAAGTAGGGCCCAGCTGTTGAAAACACATGTCGTATATGTTATAGTCTTTGATTGTTGGGAACAAAATATAGCCGAGCATGGTAAGGCAAACATTGGCAGTAATCGTAAATGCGGCTCCTACTTATTTTTTATGAAAATTGCCCTATGTTTATGAAAATTGCCCCATGTTGCCAGCATGTTAACAAATTTCCCTAGTGATGACTCGAAGCCCACAATGCTTATTTATACTAACCTCATTCTTGTCAACCTGTACTTCAGTCCCCTCCTCTGTAGTTCAATATGTTCATTAGTTCAACAGATTTTTAGCTACAATTGTCAATGACGACAAGATGTTCTTACTTAGTGTTGCAAGCACAACACATATATTGGAAACATGTCGCACAACGTTTGAATTGTGTTTAATTTAATTAAACTAATTTTTTGAGCAAATTTATTGAATTTGTAACTTTTAATGTGTTCTACGAAACTTTCTAACAATGATGCCCCTGACGGACGGATACCACCCACGATTTTTGTTCCGGACAACAACAACAGCACAGCAGCTTTCTGCATTACAAAATAAGCCAACAACAAGGACATAAAAGCGAAAAACTGTTCAGTGCAGAAATGGGCAGCCATCAATTTAAACGTCCAAAGAGGCATTACCTCATGTCAATAGAAATTAATTAACCTTTTTTAATTTGATTTTTCTCTCTTGATTTTCATCTCTGCTCCGCTATCAGCCATCATCCGCACCAGAGGAATGTTTTAACACTCGCACACCCATACACACACATTTAATATTGATATCATTTGGGTCCAGAGCGCAACATAAAAAAAAACACAACGAACTAACTAACTAAAGGCTCAAAATGACAGAGGCGAATACATTTACGCCAAACGAAATATTTGGTAGCAAGCCAGAAGAAGCCAGAAAAAAACGAAAAACACCACGACAAGGGTCGTCACAAACTCCGGACAACATACCAGGCAGCAACAACTAGGCAGGAGCTCCTCTAAAAGTTTTTTCATTAAAATTTTAATTGACGGACATTTTGGGGCGAAAACAAAGCGGAAATTAGATTTTTTCATAAGATCCTGAGCAATGTAATTAGATTGATTTTTGACAACAATGCATAAGTATTTGGATCGACACAAATGAGCCCGGCATGGAGGTGGTGGGGGTGGTATTAAATCCTCTCTTCCCCCCATTTAAATTCATTGTACAATTAAGTGCAAGTTTATAGGAATTTTACACTCTCACGTACTAAAGGTCGCGGGGGGTGGTAATCAGGGCGATGGGGTTAGAATTGTTCTATGTAGTATATTTCAGTATTCAGTGAACAACTGACTGGTGTTGCATGTTGCAGAGATAACTGAGATGATTAGCATTTCATTAGGTGCGTCAAATAACAACAGCAGCAGCAGCAACGACGACAACAACAACAACAACTACTACTGCTTTCAAGAGTTTATGCTCTATGGTGGCAATATATTCAAGCTGAGCAGCAAGAAAGGCGCAACAGTTGCATTTTTTTCTTGTTCAAAACATTTCAATACACTTGATAAACTCTTTACCCACCAAATGGGGAGAGTAAGATATAGAGAGAGAGCGCCCAAAAGAGAGTAAGCTTAGTTAACTCTTGTTTGAGCGAACATATCCTTTGCCGGCCTAATAAATGATTTGTTTTTGTTTTGATTACAGCCACCGGAAATAGCGCATTCTCATGAAACGCCACTTTTCTAGGCGAGAGTGAGCGAACATTGTGCTGCGCATGTGACCTTAATTTTGTCAATGGTGACTTTGTCATACATCTTACCATAAACGTCCTGTAAGCATAATGTCCTGGTTTTTGTTACATTGCATTTGTGTCAGTCTTTCGTGAACCTTTAAAGCTATCGGTTGTCCGGCCAAAAACTAAGGGTAACTTTCGTATTGTTACCGTTAACGGAGTTTACTACTTCTAACATTAGTCGCGCGCGTTACGTGCATTACAATACTCTATCCCTCCCCCGCCTACCGCCCCAAAAATAAAACCGCATAACAAACAACAACACCTTTCGCTATCAACAACTCGTCTAATTTTTTTGGATTTTGTTTGACTAGCTGACTAGCAAATTTTCTTCAGTTTTAAAACAACAACAGCAGCTAAAGCAAATTTTTAATTTCCGGTATTGTCCGTGTTATCTCAAACGGTTATAAACGGATATACGACGACGACGAGCAAAACAAAGACGGTGAAAAAAAGGTTTCTAAATCTGGATTTATTGTGCACACACTGGAATACTAACAAAGGCAAGGAGCCATAGCAGTGACAGCTTCCTCAAAACTCTCGCAAATAAACACATTGATCCATTGTCGTGGTGGTCTTTTGTATTTATGTAACTAAACAGTTATTAAAGATACTACTCTATCTATTGGTAGTGTCTGCTGGATATCTATTCCCTAAGTAGTTGTTTTTGTTTTGGGAAGTGGAACATGTGGTTATGTTGGATACTAAAATAACAAAGTCAGGTCGTCATTATGTTGCCACAGGTATTTTGGCGGTACTTTAATTAAGGTAGATATGCAGTTTTTACCAGAATAGGCGAAGAGCATTTTTTAACCATGTAACTTTATCTACGTACTTTGTTGAGAGCATTTTATACAAGCTGCCTATTAATAAGGGTTTAGACGCTATACTTAACTCAATATTCATAAACTCCTGTCGCTGGATTAATTCTCACACCAAATGCTACACAACTTGTTGATGATTGAATACAAATGTATGTTTTCAAATAGCCGGCTCGAAGTACCATATTTTATCGCATCTCAAAAAGTCTAATGGTCTACATTTGACCACTTGACATGCAATACTTCTGATTCTTATCTTATTTTCCCTTAACATAACATGAATGAGATACTGGATAACTTCTCTCATTTAAGTGGTTAACCTGCTTTTTAGACTTACACAAACGCGACATACAGCATAACGACGAATCCAAATGTCAACTGAAGCTTTTACTAGAATCGATTACAGCGACGTTGCTGTCGACAACATCGAGGGTGACGCTGATCAAAGACGTTATTGAGACAGGGATTGAATCTTAATCTCCTGCATGATAGCAGCGTGTTGTGATAATCATGCTGCGGTAGACCCGTTTGTTGCTGATTACAGTCTGCAATTACAAAGGCACACGACAAGATCATTACTACTTTATGTTTTTGAGGTCACTGAAAACGAATCTGAAGTCCATTTACTCCCCATACCGTCACATCAGGATTTTCACATAGTCTCAAAACAAACTTAAATAGTCGATGCTAAAGTTTTGGTTTTCCAGATTCGGTATCAGCGACCCCAAAAACATAAAGTTGTGATGGTCTGACCTCGAGATCCGAAAATATTTTTTTGTTTGCTTGTATATGTATTTGATGTCTGTCATTCGGCTCGAAGGACCAGATTATATTTTTCCATAATTTATTCGTTATTCAATTGCGTCTTGGTATGATTTCGCTAGAGATACTACCGATGTGTCAAAGAACTCAGCAAATGTTGAAATTCTGGTACTTAATGTACTTTGATTGAAAACAAGGGCATTGTCTTATTAAAATCGAAATCAAGTTATTTTTCCTGGCCCTTCTCAATAGACCGGCCGTGGCATAGACGTTAGAATCCGCGACTACCATTCGGATGATCAGTAGTTCGATTCCCAGTCATCTACATTTTTCTTTTATTGCCGCCCCCCTCGATGTTGTAGACAGAAATCGGCATGTCTAGTAAAAAAAAAAACTTCTCTAACAGTGACACTCTCATTCGTCGATAAACAAGTAGGTGCCGTATGTTGTGAATCTAATTTACAACAACGCGAGAAGCTTTCCTATACCTCATTCATGGGGTGTACAGGGAAATTAAGTTAAGTTCTCAATAGTGTGTCAACCAAAGAGTAGCAAATCATTTGGAAATAAATACCGGTCAACAAACAATGCTGTCGGACCGGCTGTGATTAGAACACTCGACTACCACGCAAAAGACTGGGAAACTGAGGAAACACGCTACTACCACGCTGCAGATTCGTGGTTCGATTCCCTGCTCCATATGAATTGACGATGACCATGAGAACATATGCCTTTCTGGAACTTTAAACAACTAACATGGCTCGTAGAGCTCACATGCGGTCGTAGCAGAAACTTGCTAGAAAACGATC
The DNA here is from genome assembly GCA_964034835.1 of Muscina levida. Taxonomy (NCBI): domain Eukaryota; kingdom Metazoa; phylum Arthropoda; class Insecta; order Diptera; family Muscidae; genus Muscina; species Muscina levida. The sequence goes on along the minus strand of OZ035884.1, from coordinate 49,530,887 downwards.
AAGAATTAAAACAAAAACTGTTGCATTACAGGTTTTATATCATAGATATTGTAAACGACATGATATCCGGCTCGAAGGACCAATTTTAAGCATGTTGCGTCTATGGCTATGTCTCATTTACTTAAAGATTGTAATATTCGAATTAGCCGATTTTGAAGAAAAAAAAAGAAATCTTTATTAGAAGACTGTATTGAATTTTTACGCAATACGTAAACTTATAGTAAATGAACGATATGCGTGATTTATGTACTCACGTTATTTTGTTAGATTTCATATTCACAGTCATCATTGAAACTTCATCCCAGTAAAAAAAATCGTCATCTTTTCTGATGGCGATTAACTTCTCTTTTTATAGCACCTAAGAACTCCTTATTCTTTGCTGGGACATAATGGAGTTCAAAGAACGATAGAAAACATTCAAAAATATAAACAGTTCTCACCTTAAAGTAGCCTCGCGAATAAAAATAATATCACAAATAGAGTTGAAGTGAAACCGAAATGACTAATGAGATTTTTGTGTTTTTAGGCGATTCCCCAAGCTTTCTACACACGCTATGACCGGAAATGATCTTGAAATTCCATTACTTATCATTTGAATTATGTTTAAAGCAAGTTTGTTTTCTAATGTATAAAATGGATATCAACTATCACTCATGTAGATAATCGTCAAATAATATGGCAAAATTAGTTGCGCCCTAACTAGTCATATCTAAAGGAAGTGTTATGTGATATTCATAGAATTATAGAGGAGTTTATGCTATACCTAGCCTGGGGTCAAATGTCTCCAAGTCAACACTGTTGTTGCCTATACTGGGTGACTTTGTCGACAAACCATCTACACTTCGGGAAGACATTTTTGATTGATGCAAAACTGTTATTTGAGTTTTGTTCCCCTCCCAGTATTTTTCTCTTCTTTCACGTAGAAAAGAATTCCAAGCGATTCGGTCTTTTGCGCTCCGTAGATAGTTAGTCACACCAAGTGTAGATAACAGCTCTTTAACCGGCCTATCCAACGCAGTTTTGGTCGCCCTCTCCTGCACCACCCATCGAGTTTATTGCCGAACATTTTCATCCATTCGTACAACGTGTCCAAGCCAGCGCATTCGATCAATTTCAACGCGCTTGACTACGTCGATATCGTTGTACAGCTCATACAGCTTGCGGTTTATTCGACGAAGATACTCGTCCTTAACGATGATGGGTCCAAATATTTTGGGAAGGAATTTTCTCTCGAAGAACCCCAGAATATATTGATTCGCTTGTGATATTGCCCAGGATTTTGCGCTGTAGAGCAAGTCAGTTAGGACCAGAGTCTGGTAGAGTTGGATCTTTGTTCTTCGTGAGAGCGCTTTGTCATCAATACTCGTCTTTTGATTCCCAGGCTGACATTATTATTTTTGTTTATTGACTGCGCTTGACTAGACAAAATCATCTACAACTTCAAAATTTATAGTTGTCAACGTTCACAAAGCGTCCCAGATGAGTGGACTCTTTGTTCGTTGAAACAAATATTTTGGTTTTGTCCTCATTCAGCACCAGACCCACTTCCGCCGACTGCTTTTAAATGCTCGAAAAAGCCGCAGTAGCATCTATATCATCGACAGCGATACGCAAGCAGCATGTGGCTTTTATTCCCAATATTACTTGTGTGAAATTCTAGTAAAAACGTTTTAAAGTATAGACTAAAATTACGCAATTATACTAGTAAATCTCTGGTTCCAATGTCTCTATATCAGTGGTAGGCATAACCGAACGCACGCACACAAAAATATGGTGTACTTGGGTGCATTCTCACCAGACGTGTCAGAGCAGTCGAATTGTAGTCGGTGAAATTGTTGTACTTTCCCAACAAACGTTGAACTTTGTTTCTCTGCCTGTATTTTTGTCAGTATTTGTTCTGAATGCAAAACAAGCGTGTGTGGTGTTGATATCATAACAAACAAGTAGAAACAAAACTTTCGAGTATTTGTAAACTGTCGAAGGTATCTCTATGAAAGAAAACATTTACTGCCGGCATAGCGAGACCATGGGATGCCTATTACTGCTCTATGGGATCTCATAAGAACTTCATCGTCATAAGTTCTAAGAGTACTATTGGATTCTCAATGACAATTAAATGTTAAATGTCAGTAGCAATGAACACTACCTGGAGAATAGTTGATCAGTAGTACTAGTGATAAAGTCACTAGTAAATCTGTATTGTTTTTCTATCGACATTTCCTTCAGGGTTGTAGTGGAAACTTAAATCGCAATATTTGTATTGTCCTCATATAAAACCAGTACAGAAATTTCAGTCAGTTAAACTGACTGATAAATACCATCACCCAATATAATATATTGTTTAAGTCTTGAGTTATTGAAAATAATCGATTTGTAATTAAAACCAGTTAGAAAGTTTCAGTCGGGCAACCCTACTTACATTTACCCTTACCCTTAGTAAAACAAATAATTTTCTATTTTATTGATATTATTACTCGATTTCGAAATTGGGCGGAGTGGTACATTTAAATGGGAGGTACGTGAAGGGGTGTGTTTAGGCTCCAGATTTATTCTCCATAACTTTATCCTGTTATAGCTTTACTAAATACAGAATTTGCGCACGATTGCGTTGGGTGTACTGATATTATTACTACATCCCAAAAGTGGGCGGAAAGGTACATTTGTATGGGAGGTACCATAAGGGGCGTGTCTAGACTTCCAATTTTTTCTCCAAAACTTTGTCCTGTTATAATATAACAAAATACAGAATTTGGGCACGATCGTGTCGAGTGTATTGATATTATTACCCTATTTCTAAAGTGGGCGGAGTGGTACATTTGTATGGGAGGTACCAGAAGGGGCGTGTCTTGACTTCCAGATTTTTTCTCCAAAACTTTATCCTGCTTAAACTTTACCAAATACAGAATTTGGGCACGATCGCGTTAGGTCTTTTAATAATATTAATCGATTTCTAAAGTGGGCGGTACCAGATGTGTATGGGAGGTACCAGATGGGGCGTGAATAGACTTCCAATTTTTTTCTCTAAAACTTTATCTTGTTATAGCTTTACTCAAAATAGAATTTGGGTACGATCACGTTTAATTTATTGATATTATTTCTCCATCTCTATAGTGGGCGGAAAGGTAGATTTGTATGGGAGGTACCAGAAGGGGCGTGGCTAGGCTTTCAAAATTGTTTCCAAAACTTTATCCTGTTATAGCTTTACTAAATACAGAATTTGGGGACGATCCCTTAGGTTGTATTGATATTATTACTCGATTTCTAAAGTGGGCGGAATGATGTATTTGTATGGGAGGTACCAGAAGGGGCGGGGCCATGTAGCCCATTTGCAATACCGTAAGTAGTTTTGAGGAAATAATAACTCGTGCAAAATTTCAAAACATTTGGTTGCGTCTTTCGAAAGTTATCGTGCGAACCAGCCGGACAGCCACCCGACAGACAGACAGACGGACATGGCTCAAACGACTTAAAAAGTCATGAATCGAATTTGGTTCAAAGAAACCTAGGGTCTAAAGTGACTCCTTCTATGTGTTACACTTTTGGGTCGTATCAAATGATATATACCCTCATCCCTAAGGGTGATGGTATAAAAATTATTAGGTTATAAAAAAACACTGCAGTGCTATGCGAATCACTCGAAAGTTGGAGACTTTAATCTAAATGTACTTATATACAATCTGTATTCTATTTCATATAAAGGATTCCTGAGAGGGTTTATTGAGGATCGAATTTTCTGTTTTCATACTAAATTGTATATGATTTTAAGATTCCATCCCATATTCTTGCGATATGATTAAAACAATTTAGTAGTTTTTATGTCTGAAAAGATTGACCGGTATCACTCTGTCCTAAAGTAGATTACTAGAGTTATAAAGCTCTTTATTTTCAAAACTAAATTGTCGCCACTGAAAACAACATTTAAACATTACCATTATTTTGCATTAGTATAACTCGAGCGACCATCTATGTACTTGTTGATCCAGAAGGTTTTATAACAATCAATCATATTCGCTAGCGCTTTATACTAAATTAAAGTCCGCCATTTATGTAGAAATGATTGGATAATGCATATATATTCGGCTCGAAGGGCCAAAATATCTATTCTATTAATTTACTTAATTTTTTGATAGAAAATGAGATATGAGTTCCCCGTCCGACAAACAGAATATCTTTAGTTTGCAAATTTAACTGTATTTAGCATTACTGCAGCGGCATTAGCATTAAGATTGAATATTGGATAATTTTAAACAGGATGCGTGACAATTTTGTTAGAGCATGCCACTAACAATGTTAGATCAGGATTCGATTGATGTTTTCATATAAATGACTGATCGGCCCTCCCGATGTTCTCTACAGCAACTTCGCACTAGTTTCGTAGTTTTTTTTGTATATCTTTGAGAATCATGTATTTGTTGTTTTATATAAAACTGGCTCGCGTTGCTCCGCCGATGCTTACATTTGGATGCCAATTGTTTTTTAAAATAAAGTATAGCCTACATCACTCAGTGATAACGTAAAATTCTACTGGTGAAAGAATTCTTAATTGAGAAAGTTGTTTAGAAGATTACCCCCACATAGAAACTAAGAAAATCACAAACATATGCCGACTGAAGAGATTGTAACAAGACTTACTTTATACCACTGCAAGGACTAACATTTGTGTTTAGTGAAATCATTTAAAGCAATCAATAATCATGTAAAGCAAAAAACTAATAGCAATACAAGTTCTGAAAAACTAATGAATTGTTGTCATGCAAAACATACATTATGAGAAATGTAATATTTTTTTTACATATGTTGATAGATGTTATATATGCATATTAATTGCTTTCAAGCACTTACTTATGTAGTGCCATTCATTTATTATAGTTTCATTTGTCAAACTGTCTGCATAAAAATTTCAAAATTACATTAACACTCCAAATAATCTATCCGCCAGTCTACATACGTAAATCTCTCAATGTACAACAGTTACTGTAAGCGAATCTCATTGTGTCCCCTATGGGATGTAATCGCAGGATTTTGTCTTTTTCCTTTTCTGTGTGTGTGCTCTCTAGCCAAACATATGAATGTGAAAATTCAGAAAATGTCACTAGTTTGATTACACTTCACATAGTGATTGCCAGCACTATCATCTCTGCACTCTCTCTCTCTCTTTCTCTCTGTCTCCGTAGACAGCCAACAGTCAGTGCTGTGTAAAATGCTTTTGTGCTGATACAATTCAACTGAATTGAAAATTCATCATATCGGATTAATAGAGAATTTTACTTTGTCATCAAGTGATTTGTGGTAAAAGACAGAGAACAAGAGGATGACGACGACGACTTCAAATCCCACAACTACAAATCAGTTCATATATCTGTATGTCCGTCCATCCATTCGTTTATCATTTCATTTGTACAATCGTATGTTAGTCGACTGTATCATTATTTTCAGTTGATTATAACGCACGTTCGTAACAAGGAACGGTAACTGTAACGTTCATTACCGTGTGAAAATCCTTTTTGATCCCTACATGACATCCTGTCTTTGTGTTCGTGAGTGTTTGTCTCTACGTGCATGTGTGCATATGTGCGTGCGCGTGTGTCAGTGTGTGTGTGTGTGCAAAAAATCCTTAATTCAACGTCTTTTTAAAGCAAAACCAACAGCAACAATAAAAACGTACGACAATATTAATGAAGCTTGTACAGATTGTAGACCGAACCGTCCCTGCAAACGCCCGTCTTCCCGCCAAAAAATAACGCCCTCCAGTAACGTTTTCGGGACGCGGCAAAGCTTAGAACAACAAAATACAACAACAAATTCAACTCATTAAAGTGTCGTAAAAAACAGTGTGCTCATCCCTCGCCCCATCATCAGCATCCACATCATCATCATTGTCGTTGCGGTTTTCGTGAGCAGCCACATAACAAAAAGAGAGCAATCGTGTATAACTTTGATGAACTTTTCCATTGTATCCTTTGGTGTTTGTTCGGGAGATAAAAAGGATTACGCTCGCATCGAATGTCTGTGTGAAAGTAACGAATTATAATTAAGCATATACAAGAGAAAAAAATTACGAAAAAAGTTTACCCTCTAAACAAATCAATTAAAATTAATTTCAAAGAACGAAGGATAATAAAAGAGGTATTAAAAAAAGTCCCCTTAACCACAAAACAACAACTAAAAAAAAGAAAGATAGTGTCAAGAAAACTAACAGATTTGCATGGTTGAAGAAACGAGCAACGAAAAGAGGACAAGAGCAAGAGCCAACAACAGAAGAACAAACCGGATACAATTACGGCCTAAGGTAATGTGACCACATTAAGCTGCTTATGGCAAAAAGTACAGATAACTAAGGATTTTTGAAATCACTATGCCACACAAACATACACACCAACACATTGATATACCCATACATCGAAGCAACAGCATTGCTGTAAGGCTGTGCACAGATACCCCATCTCTTTGCAGTTTCCTATTTTGTGTAGCACAAACACTCTTAACACGGATTCAATTACATATCCTTTACAATATTTGACACCTTTTTGTTGCTTAACACTCTTACATACACTGTGCTACACAAGTAATCTTTCTCACATGTCCTTTAGTCAATTTAACACCCTTGTAGGTTGTTTTTCATTTCATTTGGTATCTTTTGCTTTTCACTTTCTTTAAAGTCCTTACAATATCTATTAATAATGAAATGGAATCCTTTTATCACACACCCACCCCTCCGACAAACTTACACACTTACACACAAACACACAAAAGAAACCTCAGCCATATTTGCCACCTAGCACAGACTTATAGTCCTTACAGCTTCGTCCTTTACATCATTCACTGAACTATCTCTGGCGAAGAAAGCTGGTGGAAAACCTACGTTGCTATTAATTGAAAATGTATTGTCATAGTTTGTTTTCATAGTGGTTTCACCTTCGTCAAAGGACGCGATGGGCTGTAGGGGGTGGTCCATAATAAGGAATTGTTGTTGACACTCAAAATGAATTGGAAGTGCGGTTGTTGCTAGTGGTGGAAGTGATGAAGGTACAGCGACTGTGGATTGACATTGGTTAACTCAATGAATTGTTGGGGACCGGGAGATCCCTGAAGCCAAATTTACTATCCCAAAAACCAATGTGGGGATATTAATTTAATACACATGTAGCAAATAAGTGTAAGATTATAAGTGAGTGTGTGTGTGTGCGTGTGTGAATTGGAGAAGGTCCTTTTTGCATAGTATAGTATTCATTATTATTATTATTAGTATTATGTGTATAAGATATACATCAAGTATTACGTGCATGCTTAAATAAATATTCCCTTAAGATGACACCAATCAATATTCCAAGAGCGTTTTATGTTTTGAGCATGCATGATTTTACAGATTATAAACATGTGAAAATATCTTCCTGTTAAGAGGGTGTGCGGAGGGATTAACATGAAAACAGCTCTTGTATTCTGAAAATGTGTCGATGATATTGTTGACTAATTTGTGCGGCATTATAACGTTGGATTTTAAAGGTCTCTTGCACAAATTGACCAAAAAAATTTTGTTGAACTTAAAACTAAGTTCTTACTTTATTGACTAATCTTACTATTGCGTTTTAAATTTGCTGCACAAACTTGTAATAGGATCTGATTTAACTGTGGTCTCTTTCTCGAATTTTGTCGAAATTTTCTGTCACTGACTATTCTTCCGATTTTTAGAATACGCGACTATCATACGGGAGACCATTGTTCGATTCCTATCTGAGTCGTTTACATTTCTTTTGTCGGCGGCCTCCTCGATGTTGTCGACAGCAAGATTGCAGTAAAAGTCTATTAAAAGGTTCTCAACCTGCAGGGGCAACTCAGCAGTGACTGCTTGCACTTCATATCATTGTATACCTGTACGGGGAGAATATTGGCCTCTTCATGAAGGTGTCTTTCTGATGACATGAGAAGGCATCCTGTGTAACGTATCACAGACCAGCCTATAGCTTTATATGTTTCTTTACAAGGTTTCTTTTCCCGTACCCCAAGTGCTGCTGGTAAGCGACTTAACGACCTTGTTTCTGCTTTGCAGCATGTTGCAGATAGCTGTAGTGTGCGACGGCGACTTAATCAAACGGTCGAATGTGACACCCAAAATCCGCGGATAGTTAATGGTCGAAATTGTTATAAGCGGCGAAAGGAAGGACCTAGAAAGCCTTATGGAATGCCTTCAAAAGCAGTCAGTAGGCCTGCGCTCTGCATTCCCTCTTCCTTTCCAAATAACATAGGGTGTCATTGGGAGGCAAGACCTTCCATCGTCGCTTTCTATAAGAAGGCCTGATGAAAGGCCTGCATACACATAAAAAAAAGGACTTGAAAAATAAAAAAATACAATTGGTCACCCTCAAATTGTTCAGAAAAGAAGGCTTGACGTTTGAATGTCTCAGAAGGCCTTGTTGCATGGCTGCATGCAGAGGCATTGCTAATTTCGCCGCTGGGTTGTGAAACCAACCAACACATTCAATTGCTGTATCACTGCTGCTTCCAAGGCAGTAAATAGTGTGGCTGAGGATTAAGCGGCAAAGATCCTTAGGTTTCTTGTAGTAAAAAAGGTTTGTCATGTGATGAAAGTTACGCCTTCAGGTGGTTGTGGAATACCTGCAATTGTTTCGAATGCCTTCGACAGGTCGAGAACCACGAGGACCGCCCTATAGCTGGGTCTATTCTGGTTCAGGCCGCCTCTTATATATGAAGTGAAGACGTGCAGCGCAGTTGTCGTGTTATACTGCATCCGGAACCCATGTTGGTGGTTAGAAGTTTTTCATATGATTATCGACGGATTTAAATTGTTTTGAGGTGAGATTCCAATTTTATTTCGAAATGAGATGGTGATCATAATTTAAGCTACTTTTTGCGATCGGACACTTAATTTAGAAGATAACTACTTTTATAAATTCACATAAATATCGACGGCTTCCCGGTCATTGCTAAGTGAGATCCAAACTTTTTCATCCCACCCATGCCAAGATGAGAGTTAGCATACACGACCTTTTAAGCCGATTTGCCTATATTTAACTGTGAAAATACTATTTTTGTATAACCGTATAACCGACATCAATAAACCGGTTAAACCAGGTATTCGAAATCGACATTTTTAAATAAACCGGCACACGCTTTCGGTGAAAAAATCGGTTGGACGGTTTTCGGTTTCGGTTTTGAACACTCTAGCTAGGACATTTACACTGTACGAATGGTTTGGCGAACTATCAACGGAGCGGAAATACCAAATACTTTTCTACTTGGGGTAACTGACGGATGAAGAAGAATCCTTTGGCCTAACTAACCAAAACTATTAATTAGCCATGTGATCTCAAACTTACCTACATTAAACGAAACCCCCTTCGAAAGTATTAGCTTGATCAGAATGGCCTCCAGCTATATTAACTTCGATACAGTGGGGAATATGAGAATTCATAAAAAGCACAAATGTTTCGTTAAAGTTATAGGCCCAGGATCCTTCTGAATCTTCCCATTTTTTTTAAAGTACTTATTTGTCAATAAAGTTTTGTTTTTTTTTTGGTTTCTTTATTTGGATTGTTTGGTTGCGAATTATAAGATATTATACACAACACGATTAAGATCTCGGGGATCTAATAATATAATGTATGTAACTAATATCATCCCATATATAAATTATTATTTATTTCATATCTTGTTTAATATCTGACTTTTCAACCTTATGCATATATCCATTGCGGCAAAACTTGAAGCGTCCTTTTTATACCATCAGCCTTAGGGATGAGATACGACCCAGAAGTGTAACACATAGAAGGAGTGACTTTAGACCCGTGGTTTCTTTGAACCAAATTCGATTCATGACTTTTTAAGTCGTTTGAGGCATGTCCGTCTGTCTGTCTGGCTGTCCGGCTGGTTCGCACGATTACTTTCGAAAGACGCAACCAAATGTTTTGCAATTTTGCACGAGTTAATATTTTCCCAAAACTACTTACGGTATTGCAAATGGGCTACATGGCCCCGCCCCTTCTGATACCTCCCATACAAATACATCATTCCCACTTTAGATATCGAGTAATAATAGCAATACAACCAACTGGATGCTACCCAAATTATGTACTTAGTAAAGCTATTACAGGATGAAGTTTTGAAAAAAAAATTGGAAGTCTAGCCACGCCTCTTCCGGTGCCTCCCATACAAATGTGCCTTTCCGCCCACTTTAGAGATGGAGTAATAATATCAATAAATCCAACGCGATCGTACCCAAATTCTTTATTTAGTAATGCTATAGCAGGATACCGTTTTTGGAGAAAAACTGGAAGTCTAGCCACGCCCTATCTGGGAACTTCAATACACATCTGGTACCGCCCACTTTAGAAATCGATTAATATTATTAATATATCTAACGCGATCGTGCCCAAATTCTGTATTTAGTAAAGTTCTGGCAGGATAAAGTTTTAGAGAAAAAAATCTAGAAGTCTAGACACGCCCCTTCTGGTACCTCCCATACAAATGTATGACTCCGCCCACTTTGGAGATGGAGTAAAAATATCAATACACTTGTCACGATCGGGCCCAAATTCTGTATTTCGTTAAGTTTTTACAGGATAAAGTTGTGGAGAAAAAATCTGGAAGTCTAGACACGCCCCTTCTGGTACCTCCCATACAAATGTACCTTTCCGCCCACTAAAGAGATGGATTAATAATATCAATAAACTCGACACGATCGTGCCCAAATTCTGTATTTAGCAAAGCTATAACAGGATAAAGTTTTGGATAAAAATTCTGGAAGTCTAGATTCTGGAAGTCTAGTACCTCACATACAAATGTACCACTTCGCCAACTTAGAAATCGAGTAATAATATCAATGTAATAGATTTTTTTTGTTTTACTGAGGGTGATGGTATATGTAAGTCGGGTTGCCCGACTGAAACTTTCTTACTGGTTTTTAATTTTTTTTTCACTTGATATGTCCTCCATGACCTTTGGAAAAGGATAATGTGTCTGAGATAAGTGATAGTCTATTAAATGGCTAATATGAATATGAGGTTCGACAGCTACCAGAAAGGATAGCTATTTCTATACTAGCCACAATATCATCATCAGCGCTTTTTGCTGTGGCTTTTCCACCATCATCACAAATCTTAAGTACAAACACTCTGTCGAATCAAACGTAAAACATTCACATACCGTTGCGAAAATGCCATCAACAAAGATCACATGTGGGAAAAATCCACAAATGTTCTTGATATGCGTATGTTCGTAGAATATAGTAGCATGGAAAATATATTCAAAATATTAAAAGTATTAGTTGTTGTCTGTAGAAGTTCTGAAATATGCATTTGACCAATTTGTAACATGTTTTACCTAATGCAAAGGGTTTTTACAAAGTTTATTATGCCACCCGATATTTCTTTAGAATATACTCTAGTATTAGTGTTACTGGTTTACTTACTCTCTAGAAGTATATTTAAAAACATTGTGTCCTTAATTTGTCTAACTTCCTTTAACACTATTTTTTGATTAGAGTGTTATTTTTTTTTGTGCTGTAATCTTTTAGGCATTTCGACCGGAGGCTTTTTGTTTTAAACATTTTTATTGTTGCTGCAACTTACGAAACTGCACATGAAGTCCGAGTTTGTTTTTTTTTCATTTGGCCGTCATCAGCCCATGAGTCCGTCAGGCTGTCATGCTCTAACACTTTCGTTGGTTCGTTGACTGCGGTATGTCCACACTTTTTCGGCAATATTTTTTTGTTGGACTGGTATATCATGAGTTGTTATGCAAATTGTTAAATACATTTCAAGAGCTGTTTTCTACTTTTTTTCACTTTTATTTTAATTTAATTCGTTTTATTGCCAACTCTTGCTTGGTCTTCCCCTTTCTCTCTCTCTCTCACACACACGTGTTCTTACTTTTCCTCACTCACTTCCTGTTCATATTTTGTCGACCATTGCTCTCTGTGAGTGTGTGTGTGTGGGTGTGAATGCTTTGAGAGTGGGCAAACTGAGGTGGTCATGTTAGTGGTGATGGTTGAATGCTGGGGTGTAAGTATGTGTGTTAACGGAAATGCTACATTTACTTGTGGTTGTCGTGCGTTCTCAACCGTATCCTTTTCGGAGCTTATCAAATAAGAGGAGTTTACACGTATACGACTTTTATAGAGCCTGAAAGGACATGTTAAAATGCTTTAATTAAATTTCATTTAAAAAATGCTAAAAAGGACATTTTAAACGCAGTATATCTGGGCGCACACATTTCACTCGACGCTGTTTCTGTTTTATTCTTTACTGCGGGCTTTTCTTTTGGATAAAAAATTGTGGCAGCAATTCAAAAGAGAGAAGGTAAAAATTAAATATGAAAAAACACTGATTTATAATAACAAAATTTAAAGATGGATTTAATGTTGTCAGATGAAATATGATAGAGCGAATATGGAAACCATAGTATATAGGACAAAACTGTCGTTATCTGTTGTGAATTGCAATCAAGAGATGCATAATAATTTTGGAGAAATATAAATTTTTTCGAAAGCTTAGTTAGCGTACTTTTACACAAAATGTTAATGGAAAATAGTGCGATCTGGAGCGTAATTAGCTGTTAGTGCTTGGATTTGTTTTGTTTGATGCTACAAATTACATTGAGTAATGTAATGTAATGACGATTTTATAAATAAATTTGTAAGTTATATGTTGTAGGTTGAAACACGCACCTCTTTTAAGAACGGAATAAGAAATTTAAATATGTTTATTTTTTTAATAAATAATTATATATAAGATAATATAAATGGACGTGGTCAAGCAGTACAGGTTGTGGGCATACATTTGTCACTGTCTAAGCCAAAGGTGTCAATACATGTGTCGGTCGTGACAGGTTATTATTTGAAGGGGTTAGAAGTAAAGTGACAAATTGACAAAAATTTAGATAAGTGTGCAGTTACGTTCCTTTAACACTATCTCTGTCTACTTGCATGCGACGAGATCAATTGTTATTACCAGTGTTGATATCTTGTATCCCTTTGCATCTATCCCCTTCATTTGACAAGCAGGCATTCGGCAAGACAGAAGGTCACAGAAATTGACGTTTATAGAATCGGTCACAATGAGGAAATGAGTCGATTATCGACTAGCAGCAGCTCCAAAGCTAACCTAACCTTTGCATGATTACAGGGATTAATGCCTCATTGCCCTTGTACACTAATATGGCGACGGGCCGGTACATTGTCCACAACAGACTGTCGGTACGATTTTATCCAAATAGCAAAAAGATAACCGGAAATTGCAATAAATTCTAATACCCTAGAACTTATTGCGTTGTATATGAATAAGATATAGCATTTTAGTTAACAGTCTTTAAGTTTTAGACTCACGTAAAATGAACCTAAAGTTTCACGTTAATTCCGAACGTCAACTTTTTGAGAAGTTTTATCAACTACTCTACGACTGTTTTTACCAGTATTTGGTCGCCGCAAAATTAACAAAAATTTGCGCTAGTTATCAAACCTTCAACGAATCGCATGATTATCATAATGTGTTATTCCTAACATCCAAATTAAAAATCACACCGCATTAAAATGGATTTGGAAGATGTTAAAATAAACTAATCCTGATTGGTTGGCTGGTTTGCAGGTAGGTCCTTGTGGACTCACTGTATTACTTATTGGGCGTTAGTGGCATCACTTCAACTGATGCGTTCAGCGTATATGGTGCTTGGTTGCGTGACTAGTTCCTTTCAGGAGTGTGATTGATTCCGTCTATAGTTGATTGGAATTCTGGAGTTTTGATCCAATTCGTCCAGTTGATGGTCTTACAAAAGTTGTTATTTGGGCCGATGTTCAAAGATGGTAGTTACTCTATGGCACTTTAGAGGTTTAGGTTTAGGTTTTCCCAGGGTTTACTGTGTCTTTCTGCAAAGGGAATAGGGCAGTCACATATAATATGGTCGGTACTTAGATTGCCCACCACCAAGTCAATCCGACGAAAGAAAAGCAATATCGCGGTGGCGATGAAATCTAAGCGTCTTATGTCCTGTGCTGAAAAAAATGTGATCCAAGTGTGTGCTCCAACTACCGCTGTATCAGTCTTTTACCCATAGCTAAAAGGTCCTGTCGAGAGTGCTATGTGAAAGACAAAAGTCGGTGTTATCCCACCTAAACGGCCCTTATAATTGTGACTTTAGACCGAGAAAATCAACAACTGACCAGATATTCACAGTTTGGCAAATCCTGGAAAAGACTCAAGAGAAAAAGATTGACACGTACCATCTTTTCGTTGACTATAAAGCTGCCTTCGACAGCGCAAAACTGCAGAAATTTCTCAAAACAATGACTGAGTTTGGTATTCCATCAAAGCTGATACGGCTTTGCGGAATGACGCTGGCTGACACGAAGGCTTCAGTGAAGATTAGCAAGGACCTCGAGAAGCCACTTTATACCAGACGAGGCCTAAAATAGAGCGACGGCATCTTGTGTGACATTTAAACATAATTATGTATATGATAATGCGACTTCCATACGCTGATGACGTTGTTGTTGTAACAGCTTAGACTATTCAAATATTTACAAATTTTAATCCGGTGGTTTTTCTTCAATGTCCAGTCCAGTAGGCATTGAGCCTGTTGCTCCTCATGTAAATGGTGTTCAGTCTTATCTCTGTTTCGGCACAAGGGGCGGGCGACCTCCAAGAACGACATTCACGCGGTAACATGAAACCGCGGAATAGGTGGCGTCTCTATAAATGTCATTCAAAGCTGCATCATACGAGGAGCGAACCAAGTGATCCTGTAGGTAGTTGGGTATATTATCCTCGTGTACTCGAATGTTTTTTCTGACATGCCTTGGTGGGAGCATCCAACTGTGTCATGGTAAAGGTGGGATGACTCCTCCGATGACATCCCAGGAAGAACTGTTTGGTCAGAATGACATTGTGTTCCTTGACTGGGAGAACCTTTGTTTCCCTCATGTAGATGGTGTTCAGAGGTTATCTGCATGCAGCCCGTTACAGTCCTCAGGGCAGCATTTTGGCAGCTTTGAATATTTCTCCACTGGGTATCACTCAGCGAAGGAGACCACACGCGAGCGGCATAATTAACTACTGACCGGCCAATAGTTTTGTAGGTAGCCAACAAGGTTTCTTTGTTTTTTCCCTAAGTACTGCCGGCTAGCGCTTTAAGGACCTTGTTCCTACTTCGCCGTAGATATCATCGCTTGAAAACTGCGCGATGTTACTGCAGCCTTCTATATTTACAAATGGAATCAGCAAAAATGGGGCTAATGTTGACCGAGGGAAAAAGGAAATTATCATTTCAACGAACCAAAAATCCACACGTTTGGGAAACCGCGTGAACGTTGACAACTATAATTTAGAGGTAGTAGATGATTCCGTTTACCAAGGATTCCTGCTTGGTAATAGTAGCATCTATCTTACGGACTAAGCAAGCGAGTTAATGACGAACAAAAAACCAGCTATACCAGATACTGGTTCTACCTGTCTTGATGTATGGTTCAGATTCCTGGGTTATGACACAAGCGGATGAATCGTTCTGCAGTGTTTGAGAGAAAAATATATGAGTTCATCATCGTTAACGGATAATATTGACGAGAGAGAAAAATATACGAGCCCATGATCGTTAACGGAGAATATTGTATGAGCTGTACAGTGACATTGACGTGGTTAGACGCATTAAGATGCAGAGGTTGCGTTGGCTAGGTCATGTTGTACGCATGGACGAAAATGCTCTGCTCAAAAGTCTTTAACAATGAACTCGATGGACGGTGCAGAAAAGGACTTGGTGTGACTAACTGACGAAGAAAAGCATACGATCGAAACGTTTACAATATTTTTCTACGTGCGGTATATAATCCAATAGGATTGCAAAGAAGTGTCAGCTAAGTAAGTAAATTCGTTAGTCTTGTCAGCGGCTCGTTTAAGTATTTCACTGGGAAAACGCTGCAGAAGTATGGCATCATCGTTCTAAATGCCCAATCTTAGATCCTCGAAGTAGATACCGTAGCCGACCCTATGATCCTGTTTGGACCCATAAGTAAAGCTGTTTAGTGATCCATACATAGCGTTGTCGTTCTCTGTCCACTCCTTTCTCGAGGGGGTTCTGGTTTCATAGAGAATGTTTGATTTCCGTGCACTAAGCTTAAAGTCAGTTTCAAGTAAGATATTGAGTTGGTTTAGAGTCCTTGAGTGCCCGATAGAGGGATCTCAGGTTTCCTATCCCGTTTGCAGCTTAAATCAGGTGGTAATAAATTAAGTATTGTATAGAGTATTTGAGTCAACAGATTTTCCCAATAGCTTTTATGCATACGTATAAAATTATAGGTACCTTGTTGGATCTGTTAATCAATGTTTTGTCTCCAGATGACATTATTGTCTAATATGAGGCCTAAGTAGTTTGCCGTTCTAGAGAAACTAAGTTGCCTATTGCCCTAATGTATGTTGGATATAGGGGGCGATTTTAGACTTTTTGTTTAATTGTGAGCGTTTTTAGTAAAAACAGTTAATTTGGAAATGATTTGTATATTATCTTTTGTATCCTACGACCATTTCATCCGTCTGTCTGTCCCCGCGGCTACAGCCATAGTTTAAGAGCTATAGAGCTGATATTTTGTATTCAAGCTTTTATTCTCTAAGTGTTATAAAGTTCTTTAAGCAAATCTGGGCAATTGCCTAACCCAACTATTCGTTTTTAAAAGCAGGTCGATCGCATGCAAGCATTCACCTCCACATTTGTTGTTGTACAACAAAATGTCATGCACTTCGACTTAATGCATCGATAACAATCTTGCCAATTTATATATTTTGCTGCATTTATACCACTAATATACATATAGATGTACACATTCTATATTAATTTGCCACATTAGATGGTCAATCCTGTGATGTCCTTGTTGCGCCAATGAATATTTAAGTAGTGTTTTTGAGTGCATTCATTAGAAATGACTAAACGTTTTGTTATGGACACTACCTTTTGATTAAGCACTTAGTAAACCTTTTTAATCAAATATGCCGGCAACAACTTTGAAAACTTCTGATTAATAATTCTCTTTCTCGGTCGTTTTGGCTGGCTGCTCGTCCCGCTATGGAGAGTACTGGTGGTTATCCTTGGAAATTATTAATGTTTGTAATAAAAAGTTTTTAACTTTAATTTCAATATAATTACACACGTAAATCTTGTCCCACTCTCACTATATAGGAGACTACTACAGTATATATATTAATATATGTGCTCCTCCACTTTTCGATATTGCCTTTGTCATAGAGGCGGGAGAGAGAGTGGGGAAAACTGAAGTGAAAAAGTTATTGGTTCAATGTTCTACAATGGCCGTGTGTTTGTAGGTGTATGTGTATTCGAGTGTGTTAGTGTGTGTGTGTGTGTACTAACTTAGTCTGCTGCTGTGCCTGCCTTTTAGCCACAAAATTCCTGTTTTGTGGTAAAAGGTTCCCTACTTTTGGCAAATTGAAATATATGACCATTAACACTGAAACAATAACACACCAATGAATATTGTACGAGGAGGACTCTATACTCTACCTACATAGAATATGATGATGGCTATGACTGTGGCGATGGTGCTGTGATGACGATGACAATGCCATTATATATTCACACACTTGCACAAACACTCACTTGAGTTTACTTACATACACACACTGTTTTATGTAAATCACGGTAAATGTTTGTGTATGTGTTTGTGGCTAAAAATCGTATCTAACTTTGTACTTTGTGTCTGTGTTAGCCTTGTTATGCCAAATGGCCTTTTGTGTGCCGAAATGTTAGGTGGAGATCTGCTAAAACTTATTGTGGCAACGTTGACAGTCGGCCTTTGTGTTCTTCCCAGCGTTGTTGCCGGTGGTGATATCGGCAATTGCTGGGCGCGAGTTGGGGGCAACACAAAAAAAATCCAACAACGATATGTGTGACACAATGGGCCATAAAATTTGATTTACGTTTAGTATTATTAAAATGTGTTTTTTTTCTATCTAAAGTTCCCTGCTAGTGTGGTTTCCCGTTATACTATTGCATAGCTATTATAAATTCTGATTTGGCTTTTGCCTTAAAACATTCGAACACTCTTTGTTTGTTACCTTATTTGAATTTCCAGCTGGATAGGTGAAGGAGCGACCCTTTCCGCCACCGCTTGGCCTTATGCTGTATCCTCGAGAACGTCGGATACTTATCACATAGTATGCATCTATGGCATGATGATAAAAAACCAATTCAAACTCAAACGTGGTGACAGTTATGACTCATTTGCCAAGACAGCCACTCGGGAGGGGTGATTCGATAGTAAAGGTCCTTCGATGACGTCCTGTGCATTAATGTTTTTCGCTGACTTTTAAAATACATTAATACATTGTTTAGTTACCACATAGATTTCAATGAAGGACAGAAGGGACGCTTTAATGGATAAAGGGAGGGGTGGGCGGAAAGGACGAAGGGAGTTAGTAATAATGATTATAACGAGCCGGGTCTTAGCACAAATATTATACAAGTGAATGCGCTCTTTGGCTGTCGTTAATAGAAAGTGTGTCCACAGAATGATAAGTTTACTGTTGCGATATTTGCCTTCCTGCTGCCGGCAGGGCATTTTAAATATTTGTCACGGGGGGGGTTTGTTTTTATAGCTTCGCTAACAACCTTAGCACAGTAAAGGGTCGATTAGTGTATTATAGGACAGAAACAATCTAGTTAAGTTTAGAAGACATAATTTGTTAAACAATATTGCTACAACATCTAAAGTAATGCATCGTTTAGATTGCATAGACTATTTTATTGTTCCCAAAACGCTACGAGTACTTTTGTAATATCAGCAATATAAATCCAACCTCAAATATACTCCATTCAAATTATTTTTTAATACTTGCGCAAATTTTTTTTTGTAAAAAGACAAATTCTCTTAATGGATTGTACTCACATAAACCACTGTCGTTACTCTTGGTATAACAGTTCTGTGGAGCACTCAGTGTGAGCAAATCACAATGCATTCATTAAAATTCTCAGTCACTTCATGTGATATAGACTGACAGTAGTCGTCAATCGCTAGCCGAACTTCAACCAGTGCAGACCATAAGCCATAAGATATTTTTAGCACTTGTGGCTATGTTTTTTAGATCGCCAGTTCCATCTGATCGGCTTATAATATATCGGCAGATAATATATTACCCAGCAAACAAAATGCTCATTACTACAGTCGGCAAAATCTTCCGATATTGAATCCGAAATCGGGCCATAGTCGTTACTAAAATATATGGAGTGGTTAACATGAAGTCTGACCGACCAGCTGAGGGAAATCTGATGTACAACATGTCGTACTGATGTCTGAATGTAAATCGAAGGAAAACCTGAAGGAAGTTTCCTCCAACACAGAGTTTCGAAATCGCTGCGAACCACCCCAGCAGCAAAAATGGGCCTTTGCATGCCTTCTTACAGGCCTGCAATGTGCAAGGCCTGCACATTTCCTTTCTCATTGAAGGCGTTTCATTAGGCATGCCTAGTATGTCCTGCTTGGAGTCCTAATAACAAGGGCCTTCTATGATGCATTGCTACTGCAGACCAGCTTACAGGCCTGCAAAAGAGCATTTATAGAAGGACTTAAATAAAAAAAAGCATAAACGAATTATTTCCATATTAAATGATTTCCTACTTTTTATAAATCTTTAATACAATATTTATTACAATTTGTAATAACTAGTTTTTTTTTAAACTCCAGCAGCGGGAATCGAACTCGCGACCTCAGTACTCATAGTTGGGAAAGAGGCATGTCTGCGGGATCTATTCTCATCCTAGTAAGATGCCTCATTGCAGGTCTCATTTGAGAAGCGAAGTGTGCATGGGTATGGAATTTTTTATAAGGCTTAGTGAAGGACTTATTATAGCCTGTATACATGCCTGGAAAAGGAAGGCGTATTTGAATGGCAACAAAATGCCTTTGAAGGCATGTTTGCAGGCATATTTTTACAATGCCTCGTCTTTTCCGCTGCTGGGTAGATATGTCAAAGCTAAATAAATAATATTTTCCTTCACCGAATCGTACAGATTTCTGTACGAGATCAGTAAGAAGAGTTCAGACAATGTGCAGACGTGTCGGTTATCAGCCAATTTCGGAGCTTTTGGTTCGCTGTGCAAACTCACAAAGACTTCGGTCTACTTTTCCCCCGAAAAGATTTTTTGGCGTCTGTTCGTTACACGGCTATCTGTTCGTCACAGGGACTTTGGTCGTTTCTTTGTCACAGGCACTTTGGTCTTCTGTTCCTCCAACGTGACTTTAGCGATCTGTTCGTTACAGTGAGTTCAGTCGTCTGTTCCCCCACAGTGACTTCAGTCGTCTGTTCGCCTACAGTGACTTCAGTCGTCTGTTCCTACACAGTGACTTCAGTCATCTGTTCCCCCACAGTTTCTTCAGTCGTCTGTTCGTCACAGGGACATTGGTCGCCTCTTCACCACAAGGACTCTGTTTCCCTGTAGTAACTTTAGTTGTATGATCGATAAAGCGACTAAGTCGACTTTTCCCCACAGTGACTTCGGCCGTCTGTCCCACACACTGACTACAGTTGTCTGTTCGTTACAGGGACTTTGGTCATATGTTACTCCACAGTGACCTCAGTCATTTGTTCCCCCACAGTGACTACAGTCGTTTGTTCGTCATAGAAACTTTAATCGTATGTTCCATCACAGTGACTTCAGTCGTCTGTTAGATACAGGGTCTTCGGTCGTCTGTTCATCAATGGTGATTTGTGTCGTTTTTTTGTTACAGGGATATAAATCGTCAGTTAGTAACAGGGACTTTGGTGGTCTGTTTCCCCGCAGTAACTATAGTTGTCTGTTCGATACAAGAACTTGGTCGACTGTTCTCCCACAGTGACTTTAGTCATCTGTTTGTTACAGGAACATCGGTCGTTTGTTCCCCCACATGGACTTCGGTTGTTTGTTCCCCCACAGTGACTTTAGTCGTCTGTTCATTACAGGGACTTTCGTCGCCTGTTCGTTAGAGGGACTTTGGTCATATGTTACTCCACTGTGACCTCAGTCTTTTGTTCCTCCACAGTGACTTCAGTCGTCTGTTTGTCATAGGCACAGTGACTTCAGTCGTCTGTTCTTTACAGGTACTTTCGTCGTCTATTCGTTACAGTGACGAATAGTCGTCTGTTCACCAATGGTGACTTCTGTCGTCTGTATCTTACAGCGACATTGGTCGTCAGTTCATCACAGGGATTCCGGTCATCTGTTTCCCCGCAGTAACTAAAGTTGTCTGTTGGTTATAGGAACTTCGATCGTATGTTCCCCCAATGTGACTACAGTCATCTGTTAGATACAGGGTCTTCGGTCGTTTGTTTACCAATGGTGACTTCTGTTGTCTGTTTGTTAAAGGGACATTGGTCGTCTGTTCATTACTATTCTCCCACAGTGACCTCGGTCTTTTGTTCTCAAATGTCATAGAGACTTCGATCGTATGTTCTCCCTCAGTGACTTTAGTCGTCTGTTCGTTACAGGGACTTCGCCGGTCTCTGTTCCCCTACAGGAATTTCGGTTGTCTGTACCAAACAGAGACTTTGGTCGTATTGTTGCCCGCAGTAACTTTTGTTGTCTGTTCACTTGAATAATTGTTCCAAAAGTTTTGTATCTTCTAAGCTATCTGCTGTAGCGAAGCAACCACAACCTGGCTTCTTCAGTTAATGTTTTCTTATAATGTAAACGTATTTACAAGCGATGACCACTAAACAAATCATATGCAATTTTTCATCTTAGAATAAAGTAAGGGCAAAGTTAGACACATCTTATATATTCGAAGGATTGTCATAGTTTTTGTTAACACTAAGAAAAGTTGTTTCCAAGTTTCTGCTATAAGCTATACATTTCCGTTCTATAGCAAAGCCTTTAACTGTTTCACTGTTACCTAAATCGTTCTCTCACTGTACCTCATCTGCAAATTGTTTGTAAGTGCTTTTAGCCAAATTAATAGAGACTTCAAAAAACAAGCGGTACCTCATAATATTCGTAAACACATAACCAAACACACATACACATATATACATAAAAATACATACCAACCCTCAATGAAAAGTGAAACTGCATTTCAAGGAACAAGCAGACGGACAAAAAATACGGCTAACAACCGTCTAACATGGCAGGAAACGAGAATGAAAAAAGTGGCCCCTGTTTGTTTTTCCATGAATAAGAAAAGAAACATCAGCTGTTTGATTTCGCTACTCCTGCTCCCCCACTAATGTTTTGGTTGCTCTTGTTGTTGTGTGGTGGTTCCAAAGAACCCATAAAAATGAAAACAAACAGAATAGCAGCAGCAACAGCAGCAGCACCACCACCACCGCCGCCGCCAACAACAAAAACAAATGATTTACCATAACACCGATTGAATATTCCATACATATACGTAACTTAAAAGGTCCTTTGTCTATTTTTTGCTTTGCCCAAGTGTCTTTCTCTCAGGACCGTCTTTGACAGTGTTTGTCCGTGGTATGTAAATTATGGCAATGATGACTAAATTTCTTAGAAATAACAATATTAACGACATTGTTAACGGCATTTGTTTGTTTGGCTTATAATAAGGGAGGCGGCAGATGGACGGACAGACGGCCTTTCTGCTTGATTGTGGGTGATGGCGTC
The DNA here is from genome assembly GCA_964034835.1 of Muscina levida. Classification (NCBI taxonomy): domain Eukaryota; kingdom Metazoa; phylum Arthropoda; class Insecta; order Diptera; family Muscidae; genus Muscina; species Muscina levida. The sequence goes on along the minus strand of OZ035884.1, from coordinate 49,508,285 downwards.
CCTTTTTCCTCCCCACTCTTATTTTGGTTAATGTTGCCTTAAAAGCTAATAAAACCATTACATTTTTATAAACAAATTGCATAAAAATTTACTCCAAAAGTTTTGTGAAGCGTTTAATGGTGTTCACAATAAAATATCAATTTGCTTTAACATATAATACTTACAAACGTACATATAAAGTTTCAAATCAATAAACACAATTTAATCGAGAGGTGGTAACGACAGGCTATAAACCACGAAGGCGTAACCAACATATTGACCAACAACACACAGCAGTAGTGGCAAGTGGCAGCAGCGATTTTTGGTATAGACATGTCATGTAATGGCAAAGTTTCAATCGCAATCGAATGTATATACAATACAATTAGTATAAAAATATAAAAATATACAAACATTTATTTAGAATATCATCATCAAAAATTTGTTTTTAATTAAATACAACTAAAAGTTTTTTAAAAAAAAAAAGTTATTAAAAAAGTTCACTGGAAAATATTAATGGCATTGACAAAAATATTTTATGATATTGACGGAAACAAAATAGTTTCAATTCGAGAAACACTGGGTAACAGCAAGGGAACTATCAACAATATTTGGATTAGGGCTATTCAGTGATACAAATATTACAAACAGCTCAGGGACAAGTTTAGGCAAATAACGTTACATTCCAAGGACGACAAATTGAATGATAATTACTGACCAACTTAAATACCATCCAGTTGACCGTTTGAATGTTATGGGAGAAAAACCAGTACAGTACAGTCTGGGATCGGCCGTGGCATAGTGGTTAGAACACGCGACTACCATGCGGTAGATCGCTGGTCCAAACCTGGCTTCAGTCATCTTAAAAAGAAAAAAAAAAAGATACAATTTTCTTTCATTGTCGGCTCCCCTCGAACGTTGTTGACAACAACTTCGCAGTATTAAGCGTCGATTCAATCGTCGTGTCTAGTAAGAGCTTCTCAAACAGTGACGTTCGCATTCGTCGATAAACAAGTAGGTGCCGTTAGTTGTGAATCTAAAAATAGAAAGCGTGTTAATTCACAACAACGCGAGAAGCTATCCCATACCTCATTCATGAGGTGCAAAGGGAAATTAAGATTTTTTTTTTAAGTTTTACAGTCAGGTAAACTGATTGATATATACCCACACCCTATGTGAGATATTATTGAAGTCTCGAGTTATTGAAACTAACCGATTTTTAATTAAAATTACCTATGTATTATTATTTGTCTGCTATTACTCGAATGGCGGAATGGTGCATTTGTATGGAAGATATCAGAAGAAGCGTGGCTAGATTTCTACTTTTTTCTTCGAAACTTTATCCTGTTATAATTAAACAAAAAAACAGAATTTCGGCACCATCGCATTGAGTGTATTGATATTAATACTCCATTTCTATCTATACTCCATTTCTTATTTCCCTTTACACCCCATGAATGAGGCGTTGTTGTGAATTAACACGCTTTCTATTTTAGATTCACAACAAGCGGCATCTACTTGTTTATCGACGAATGCGAACGTTACTGCTTGAGAAGCTTTTACTAGACATGCCAATTGACTCGGCACTTATACTGCGAAGTTGTTGTCATCAACATCGAGGGGGCCGGCAATGAAAGAAAAAATGTAGGTGGCTGGAGCCGGGAATCGAACCACGGATCTCCCACATGGTACATAGGTTTCCTTAATACAGAATTTGGGCACGATCGCGTTGGTTGTAGTAATATTATTTCTCGTTTCAAAGGGGCGGGATGGTACATTTGTATGGGAGGTACCACAAGGGGCGTGGCTAGACTTCCAAATTTTATTCGAACTTTTATCCTGTTAAAGCTTTACTAAATACAGATTATAGGGATGATCGCGTTGTGTAAATTGATATTATTTCTCGATTTCTAAAGTGGGCGGAATGGTTCATTTGTATGGGAGGTGCCAAAAGGGGCGTAGTCAATTAGCATATATGCAGCCGGACAGACAGACAGACGGACATGCCTCAAACGATAAATCGAATTTGGTTTAAAAAAGGATATAATAAGACTCCTTTTATGTGTAACACTTGTTGGTCTAATCAAATGATATATATGCTCATCTTGAAAGGTACCAAAAGGGGTCAGACGATATAATCTGAAGAAAACCAACCTATTGTGTCAAATTTCATCATTTTTTTTAATTTTGAAACCGCTTGCATGTCTGAAAACCGGAGAAACTTTAATCGCGTTTTACTCCAAAACATGTTTTGACACACAAGGTGTGTTTTCATATGCAGGGTTACATATTCAATCCAGAGTCAAACTCTCACAGGTGTACATCTCAAGCAAAATATGACTGAATTCAGTATACTTACAGAAATAAATTCGGTCATTGGAGGTACCAGAAGAGGTGTAGCAAAATATTTCGGTTTTCTGAGGATTTTTCCACTATAACAAGTTAATTAAACTGATTGAGTTTAAATATCCTCTAGTTCTTCGTTTGCGTGTTATGAAAGAATTACCCAATCCACTGAGAAATTTAAAATCGGTTGATATTCAACCACGTTACTGGCTTATCAGTGCGGAAAGGTACAAATATCGGTATCATAGTGGTCTTTATACGTTCAGATTGTATTGATATGTTCATGAAAGTTGTTCAACATTACCGTGGCTACAATTTTGGCGAACTCTTTCGAAGAAATGCTGAAAAAAGTGAAAAATAAATAATTTTTTTCTCAATTTTTTTTTGTAAAAAGTGCAAAAATTTGTAAAATGTTTGGCATACATGGTTAATAATACTCCCAGCTATATGATTGCCGAATATAGTTTAGCGCTATCACGAAGTATGAGCTAGCTGTTGGACAAAAACTGATGACACCTTTTTTCAAAGGGCTCACTGATTTTGAGAATCTTTTGAGGTGCATAAAAAAAATTGGTCACCAATCTCGTCAAACTTAGTATAGGGTTTTTTACCCTGCAATAGTAGAATCGAACCTATAGTGTCAAGTTCTTGAATTTTGCAAAAAGTCTTCATTTGTTGCATAGCGATATTAATTTTTCACAAAACAAACAACCAAAGGTACCAGAAGGGTAAGCCGAAATAGGCTGTATTCATTCTTTGGTCAGATTTCCATAAGCGTTTTTCTTGGACAACATTTTACTGAATTCAGTGTATCATCAAACACAAAAAATATGCATGTCGAAATATGACTATGAATTATATAATTTGTATGGAAAGTACCAGAAGCTTAGGTTGGATTATGGACGCGTGTAATCTGGGATCGGCCGTGGCATAGTGGTTAGAACACGCGACTACCATGCGGGAGATCGCAGGTTCAAACCTGGCTCCAGTCATCTTAAAAAAAAAAAAAATTGTTCTTTCATTGTCGGCTCCCCTCGAATGTTGTTGACAGCAACTTCGCAGTATTAAGAGCTTCTCAAAACAGTGACGTTCGCATTCGTCGATAAACAAGTAGGTGCCGTTAGTTGTGAATCTAAAAATAGAAAGCGTGTTAATTCACAACAACGCGAGAAGCTTTCCCATACCTCATTCATGGGGTGCAAAGGGAAATTAAGTTTTTTTTTTAAGTAATCTGGTAAACCCCAGTTTACACTACACACTGAGATCTGCTAATCCATTGTGATTGTCAGTTAGAAAAATAAGTAAGGGAAGGAGAGGAGAAAGGAATGAGGGGAGGTGTAGGGAAAGGAGAGAAAGTCTTGCGAACTGCAATTGTGAAAATATTAGATGCGGTAGTATCTAGAATCACTGTCTTCCTCTCTCCTTCATAATTAAATTGCCTATTCGGACTGAAGACAGAGTTTATAGGTCTTCTATATGACTTTTCCAAAAGTAGCTTAGTCAACTGCGGGCTAGAGCGAGACAGCTACACAAATATGCTTCATCGTCTCAACTCCTCCTCTTCCTCACACACATGGTAGTAGTACGGTATGGATCTATCCCATTTGCCTGTCAGGTGCCTGATATTACATAGGCCTGTTAGAATTCCACTGGCCAGTTTCAGACCACTTCTTTTAGAGTGTCGGTTTTGGATATCCGACATCTGCTGGTTTGAAGAGGTGTGACTGTCCTGCCTATTTACAATCGCATAGCTTCATTAGGAAAACTATTAACACTCATAAATTTTCATAAGGATCAGGAAACGTGTACTCGAGATATTTTGCCCACCAGCCTGTCAGACAGACGGACATGGCACAATCGTCTTAAAAAGAGGTTGTAAAGGAAAATTAAGTTTAAATTTTATTATTTAATAGCTCATCCCTTAGGGTGAGGTATAAAAATTAGATATGGGATTGAAAATAAACCGAACAGCCTCATCCCTTTTTGTGCCTCCTATAAAAAAAATGGGTAAATTCGCCACCACCACCACCACCATATAAATTACCAACACACTGAAGGTATAGTGATGATGGTAACTTTTGAGGTTTGTGTGTGAAAATGTCCACATTGAAACTGCAAGGTTCTCATAATTTATTTATTTTTTAATGAAAGTTGGCCGGGCTTGGTTATGAATTTGTATAAAAACATGTAGTATAATCTTAAAATATGTTGATATGAAAATATGGCTTATATTAATTGTGAATTTTAGATATACTATATATCACATATATATATTGTGTTCTGTAAAGATGATCCTAGCAACCTAAACTGCTACAAACAGAGACTTAAAGTACCACATTTCACAATTGCAATTGTTACTCTGACAATGTACTCACACACTCATACACACACACACACACACATGTTCACACAGATGACTTCCTTCTGCTGATATATCATAATTCCCGCTTTGTTGGCAATCATGTTTCCGTTTCCCTAGACTTCCGACGGATACAAATTTCAATCTTTCTACATTGTACTAAGGAAACCAGTTACGAGCATACATTTTTGATAATTAAATAAGATTTGTCATCGCAGTTTTGTACGTTACAACGCTGGGTGATTGTATCCGTACTGCAACAACACCAACGATCGAAATTTATGATTATTGCTCATATTACTCTCCTAGTCGCCGGTAACGTCATCGTCATGTTTCATTGGTTTGTCGTGGTCGTGGTTACTCGTGCCGTTATTGTTGTAGAGTTTCAATCCTCCCCCAGGCACCAGTTGTGCTGGCAGTTCGTCGTGTGTCCAGGTTGCAGTTTCCTTTGGTACCTATGGTTGCTGTTGCTATTGCTGCTGCTGCTAGCCTCGAAGAAGGTAACAATTTGTTAGAGGTGTTACAATCATAATTCACGTTGAGTCCGGTTATTTAATTCCGGCTACATGCGGCCAACACGTACGATGCATTTATAACAACGGACAAATTGTCAATGTCCGCCAATGGGGCTACCAACGACTAATGGCAGACACTAAGGGTGGTCATTGCACTAACTAACACCAACAATGTGTTACACTTGTCACATCTTTTGTGTCGGCAACATCATCATCATCGCCGTCATCCGGCGGTAGGCAAGAATGCACAGTGGGCACGTGATACTAATGAATCAAAATCCATTAAATTGAATGAAGGAAACAAAATGATGGATCAAATGAAGTTAAGAAATTACATTGTTGATGTGTATACAAGTTATTTAAAACGGCAATTTTGATCAGTGAATAACTTATATAGAAACTCACCTTGAATAGACGCTCCTCAATTAAACTTCGACATCAGTAAACATTTCTTTACCTTTCTTTTACAGCGCTATGTCAGACCACGGTATATCGTGTTGTCGCATACAACTGCAACCTAATCGCTCTTACTCTTAAGGGCTCCGTTTTGTTGCTTCGTACTTCCACATCTTTTCTCTTATTTAGCAAGGTCTTGCTCCTTTGCTACCAAGTGCCAGAATTCTTGTCTCAACTAGCATGCAGCTACTAGTCTGTGGACACTGGTTTCTCCTACCCCACCTCCACTTTTTTTTATTTATTTTTTTATTTTTGCACCCAACAAAATTCAAATTAATCTTTTGCACAACTACATTATGTTTCCTGTCATTTTACCAAACATCCCCCATCCAGACCACTCCGATACGTCCATAGCCTTGGACAGTCACTGCTAAACACCCACATGTCGTGGCGCCCAAACTGTATGGTAAACGTAGTCGTGTATTGTGGACAAAAAGAAACCAGTGAAGCCAGTGGGGAAAAAGAACGACAAAATTGCAAAAATTACCGGAAACGGATATGCTTGAATGCGACAATTGTGCACAGGCATAACTAGATTAAAGGCCAGAGCCAACGTCGAATTGGCGAAGGCTGAGGGGGCGGACACCTCGACAACTCTATTAGATGGCGCAAAATAGTTCACATTCACCTACCAAGTAAATTAAGCATTGGCCAGAGAATACACAAAGGAGAACGTTGAATATGATTTGAAGTTAAAGCATAAAGCAAATCTGGGTAATGAAGAATTGTGCACATAAATTTTAATATTTAATTGAGTTGATAAAACATATTTTGAAACAACAACAAAGCTCTTCTTTGTACAGTGCATTGCTGTCATTAACAAAATTGTTTAACACTGCAATAAAAATAAATCAATTACAATGCAAATTTAATAGTTTCAATAAAATATTTACTCAATTCACAATTTGCTCACTACGTACATATATGTTTACGATTTATGCTTCACTACTTTTTAAATATGTATTTAAGTTTAAAATTTCGTATTGAAAACAGAGCATTTCATGTGGCGTTTTTTCACTGTGTATGATTCGTAGCCAATCTTATTATATGTATGTATGTATTTGTAGAACATTACTCGAGAGTTTGCCACTTGTTTATTTGTTTAATGTTTAAACTTGTAAGTGCTCGTCCTCAACACACTTGTAGTACCTTTGAACACTCGTACCTTCCACATGCACACACACACACACACATCCGTGCTCTTACTCACACCCTCTTCTCTCATGAGTCCATCGGTTTAGGTCTTTCATCCGCACTCCGGAATATAAACAATTTGTGAACTAAGTGCTCTCTTTACGCCATGAGTAAACACAAACGTGGAGGACTCAAACTCTTCTTTAGCCCGACCAAAGTTGAGCTACCATTGCTAGCAAAGCTGAGTTGCAGAGCGAACCTTATGCTATAGTGTAAACAGAAATAGAAACAAGGAACCGGCAAACTTTTCGCATAACAATACAAAGAGAACATCAAGCAAAGACGAGTCGCCAGGAGTCGCCTTTTGTATGTATAAGTGCGAATGAAGACATCTTCGTCCTGCCTCACGTTCAACGTCTCACAGTTTGGCCATCGATTGTGGAATCGCAAGAAATATTATAAACTTTGTGTACTCTAGTTGTTTTTGCCATCAATTTCGTAGCATGAACAAACTTCCGATTTGATTTAAAAGCCATTTTATAATTGAAGTCTTTCTATGCGTTGCCGTTGTTGTTGTTGGCTCTATTTGTTGTCGGAAGCCCTGGAGGCAGCATAGTCTATGTATTTTAATTTAAACTCCCCCAAAAATGTTAAGAGAAATGCTAAAACGAAAAATAAATGAACCAAAAACCTCCAGCTCCAAATAATAAGGGAAGGATGTCCAAATATGTTATGGCGAGGAAGAGATGTCGAAATAAATTAGTCAAGAATGAATCACGGAAATGATAAAAAATATATATAACAAATAAAATAATGAAAATTAAAGGAACCTGGACTGAATCCTTTAAGAAACTTAGGATCCTAACAAACACCTTATTTCCAAGTGGATGATCCAACTCTACTCTATGCCCCGTTTCGGATGTTATTATACCCGCCGAACTTCAACAAGCCTTGGCGATACTAATGCCGTAGCAGAAGACTATTTTCTCACCAAAGCGAAGGACTGTACAGACCAATAAGTATTCCATCATGTCTTCTGAAAACTCTTTAGAAGATCATGTACGATATATATATAAGTTCCTTTAACTCCCGGTGGAGCTCAGGGCCGAAACAAAAAAATTGTAATTGGTGCGATCTCTGTCCAGGATTCTCAGGATGTTCTACGTAACATTGGCTGATGCTATGTTGGCGTCCATCGCCATGATGTTCTTGGTCTACCTCGACATATTGTACCCTGTGGCTTCCACCATAGTATACGGCGGCAGATTTCTTCAACGTCTTTGCAAAGTGTATATCCAAGTCATCTGAAGCGGCGCTGTTTGATCGTAATGTCCGAAAGCGTTTCGTTTATAGAGTGCTATAAGTTTTGGTTAGATATGGTGTTGTGTCACCAATTCTCAGAATTTTCCGCAGACAGCAGCTTACAAAAGTGTGGAGCTTACGTGGCAGCGCCCATGACTCACATCAGTAAAGCAGAATGGTTTTAACATTATAATTCAATATACCTAGTTAAGTGTTATGGTAAATCTCATTTGAGGACCAGACTTTCGTCAACATGGCGAATGCTTGTCTTCCTCTGTTGATGCGGGAAGTGATATCAAGTGTGGTACCACCTTCAGGGTTAATTACACTGTCCAGATAGCGAAAATAGGTATTGCGTTTGATTGATTCACCGTAATCGTTAAGGTTTATATTAGAATCGCTGGTAGAGATGAATTCAGTTTTGTTGGTGTTAATACGCAGGCCGACAGCTTGAGCGCTTTGGCTAAGAAGATCCAATTTGGTCGATGTGCCAGACTTCTTGACGGAGAGCAAGACGATGTCATCAACATAGGCAAGTTTCTCTAGATGACAGTGCAGGTCCCATGGTAAGCCTCTTTTTTCAGCTAGGGTTGCGTTTAGAACAGCGGCAAGTACAATTAAGGAGAGAAGTGGTGACACAGAGCAGCCCCAATTGATCCCAGGGTTTCTTAGTAGATGTTTATATACCTGATTTTGAATCCGTCGTAGTAAGCTTTGATTATGTTTATCAATTTTGCTGGTTCGTTTCTAGCTTGTAAGGATCTCCATATGGATTCTCTGCATATACTGTCTAAGATTGTGCTGAAGTCCACGAAACAGATATAAAGATTGGACTGCCATTCGTTGATTTGCTAGAGGATTACACGTAGCGGGACGATGTGATCCGTGCAAGAGCGATTGTGCGGAAACCAGCTAGATGTTTGCAGAGTGTTGATTCCAGCTTGTCTTGAATTCTGTTAAGTAACATTTTTGCTAAAAATTTGGAAGGAGAGCGTAATGCCCCGCAATTCTTACGTTGACAGTGATCACCTTTTAAGGTTCTTTGATCAGGGTCTTAACCAGCCTGTCCTCTGGGATAATGGACGATATCATGTATAATTTTGTCAACCCAAAGCTCCTATCGAACGTTCAACACGCATACACAATAGGAATCTCGACAGAAACCGCACTTTATGCACTAGAGAAATTAGAGAGAAAAGAAGTTTCTCTGGTAGCCTGGCACGACATAGAGAAAGTCATCAATAATATAAAATCCCTCTACATAATGATAGAGCTCAATAGCCGGCAGACCAACACACATACCTCCAAACTGATTCACAACATGCTACTGAAGAGAACTATCACCTCAAAACTGGGAAATCACACCCTCACAAGGATGATAACAAAAGGAAGGCCACAAGGAGGAGAATTATCTCCTCAGACAGCTGGAAACGGAAAGGTGCACGGTCGTAGCCTACGCGGACGATACTCTGCGTCTCGGAGATGAGACTACAATATCTCGAAGGGAAGATGCATTAATATCTTAGCCGACCGGTCCGGTCAGCATGGGACTTAAACAAATCCTGATAAAATAGAATTAGTACTGTTTACAGTCTGGTAGTATGCGCTCAGCAAAAAGAGAATGTTCCGACAACTAGATCGTGTCCAAGACTTGTTCTGGCTCCTAATTACCGGATGCATGATATTAATCCCCTCTAAGGTACTCTAAACAGTACTAAATCTAGTACCACCTGAAATGCTCTGTTCTCAAAACAGCCATACGACTAAACGAAGATCCCTCATTCGGACATTTAAGGATCCTAAACCAATTCAATATCTCACTTGAAAATATGCAATGTGTACGGAAATCAAACATCCTCTACGAAACCAGAAAGCCCTCCAGACAGGAGTTTACAGATAACGTAAGCGCTTTGTATGGACCACTAAACGTCTTTACTGGTGGGTCCAAACAGGATGATGGGTTCGGCTACGGTATATACTCAAGGGATCTAAGTGTATGCATACGATCAAGGAGTCCCGACTTCTGCAATGTTTTCAAAGTAAATATACTTGTTAATAAACGTGTTCTGAAGCGATTGTATCTCTCAACGAGATATCTAATAGTAACAGATTTATAATACCTGAATACAGCGGATTTGAGGGCAACTGCAGAGTGGATGAAAAGCTCCTATGTGGCTCAGCCCTGAGGAGAAAGTGACATGGAACTCTAAGCGCTTTGCACTATGTCCCCCTGTAAGAGCACTATCGGAAGAACACACTATCGTTGAGATCAGCAAACTAAAGTTGGAAGAATGAGGAAACTTGGAGAAAAGCCAGGAAGACATTGAACCTAGTAAATCTCGAATGAGACCAGATTGGAAACCAGTGAACCTATCTACCGACAAAATTACATGTGACTGCCCAGCGCTTTGCAGAAAGAGATTGAAAATCCTACTTAAGTGACTTAACATCTTTGCACATCGGCAGAACTAATTACTTTTGTAAGACCATCGACTCAACGGATTACATTGAAATTCCAAACTCACAATCAACTGTAGATAGGATCTACCAAAATTTAGAAAGGAACTAGTTACGCAACCAAGCGCCACATAGGTGGAAGAATGAAGAAACCTGTAGGAAAGCAAGAAAGACATGGCCTGAATACATTTCGAAACGTACATCGAACCTAGTACATCCCGAATAAGACCAGATTGGGACAATTATTACATTCCCAACGGGATATGGACCCATATGTAGACATGCGAACAGAATGGGATTCGTAAGAAAAATCGAGTGTATCTACTGCGGGAATAACAGCAGTGAACCATTTTACGAACATATTACATGTCACAGCCCATCGCTATGCAGAAAGGGACTGGAAACATTGGGAAACTCTTTGCACCATTTGCTCATCGGCAGAACAAACAACTTTTGTAAGACCATCAACTGAACGGATTGCATTGAAACTCCAAACTCACAATCAACTGTAGATGGGATCTAGCAAAATCTAGAAAGGAACTAGATGCAACCAATTACCATAAAAGATGGAAGAATAAAGAAACCTGTGAGAATGTCAGCAAGACATAGCCTGAATACAATCCGAGCGAGAAAAAGACCTGATTAGGAAAATTATTACCTTCCTAACGGGATACGGACCTATATGTAGACATGCGAATAGAATGGGATTCGTAGCGAAAATCGAGTATATCTACTGCGGGAATAATAGCAGTGAACGATTTACCAAACATATTACATGTGATTGCCCAGCCATATGCATAAATAGACTGTGAACTCTTCTTGAGGAACCAAGAGGAACTAGCATCTTGCAAATCGACAAAATCAATTACTTTTGATTCTTGGCGGATTGGATCAAAACTCCAAAGTCATAGTCAACTGTGGATGTAATCTACCAAACCCCGGAAAGGAACTAGCTATGCAACCAAGCACCTTAGGGACCAAAGCAATCCTCTCATCTACGGAAAGGATGCCTGCAAACCAACCAACCAATAAAATAAATTGACGTCTCTTTCGTCACCTACAACATACAATGATTACTTTGACCAAAATCGCAATCAAATGATCATAAAAGGTTAACAAATATTGTTTTCTTATCTTAAGCAACTGTACAAGCTGTGTACAAATCTACTCATGTTAAGGACAGCTAATATAATATTAACTTCCAGTACATTACTGAAATCGGCGTGCTCAACAAGGTATAGATCAAGGGTCAGTTGTCCTAAAACCTCTGCCCTGATTTTATAATCTCTGCACTCATCTATCTTCATATTCCTCACCCTTATAAGAATTGTCTGACTTAAAATTGTAAGGAATATTGTTTTCTTATCTTAAGCGCCAGTTGAAGCTGTGTACAAATCTACCCAAGTTGAGGACATATTTATATTATGTTAACTCCCAGTACATTTCTAAAATCGACTTGCTCATTACGGTATAGAGGAAGAGTCAGTTGACCTTTTTGAAATCTCTGTCCTACTTTTCTTATCTATGCACTTATCTCCATTCGAATTCCTTCCCCTTATTAGTATTTCCTGTCTACAATTTCCAGGACGAACATTTAAGCACTAAATATTTTACACCTTAATTTTAATATTTAAAGATAGCTGAACTAGAAAAAATTAGCTCAATTTATATTCATTAGTGTGCTGACGATGCTTAAGCTAAAGTCACTGCCACATCTGCATCCGCTTTTCGTTCGGCACACCGGCACCATGATGGAAGCAAGTCACTTTTTCCCTCCAACCAAATCATTAGAATAATTGAAAAGTTGTAATTTTTTTTGTCATTGCCGCGATTTCGGCAATAAATTTGTCACTGACAACTCCGAAATCAAAATGAATGAAATGCCAGACGTTTCATCATTTCAGTAATGATTACGATGACGTTGCTAATATGTTCTTATTGGCGGCGCGTTTGCTGTTGTTGTAGTTGTTGATGTTGTATGAGTTTAACACACAGAAAAACATAAGGACACCCCAATAAATCCAACTTGCTTAAATGAGGGTTTAAGGGATGGTTATGATACTTTCGCACACACACACACACAGAACACAGATACAAATTGGTTTCATTTCACTTATATTTGTGATGTCGATACGTACAAGGATATTTATGTATTCACACACACTCGCCCCAACTTTCCCGCGTATGTGTAAAGTCGCTGCCAGCTCTGTTGAAGTTGCATGCTGCAAAAGGAGTGGGGTGTCTATTAAAAGCAGCTCATCCTTAAAACCAATTGATAAACTTTTTTCCCTACCAATATTTGGTTGCCGTTTGGTTTCCAAATTCAGATTCGTGTTGTGTGGTGGGGAAATTTGTCTTTTGAATTATTAATGAATTGTGTTTTCCGTATGGAGCACAACAGAACAAAAAAAAAAACACATTGGCTTCTTCGAGCAGCATAGGACCTTCAGCAGTAAATCAAAAAAACAGAATTCTCATCGAGCACGAAGAAAAAGTTATGCCTTAGATCCATTTGATTGTTGTTTACTTTTATTTTTGTTTGTTGGTTAAAACACCAGGATCGATGATTGGCTTCTTTTGCGATACACGCATCTTTTTTTAGGGGGATTTTCAGGGAAGCCACAGAAAAAAGGGGGAAAGTCTTATGAATTCTCTAGACTAAGTAGAAAGTTGCATAGGCTTTAGATGAGTGTACATATGTGTGTTAATGTATGTATGTATGAAGTGACAAGAAAAAGAAGATATATTGTTGTACCACAAGGAAGATTTATTTTCTATCGGAGGATTAAGTTGTCATATGGTTGTAATGTCTGCACGAGGGGGAGAGTAGCCAATGCGGCTAATACCGGTTGTGGATGACAAAATTCTCGTCATAGCGGAAACAGAAACCGAAATGATTAGTTTTCGCGGCTATTGTTGGAAAAGTCGCAGTGGCGACTCATCAGATGCAAAAAATCAACAAAAAATACTGCTTCCTACGAGGAAAGTTTTGTGAAGATTTGGAAATAGGACATAATTTCCTCTGTGTTGGATTCAATGGATAAATTACGAATTATACTTTAAAAATTGATTGTCTAAAAGTTTGGTAACCACCTAAAAAACTAAACTGCGGACTTTGTTTTTTGGTATATCAACTCTATATTATTTACTCCAAGGTGTAGTGAAACCTAGGATGTCATGGACACCAAGATTGTGCGAACCATTGCCTATATATAAAATTGTACTGGCGTTATGAGTCTATCCACTATGAATTGCCAATCAATTATGATTAAAAATAAGATGACATCATATAATCAGTCACGCGTGTTTAGTACAGAGCAGCCATTGAAAAAAAACCTTTAGATGAATCACATTTTACATTGTTTCAAAATAATAAAAATCAACAATTTTTTTTTGGCGTGGAATTAAACTCTTAATTGTTATTGAAATCAAATACATATGGTACATCACATTTGCGTTAATAGATGTTAGCTTCAAGCGAAATATTTATATTGAAAAATTTCCGATCGTTTTTTTTTTTGGTAAATTAATATTTTGTGTTAATGCACAATCAAAATGGACAACAAACACATATTTGGAAGAAAATGGTAATACTTTAGTTAAAGTTGGTCGGTTAACTTATCAGAGAGGTTTGGTGTCAGTAAGAGCAAACGAACAATATGTAAGACAGACGCTGTCCAAACAACAGGGCCGCCAGAGGATAGTAACATCAATCCGTACCAATTGAAAAACGCGCAACAAATTAAAAACCCTATGATCCAAATCTATTCCTTTTTGCATAAATTTGGAAAATACAAAGTCCTTATTCTTAAAAAAATATTATTTTCTATTAATGTTACGTGCCTTTTTTTAATTGGCACTAAGGTTGGTCCTCCGGCTACTCAGTGGGTCTAACCCGTTCCTACCTTAGCCCTTGGGAGATGAACAAACAAATTTTGAACAAACAGATTATTACAACAAATAAACAAACAAACCCTTTAAAACAACACAACATACACATTTCACAAGGAAGGTTGGTGGCCCGCTTCCACACTGCCCGCCCTACAAAAGTCCTAAACTTCCCTTTTCGCCATCTTTAAGACAACAATTTGGAAAAATTTAGTATCTAGTTATCCTTGATCTCTTTATGAATAACTAAGAAAATATTCTCCCTTCGCACTCCACGAATGAGGTGTGGGCAGCTTCTCTCGTTATTAGGAAAAGCAAAGCGACAACGGCTCTTTACTGCTGCCAAAGGGCAATCGGCCTCAACTGGGTTATTAGCCCCGGAAATGTAAACTAGTTTAATGTGTTTGTTATTAAACCAATCTTATTTTATGGATCGGCAGTTTGGTGGCCGGCGATGGAGTGACAGTCCGAATACTGAAATTCGAACGGATAATAAGACTGGTGGCAATGAGGATGACAGAGGCACTTTACGTTCCTATACTTGTTTCCCCCGGACATTGAGACGAGAAAAATAGTAGCGAACACCGTAATGCGTTTTTAGATCCTGGTTTTATGTGGAACATCCCGGATAGATCCTAGTATGGGTAAAGATAATGCACTACACTTTGGGGAGGATATCATTCTAATTTTCACGGATGGTTCGAAATTAAGAGAACAAGCGGGCTGTGGCAACTATCGATCTGGATATCCGTAGCGTAGTTCAGGCCGGAATAGCACCCATTGATATAAAAAAAAAACTTAATTTCCCTTTGCACCCCATGAATGAGGTATGGGATAGCTTCTCGCGTTGTTGTGAATTAACACGCTTTTAATTTTTAGATTCACAACTAACGGCACCTTCTTGTTTATCGACGAATGCGAACGTCACTGTTTGAGAAGCTCTTACTAGACACTCCGATTGACTCGACACTTAATACTGAGAAGTTGCTGTCAACAACATTCGAGGGGAGCCGACAATGAAAGAACAATTTTTTAAGATGACTGGAGCCAGGTTTGAACCTTCGATCTCCCGCATGGTAGTCGCGTGTTTTAACCACTATGACACGGCCGGTCCCCATTGATGTAGCCGTGGAGAAAATTCAGTATCTTGGGATCACTTGAGAAAATGTACACCACCACTTCGAGAAGAATTCGAGAATGTCGGTCGTCTCTGGAAAATATTGCCAAACGTTGGATGGTTACCTTCACATAGGTTCCAGGATATGGGGATTTATATGGTAACCAAAGAGCCGATACATTGGAAAGAATCGCCACAATCGTGAACTCAAACAAAGTTTAAAGTCACATTGGTGTTCCTCTCATAAAAGGAAAACAGCTAATTGCGGGGAAACTGAACCTCTTTGCTAAAGAAATATGGCTGAGAGAACCCATTTGCACAGCGGCCAAACTGAAACTGTCTACAGTCAATCTAATGAATATCATAGCTGTAATAACCTTTACTGTCCTGTTGGAAAACACGCTAAGTGATTGAAACTCTGCTACAACGATCTTTGTAGAAACTGCTATGACATCTTCTATGTCACTGCTCTGCTTTTGGTGGCCTGGGATGTGAAAAGTTTGGTCATCGGACACTTGTGACAATACCTGTGTATCAGTAGGCGATTAGCGGAACATCCCTGTCTTTATCAGAGCAACGAAATGGCTTGAGAGCGACGTTGGCCAAATAGATTAGAAATAAATGGTATTTGGAATATTTCAAAATGGTATCTCAACGGGACTTACACCAGGACCCAAGTGAGATATGAGCCTTGGATGGTAACTAAATAATTTCAAGAAAATCTGTTCAATTTAATATTAACTGTCATGTTTGCATTGTTTGCCTATAAAATAAAAAGATCCCCATTCTTCTAGGGCTAAAATACAGTTTTTCCACGCCCACTCTCCCAAAATTTAAAATTCGTTCACATATTTATATTCATGTTGTCGAATACCTTCTTTGTACCAAATTTTATTTTTATTTATTTATATTTAGGGTTAACATACAGTTTTGCCACGTCCAATCCGCCTACTAGTACACAATTTAAATATCGTTAGCATACTTATATTCGTGTTGTCGTGTTCTATCTGGTTGCCAAATTGTATCTTTCTGTCTAAAATATAGTTTAGACATGCCCACTCCGCCCACTGATCCAAAATTCTAATTTCGTTTGCATATTTATATTTTTGTTGTCGAATACTATCCTTGTATCAAATCATTTCTCTCTAGGTCTAAAACACCCACTTCCACCAATGTTGCAAAATTAAAATGTCCTTGGAATATTCATATTCGTGTTGTCGAGTACTATTTGTGTACCAAATTTTATCTTCCTGGGGTTCTCAAACTCAATTCTCAATACAGTTTTGTTGCCCACTGATCCAAAATTAAAATTCCGTCTGCATATTCATATTCATGTTGCAGAACACTATCTGTGTATTGTCTCTCTAGCTCCAAAAAAGTTTTGCCACGCCCACATCACCAATTGGGGCAAAAGTAAAAATTTCATCTGCATATTCATATTTCTGCTGCCAAGTACTATCTGGGTATCAAATTTAATCTTTCTAGCTTCAATTAAAGTTTTTCCACGCCCACTCCGCCCTACGATAATTTCCATACGGTATACTGGATACTGCCTATCAAATTTCATTAAAATCGGTTCAGCCGTTTAGACGTGATTGAGCCACAAACAATTAAACACACAGACATACATTCACCTTTATAATATTAATAGGGACATTCAAATTGGTCTAGAGATTAAATTTAAATTCAAAAAATTCCTCTCAGCCTTTTGGGCACTGTAACAGGTTACGAGTACGAGTAATTGGTGACATATTACTAAAACCAATTTATAACCATTATTTAATAGAATGATCAGATATTTGAGAACTTTAATCAAGTTTATCTATAGAGATTAAACAATATTTAGCCTACGCACTGATTCATCTTATTTATATTTTTCATAGCTACTAATATTTTTTTTATAGAAACCGCTTATAACGCCCAAATCTCTTTCACTCCTCCCGCTCTTACTACATCTCCTCTGTTTGTTCAGATTCATGTATCAGGTGTTTCGTTTACTCCGACTTCGCTGCTATGTAATTGAAAATAACAAACAAACATACATTTCATACTACATATCCATCCATATCATTTAAATATTAAGCATAAGCCAACGTAAACCAAACTAAAAATATACGTGTACTTTATCATATTGCTGAGCTATGAATAGCACATCCATACTGATGAATGTGGTAACCTTGCTTTCTTCCCCTTCGCCCGACGAACAACCTCGTCGAAATGAAATGGTTAACCAGTTTTTGGCAATTCATAATGCCTTCATCATCTTGAGCTTGCCACAAAGTTTTTCTCCATCCACACCGCTGTCGTGGTGCTCTCATTCCACTGTTGTTTTTTTTTTCTTACAATTCATTAGCTGCAGAGGCGGAAAACCGTAGCGAAGCATGAATATGTTAATTATTAAGTAGAACTTGTCATTAGGTATTTAAAAAACAATTTTGCATTTTTCTTGACGAACCCTGGCAATAACTTTATAACTTTGCCCCCCCCACTAACAATACAGATGGTTTCTGCTATCTTAGTTATGTACGCTTTCGTAATTGTATTCCCCGAACATTTATGCTCTGGCTGTTTTCTACATTTTGTGTTTTGGGTAAGAAATCATCCGCACAAATGTTCTCCAGGGTCGAATTGGTTGAAATTTGTTTAAATATCTAAAAAAAGAGAACTTAGACGACCTGTTTAGAGTTTAAGTTAATTTGTGTGTGTGTGAGAGAGAGTTTGTGGGTAAGTAAACTACGGGCACAGTGGTGTAAAATTACATTTTGATGAAAGGAATTTTTTTATTTGTTGGAATACAATATTTTTATTGGGAAAATAAAAGAAAATGGTTTAAATGAAATATTCCGCAATATGTTAAAAGAATTACAATTTTACTTTAGCAATTGCTGTTTTCTAACGTGCTTGGATATAGCGGGTGTAGTAGGCCGGCCGTGGCATGATGCTTAGAACACGCGACTATCATGGGGAGATCACGGTTTCGATTCCCGCCTTCAGTCATCTACATTTCTCTTTTATCGCCGGCAACTTCGCAGTATAGTGTCGAGTCAATCGGCATGTCTAGGAAAAGCTTCTCAAACAGTTACATTCGTATTCGTCGATAAACAAGTAGGTTATATGACTCTAAAAATGTAGGTGACTGAGACATTAATTAAAGGCTAGATCCCCCCCAAGATAGTCGCGTGTTCTAACCATGATATTACATACCTATTTCAGAAGTGGTTGTTTTTTTCATCTAATGATTGATGTTGTTGGGGACCGGTGGTGGCATAGTAGTTAGAACACGCGACTACCATGCGGGAGATCGCAGGTTCAAAACTGGCTCCAGTCATCTTAAAAAAAAAAATTGTTTCTTTCATTGTCGGCTCCCCTCGAATGTTGTACAGCAACTTCGCAGTATTAAGTGTCAAGTCAATCGGCGTGTCTAGTAAGAGCTTCTCAAACAGTGACGTTCGCATTCGTCGATAAACAAGTAGGTGCCGTTAGTTGTGAATCTAAAAATAGAAAGCGTGTTAATTCACAACAACGCGAGAAGCTATCCCATACCTCATTCATGGGGTGCAAAGGGAAATTAAGTTTAAGAAATTAAGTTTAAGATTGATGTTGCCAAATGGTATTTTCTTACAGTTTTCACTATATGGACTCTAAAGGAACTCGCCCAGTTCCCCAGAGTCGCAGTTTTCGGTCACTCCCACTTTTGAATCCACAAAATCACTCACCAAAGTGTATCGCTGTAGCAAAATTATTATATATTTCCTAACATAAGGGTAAGAGAAAGATTTAAGATTAACCATTACCCGAGCTATCCCTAAGAATATGGTAGGGTAGACTGTTACGTGGTTTTCTCATCGGCTGAGGTAAGTTCAGTCGCCTCCAGGGTTGCCATGAGGATTCAGAAAACCTTACGGGACAATAACACAGTTGATTGTCGCTAACTAGGGCAATAATAACAGTATTGATTATTGCTGTATAATAATGATACGAAACCAAATCAGATTTTGATTAAGCGATAGCGATGTTGTCTGTTATGTTAGTAGTATACAGCCGGTTATAGTTGATCGATAACATTAGTATGGGATCAGGGAATATTGATGCGATCTGTGACTTTAATGGCAGATTTCGTAACTCGGGTCGATTTAAGATAATCGGAATCTTCACGATCAGGCCATGATCGGCAACTTTCGATAATTTATACGAAACTGTAAAGGTCAAATAGGTCAAGATCGTTCCGTTACTCAGGAACGTGATGATTAGGGTACTTTAGGTAATTCCGGTTCCTATCAGCGATTCGGTGGCGTATCGATGGTTTGGGTTCGTCGGCAATTCATGTTCGTTTCAGCTTTTCGACAGCGTATTGATGATTCGGATTTGTCGCCAATTCGAGTCAATATCAGCTGTTCCGAAATGTAGTGATAGTTTAGGTTAAAATCAGCAAAATGTACTGATGATTCGGGTTTGTAGATGTTTCAGGGTAATACCAGCAAGTCAGGAATGTATTACGGATTTAGGGTTATCGACAACGCAAATTCATATCAGCAATGCGTGATCGTCTTGGTAATTTGGGTGTGTCGGTGATTTAGGTTAATTTCATCAAAATAGAATTGTTGATTCGGATTTTTTCCGGAATTCAGGTTAACATCATGGACTCGGAAATATATTCATGTTTAGGGGTTGTCGGCAATTCAGCTTTATATCTGCCCCTCGGGATCGTGTTGGTAACTCGCGTACATCAGTAAATCAGTTTATAATTTCAGGGCAGAATCAAAACGCTATGTTGCTAATTTCTATAATAATGTTAGTGTGCCAGAACGACCTTTAAACCGACGAAGTTAAGTTAAACCAACGAAAGTATGATTCAACAGACCAAAGAACAGATGTTGTATTCAACAGGCCGAAGTCCGATTGAACCGACTGAAGTCAAGTTAAACCAATAGATAGCTTCAACCAACCGAAGTTGGTTTCAAAAGACCGAAGTCCGATTCAACCGACCAAAGTCGAGTTAAACCAATAGTTAGGTATACTCAACAGACCGAAGTCCGATTAAACCCATTGGAATCGCGTTAAATCAATAAAAGTGGAGTTCAACTAACAAAAGTTGGTTTTAACAACTTAGCAGTAAACTTTACTGCGCTAGCAACTGACCATCTACCAAGGAAACTGCTCAACCATTCAAGGGTGTAACAAACTTAAGTTGGATTCAATAGACAGAAGTCCGATTAAATCGACCGAAGTCAAGTTAAACCAATAGATAGCTTCAACCAACCGAAGTTGGTTTCAAAAGACCGAAGTCCGATTCAACCGACCAAAGTCGAGTTAAACCAATAGTTAGGTATACTCAACAGACCGAAGTCCGATTAAACCCATTGGAATCGCGTTAAATCAATAAAAGTGGAGTTCAACTAACAAAAGTTGGTTTTAACAACTTAGCAGTAAACTTTACTGCGCTAGCAACTGACCATCTACCAAGGAAACTGCTCAACCATTCAAGTATGTGTAGCTCTCAAAGTCATGAGAATTACATTGATCAACACATTTAGGTATACATCGATGCACAATTTTTCCTGTTAGTCGTTTTCCGACTGTGTTCGATTGGATTTTGGTTTTGCGCTTTTTCGCCGGTTCAATTACTGAATGTGTCATTTGTGATGGTCGCTGAAATGGCATCAAAATCGGTCGAATAGTTTAGCAGGAGTTCAGTGTTAACACTCAGATAAAACCGATAAGAAAATAATCCCTCACCCTGAGTAAAACATAAAATTTTCTAGTTTTTTGATATTATAACTCGATTTTTTAAGTGGGCGGAATGGTACATTTGGATAAGAGATACCAGAAGGGGCGTGGCTTGACTACCAATTTTTTCTCAAAAATGTTATCCGGTAATAGCTTAACAAAATTCAGAATTTGGGCACAATTGCTTATCTCCATAACTTTATCCCGCTATTGCTTTACTTAACACAGAAGTTCGACCTAATCGCGTTAGTTGTATTGATATTATTACACGATTTCTAACGTGGGGGGGTGTTATTTTTGTATGGAAGGTACCAGAAAGGGCGTGGCTAGTTTACAAATTTTTCTCCAAAGCTTTATCTAGATATATTTATACTAAATACAAAATTTGGGTACGTTTTGTTTATTGATATTTTAACTCGATTTCTAGAGTTGGCGGAATGATATATTTGTCTGAGATGTACCAGAAGGGGAATGGCTATGTACCCCTCATGCCGCAATTTAAGGGGTTCACTGTCAAAGGTCAGGGGCGATTGTTGTGACACATGCAACGACGCCCAAGTGATCTTATGCCCCTACTTGACTACCATGCTAAGTTTCATAAATATTTAAAATTTGTTCCACAATGCTTATTCTCATTCGTTTGTCCCATAGGCTCATAGACGCATGTACGGATAAGACAGCGCAGATGTCACGCAAGAATTAGCGACCGAAATCAGAAATACTTATTTTCTTATTTAAAAAAAAACCCCTAAAAAAATGTCGATTAAACTACTTACCAAATTTCATTAAAATCCGTTAAAACGTTAAAACTTGATTAATCTAAAGTTTCGTATCTTCAATTCCGACTGATAAAAGAGCAGTTACAATGGATTAACTATGGAGGTACTATTTATCCTAAAATATTTCTGCAGAAGTTTCAACTGCGAAATAAGAACATTGAATTCATCTGCCAATTCGACAAAATATGGAATATCTGCATGTCAAACTAATATCTTAGATTTACATTAGGAACTCCAAAAAAATACCGAATGTTATACTAAAAAAAACACAATCGATGCCATTTCTCAGGGTTCGCGTCATCTTTATACAGTTTTCGATAAAATCGTATTTACTTGCATCCCAAACATGCTTTGGAAACTTTTAATGACCAATACAGAAAAAAGTATGATATTTTAATTTTCTTTTCATATTTTGTAAGGTTGACCCCTTCTTTGTAATCTCTTAAACCATTATAATAAGAAGGACACCTCGATAGAAGTGCTAATTCTGCTACGAGTGTCGCTTTGATACTTAACCCATTATCAATGATATCCTGTATCCAACGTCCATACATTTATCACCATGTCGTAACATTTTCCAATTTTTTTTCTTTGTGGTGAGGTGACCTGTTTCTTATGAACTGTTTGCGATGCACTTAATATCTTTCCCGCAACTGACCATTTCAACATTTCAAACGCAGCTCTGGTTGAATATCTGGTGACCCAATTAATAACGCAAATGTCACGTCTGAAAGATATTTTGGCAAGATTTATCTTTGGCTTTATCATGGTTTCCTTGTGACCATTAAAATTTGGTTGCAGTAACTGCAAGCACGAATTCTTATTGGATGTTGAATTTGTAATTAAGATCGAAACACAAAAAGAATTTTCTTCAAAGTGCAAAAAGCAAGAAAGTTGAATAAGCAGAAGATTAAAAGACGTAGGCGGAGAGGCATAATTTACCGACACATTGACACATTTCTCACTTTATGTTTTTGCGGTAGGTTTTATTTTTGGTTTCTTAATATACAAATTAAATTACTTATTTCTGTAGCATGTCAATATCAAATGGAAGTAATGTCAATACAAAAGCATTGTTAACAGGCCAAAGAATTTTAATTTGATGTTGGTTGAATCAAAATAAAGTTGAAAAGCATCTTTTTTTGTTTTATTTATTTTGATGAATAAAATGATATTTTATAAATATAAATATGGAGTACACTCGCATAAGCTAATGGTTATGATTGATGTAAGGACTCCCTATACTGAGCCGAAATTTCTCTTGAATAAAAGAACATTGAACATGACGGGAGAACGATTTTCAAGCCTTCATCAAAAGTACAGGTTAATGTTAAATAAAAACCCTAAATTAAAAGAATTTTATGTTGGCAACTTGAAAAATTCCTAAATTGGCTAACTTTAGGTATGGAATTATCTTCTTTTTATTTAGCAGATTTAACATAATTAACCACATGGAGAAAAAAATTCCTAGCGCTTCGGTCTCTTGTGCTTCGTAGATAGTTCGTCGCACCAAGCTTAGATAACAACTCAATCACCAGGTCCATACAACAAAGTTTTAGTCGCCCTCCTTTGTCGCTTATTGAGTTTATAGATGAAGTCTTTTCGAGATGGAGCACTTTCATCCAATCGTACAAGGTATCCAAGATAGCGCATTCGATCTATTTAAACCCATTTGACTATGTCAATGTCGTTTCCCAGTTCATACAGGTCATGACTCATTCGACGACTGTAATCGCCGTTAACGATAATGGGTTCAAATATTTTGCAAAGTATTTCTCGAAGACTCCCAGAATATAAGGATCCGCTTGTGTCATTGCCCAGGATTCTTCGCTGTAAAGCCAGACATTTTATAATCAGTAAGGTTGGATCTGTGTTCGACGTTCGCAGCGGTTCGGGATGAATGGTCGTCTGTTGATTTATAGGCTGACATTATTATTATTTCTTTATAGCGGAAACAAGACAGACATCTACCACTTCAAAGTTATAGTTTACGAGTAGACTCTTCGTTCGTAGAAACAAATAACATGATTTGATCCAGACCCACTTCTGCTGACTGGTTCTCAATGCATGAAAAGGTTGTAGTAACCTTCCGCAGTCCACGGCCAATGATTTCTATATCATCGGTATACGCCAGCAGCATGTGACTTTTTTGTTAAAGATAGTACCAGTCCTGTTTACTGCCTTCCGCGTGATCACTTCCATTGTGATGTAAAAGAGATCGCATGTCATTGTATCGCATTGTACATAGTCTCGCATGGTAGAAATGGTAGACTTAGTCTATTTTTACTGAAGACTTTGTGTCGGCTAGTATCATCTCATAATTTCTGTGCAATCGGACTGTCGAATGAAGCCTCATAATGGATAAATAGTTGATAAGTGTATTGGGTGTTCGCCAGGATTTGTCGTAGTGTTAATATCGTGGTCTGTCATGGATCCAATCATGTTCGATAGTACTTCACATAACACACTCGACAGAATCCTGAATGCGATTGTTATACGGTCGATTCTGCGTTAGTTGGCGCACACATTTGAACAAGCACAGGACATAGAAAACACAGATTCCAATCATCGGTAATGCATTTGTTTATCCAAATCGTGTTTATGACCTGTTGTCTGTACGTTGCCAGCTCATCGCTGACGGCCTTAAAAGGCTGTGGCGGCAGCCGCAAATGTACTGTTTTTAAGCCGTGCAATTTCCGCGCTGTTCTCATTATGGTTCGATGAGGTAGACAATTTACTCCGTCCTCGATTCTTGCTGTGATATCGCCAAATATGCTTTCGTCGGAAACGAGAAGAAAACGAAAGTGTTTCCACCATATATGCAGCACACTCTTAGTGTTCGTGACCAAATTTCCGTCTCTGTCCTTACAAGTGGGGATTCCTGTTCCAAACCTTTTCTATTTACGGCAGCCGCAAATGTACTGTTTTTAAGCCGTGCAATTTCCGCGCTGTTCTCATTATGGTTCGGTGAGGTACGCAATTTACTCCGTCCTCGATTCTTGCTGTGATATCGCCATATATGCTTTCGTCGGAAACGAGAAGAAAACGAAAGTGTTCCCACCATATATGCAGCACACTCTTAGTGTTCGTGACCAAATTTCCGTCTCTGTCCTTACAAGCGGGGATCCCTGTTCCAAAACCTTTTCTATTTAACTATAAGTAGAACTTTCGGGTTTCACCTTTATCCCTAAAATTTTTGATATCCTGGATCTCTCTTTTCTAACATAGACGCTTTTTCCGAATAAAGAGGCGTGTCATATCCCTCCCCTTCTCATTATAATTCTTTGTGACAGCACGTGTTGCCATTGGCAGCCCTGTATGCAGCATCCTTTTCCTCAGACATTTCGCGACATTCTTCAACGTACCTGGGCTTGTTTGAGCGTGGTTTTTTATAACCCAGTACGGTCGTTGCGGTAGTGGTCATAGAATTCGCAATATGGTGTCACTGTGTATTAGGAACAACAGTTTGCTAGCAGTAGTTAAGAGTGATTGGAGAAGGCATTGGCTATCTCGGTTGTGTGCAACTTTGCGCTGCTATTGCTATTTAATCGCGTACCTACTCGGCTGCATCCAGGTGGCAATCCGGGTCTTTAGTTGCACCGCCCATCTCTTAATCAATCTTGTTTTTTTTTGTCTTTTATTCATAGGATATTCACATTAATATGTAGATATCTTTTTGCGGCAATCTGGATGTAATGACTACCGTTATCGTAGGTGATGTTATGTAGACTTACTTACTTAAAATCTCGTATTTCCTGCATGGCGGTGATGTCAGCATTGTATATGTCGAGGGCATCCGTCGATTGGAGAAATGCATCATCTCTGTAGAGAGTTCCAGAAGCATAGCCTTAAATAGTGGTCCTTATATAATTTGCTCATTACTTTTATCTGTTTGGGTACCTCCAAATTGTGGTTATTTCCAAGTTCCACCCCCAATGAAAATATTCAATTAAGTAAATAATGATCTAAATTAAGAGACATATAAGTAATAAATGTTCTGAGCATAGCTTTTAAATCGGAAGCGTAGACTAACGGCCTTATTCATAAAAAATTATAAGAGGTTTATAAACCATTTTTAAGCAATTTTCGAGAAAACAATATTCATAAACGATTCACATCTTCAATAAGTTAAAGTAGGGTTGTCTCTACTTTAAGCGTGCTATAATTTGACGTTTGTACAAGTTATTGTATATTTATGAATTTGAAATCTTTATTTTGAGTTTTTCGTCATTTTTCCTATTGGAAAGAGTTGTTGCATGTATTCATTGTGTTGGAAATTTTTTTCTTAATCATTACGCATATAGAAAAGTATCTAAATGGACACTTTTCATTCATGAATTCCATTTTGAAAAATATTTCTCCAAAATTCTTCAAAAATAATTTGTAAATATTGAAATAATATTCGTGATGTATAAACAATCAAAACAAGGAAACAAAGTAATCGGTATCCGGATATTATTTCAACATGAGGAAAAGAAAATACAATTTTTTAATATAATTTTTAGTTTAACGTCTTTCTTGTCATCACGAGAATCGTAGTCAATGAAAAATTGAGCTACAATAATGTTCATAGTTATTATAAGTGGAAATATATATGTTTGGTATCCGATTATTAAACTTTTGTATCCGATTATAAAGCTTTTTTTATACATCATTAATAAACAATAACAGTCGGCGTTGCCACCGGAACACATTAGGCTAAAGGGCTGATAACAAACGTTTATGAATACAATTTCTTATTATAGGTTTTTTAGAGCAAAAGAATACTTTAGCTAGAGAACGCTTCATACCTTCTTTAGAAATTTTTTATGAATAAGGCCGTAAGTCTAGCACAGCGTAGCGGATATGCCGCATCCTTGCTTCACAATTTGTAAAAATTTACACTACACCTATATTTTATGAGAAGTGGGTGTTAGTTTAAGTTGATCACATTCATTTTAAGTCAGTTATTTTTTATAACTACCAAAATTTCAAATACTGAGCTTGAATTGTTTATATAAACAGAAGAAATTTTTATGATTTTTTTAACCCCCAAAAGAAAAGGAGTTTGTATGGGAGAAGGGAGATCATTTCTTTGAACCAAATTCGATTCATGACTTTTTAAGTCGTTTAAGAAATGTCTGTCCGGCTGGAACTCACGATAACTTTCGAAAGACGGATCCAAATGTTTTGAAATTTTACACGAGTTAATATTTTTCCAAAACTACTTACGGTATTGCAAATTGGCTACATGGCCCCGCCCCTTCTAGTACCTCCCAAGCAAATACATCACTCCGCCCACTTAAGAAATCGTGTAAAAATATAAATACACCCAACGAGACCGTACCTTAATTCTGTATTTAGTAAAGCTTAAGCAGGATAAAGTTTTGGAAAAAAATGTGGAAGTCTAGCCACGCCCCTTCTAGAACCTACTATACCCATCCAGTACCGCCCACATTAGAAACCAGTTAATATTAGTAATACACCCAAAGCGATTGTGGCCAAATTCTGTATGTAGTAAAAGCAGGATAAAGTTTTGGAAAAAAATTGGAAGTCTAGCCACGCCCTTTCTGGTATCTCCCATACAAATGTACCTTTCCGCCCACTTCAGAGATGGAGCAATAATATCAATACCCCCAACGGAATCGTATCTAAATTCTGTATTTAGTAAAGCTAAAGCAGGATAAAGTTTTGGAAAAAATTTTAGCTCTATCTACGCCACTTTTGGTACCTCCCATAACCATCTGGTACCGCCCACTTTGAAATCGATTAGTATTAGTAATACACCCAACGAGATCGGGCCCAAATTTTGTTTTAAGTAAAACTATAATAGGATAAAGTTTTGGAGACAAAATTGGAACTTTTCTCTTCTGGAACCTCCCATACAAATGTACCATTCCGACCACTTAAGAAATCAAGTAAAAATATCAATACACCCAACGCGATTGTGCCCAAACTCTATATTTGGTAAAACTTTAGCAGGACAAAGTTTTAGAAAATAATTGGAACTCTATCTATCTAGAAATCGATTTATATTAGTAATACACCCGATTTGATGGAGCCCAAATTCTGTATTTAGTAAAACTATAACAGAATAAAGTTTTGGAGAACAAATTTGAAGGCTAGGCACGCCCTTTCTGGTACCTCCCATACAAATGTACCATTCCGTCCAGTTTAGAAACCGAGTATTAATATCAATATACTAGAAAATTGTATGTTTTATTGACGGTGAGGGTATAAGTAAATCGGGTTTCCCGATTGCAATTTTCTTACTGGTTTTTGTCTGATCTTGCTCTTTCCTAAACTTAACCTCCATTTATAGGATTCAATTTGCACAACAAGTTTGAAGTTTGCGCATCGTGGTCAAAGGTGTTGGGGAAGGGAAATTAATCCACAACATGCCCTCAAACTTTTCCAGAATCACCCTTAGAAGGTTAAAATATAATTTCCTCTCCTAACATTTTTTCCAAACATACCTAATCACCATCTTCATATACAAAAATCCCAATTTCATAAAATTGGCTCTAACCGCTCTAACTGCCCTAAAGGTGTTTCTGGAGGAATCAAATGTATGACCCACCCCAACCAAAATAGTTTCTCAGATCATATCTATCCCCTGTCTTCAAACCTTAAAGAAATCAACTCCTGAGGCACCATCGAAGCCTCCTAGAGGGGTATAATGTATTACCGACCCCCACTAGTGTTTCTCTCCTAACATTTTTCCCGAACATACATACCCTAAGAGGACTCTAACCTATTGCCATACTTACTGGGCATTTCAAATGGAAAAGTAAACCGAATTTAATCTTTGATCAGTGCGTGCGCATTGTTAATTGTATAACATTTTTTGTTTTTTGTCTACAAAAAGTTCCCCTTATCCACTGTGCAGTGACTATACAAATGTCCTGGTATATTTTACATAGCTTCCATATATGAACGTGCATTTATAACATTACAAACTTTTACTGTTTCTAGTGTTGTTGTCGTTACTCTCATGCTTTTGCTGCTGATGTTGTATGTTAAATAAGAGTTTCTTGGCAACATTTCACTTACAATCAAAACCAAAATTTTCAAATTTTTTTCGCTCTATGCAAAGCTGCTGTTGCTGTTGTTGGCTAAACTTTTACGTATAGGAAACAAAAATGAAAGACGAACTCCGTAACAACAGTAACTTTAACAATATTATCAGCACCATCACGTTGGCAATGATGATGATGATGGTGATGGTGATCATTATCATAATATACGTTTCGTCATCATCTACTATACAGCAACACCTTCATCGTCGTCACCTCCTTTGCTCATTTCCATCACAGCTAGCGTTAGCAACAAACAACAGCATCAACATCTGAGAGCTGATTTCCATCTCTTTTCCATTTGTAATGTAAACATATTCCATGTTCCACATTTCGTAAAAAATTATGAACAGAAATAAATTGTGGGTGGGTGTCGGGCGCTGCTGCTGCCGCCTTTCCCCTCAGCCAGCCACAAGATGTAAAGCCCTAAGAAATGAATTACATTTCGTATGTATATTTGCAAAATAATAGAAAATTTGATTTTAAACTTTTTTTTCGGTTGGTTGTTTTGCATAAAGTTTCAAGTTCTGATAAAGCCGCATTGTAATTCTTCTTCTGGTTTTTACGTTCCTTACCCCGCCAGCATCCACATCACCCACGTGTGTGGTTCGTTTCCTTGTTCACCTAGAAAACTTTATGATTATTTTTTTTTTTTTTTTGTGTACAATTTTTGTTGGTTGATAGAATAAATTCTAGGAAAAAGTTTACATTTCTGTTTCGAACATTTAGCATAAATTTTCGTATATTTACTGGTCTATGAAATCCTAGAATTTGCTGCCAAAGAACATGTAAAGTGCGTATTTGTGGTATTTTATTTAAGTTTTATAACTTTGAAAATAAAAACAAAATCTAATGTAATTTTTCCATTTTCAATAAAGTTGTAGATGTTACTAAATTATATATGCATATATGTAACCTTCTATATATTGTTATGTATTCGACAATAAAATATGATATAAAGTAATGTTATCACAGAGGCAATTAGGCTGTATAACATTTCAATAACAATTTTAGACAGAGATGTTAGGTATGGAAATGGAAAGAGTGTACAGATGACTGCATAGTAACATTGTGGGACTT
Organism: Muscina levida; assembly: GCA_964034835.1. NCBI lineage: Eukaryota > Metazoa > Arthropoda > Insecta > Diptera > Muscidae > Muscina > Muscina levida. The sequence goes on along the minus strand of OZ035884.1, from coordinate 49,478,091 downwards.
TTTATTTATTTGTAACACTCAGTAGTCATAGATATTTGATTCGCTTCAGTCTTGAGTCTTAATTTCTTATTAACGTTTTAACTTTTGAACTTTGAAATACCTTTAAAATATTACTAACACACTTTATATGAATGTAACAAGGTGCCTAGTAGATCTTCTGCTAGTAAGATTTCAAATTACTTACAGTAGCCTCGAAACATTACGAATTCTCTAATGAACTTTACAATTAAAATCATTGCACAACATGTCGCCCAATGCAGCACATAATATGCGTTACACCTTTAATTTGTCACAACGAGAAAATCTCTTTAACTTGCTACAGAATATCTTTTGCTTTGTACTGACACACTCATTTGCGCCATGTTAACACTCGTCCAAGCAATTTGTCCAACGACCATTTCCACTTGAGTACTTCATTGAATAGCCTAAGGTTAGATGCTGTTGCCACAAAAGTCTCATTCATTCCCTTTAAATCGTTTCCAAGCTCTTGCACTTCACACGGAATTCAATTAAATTTATTTGCTGGTTAAAGTTCGTGTTCACAGAACGCAAAGGCATTGGACGACCAAATCAAAAAAAAAAGGACTATTCCAACACCGGAAAAATTACTACAACACTGGTAGTTAGGGTAGCACTAGTCGCACTAGCGTTGGATAACTTGTGACCCAGTGGCGCTGTTGCAAGTTGCGTGCGTACTCTGAGAGACTGTTAATCTTTACGAACTTTTAATTACTTTTTGAAGAACTTTAGTCAAACATACAACAGCAAAAAAAAAATCCAAACAACAACGACTACTACTATAACTACAATGGAAATATTTATAAAATGTTTAGTCAAAACTTTGGCGAGAGTGTGTATGTGTGTGTGTGTGTTTATTTCCTATTGTGGCTTATAACCTTTTTTACTTTGTTCATTTGCCTTCAAAACCAGTCCAGACAGAGGCGACGCGACACATTGTACAGATAACAACACCTCGTTTACTGTCGGTCCCTTTTAAGATTTTCAAATTTTCGGTAACGGAGGGATGGTTGGTAACAGCAATGCCAGCATCACTACGGCAAGGCTTGGATTGGCTTTGGGTACAGAGGTACTAGGGTAATGGGAAAGATAAAAGTGATAACCGATTAACCGGTTTGTGCGTAGTTAAGGCATATTTGAAATTACAGACACCTGAGCAGGGGAAATAATTCCACGGTAGTATAGAACAAGAATGCCAGGTTTGTTACCAGTAATCAGTTAAGAAATTTGTTTGAGTAACTCAAGTCTGCTGCCACATTGTCAACAAAAGTTTGGCTATTTGTTTTACCAACGAGAATAAAATAACCAGTAAGAAAGTTTCAGTCGGGCAACCCGACTTACATATACCATCACCCTCAGTACAAAAAAATGTATACTATACTAATATAATTACTCGATTTCTAAAGTGGGCGAAGTGGTACATTTGTATAGGAGGTACCAGAAGGGGTGTGTCTAGACTTCCAGATTATTGCTCCAAAACTTTCTAATGTTATACCTTTACTAAATACAGAATTTGGGCACGATGGCGTTGGGTGTACTGATATTATTACTACATCCCTAAAGTGGGCGGAAAGGTACATTTGTATGGGAGGTACCATAAGGGGCATGTTTAAACTTCCAGATTTCTTCTCTAAAACTTTTTCCTGCTTGAACTTTACTAAATACAGAATTTGGGCACGATCGCGTGAGAACTATTAATAATATTAATCGATTTCTAAAGTGGGCGGTACTAGATGACTATGGGAAGTACCAGATGGGGCGTGGCTAGACTTCCAATTTTTTTTTCTCAAAAACTTCATCCTGTTAAAGCTTTAATAAATAAAGAATTTGGGTACTCTCACGTTGGATTTATTGATATTATTACTCCATCTCTATAGTGAGCGGAAAGGTACATTTGTATGGGAGGCACCTGAAGGGGCGTGGCTAGACTTCCAAGTTTGTTTCCAAAACATTATCCTGTTATAGCTTTACTAAATACAGAATTTGGGCACGATCGCGTTAGTTATATTAATAATATTAATCGATTTCTAAAGTGGGCGGTACCAGATGGGTATGGGAGGTACCAGATGGGGCGTGGCTAGACTTCCAATTTTTTTCTCAAAAACTTTTTCCTATTAAAGCATTTCTAAATAAAGAATTTGGGTACTCTCACGTTGGATTTGTTGATATTATTACTCCATCTCTATAATGAGCAGAAAGGTACATTTGTATGGGAGGCACCTGAAGGGGCGTGGCTAGACTTCGAATTTTTTTTCCAAAACTTTATCCTGTTATAGCTTTACTAAATGCAGAATTTGGGTACGATCCCGTTGGGTGTATTGATATTATTACTCGATTTCTAGAGTGGGCGGAATGATGCATTTGTATGGGAGGTACCAGAAGGGGCGGGGCCATGTAGCCCATTTACAATACCTTAAGTAGTTTTAGGAAAATACTAAAAGTGTAGTTTTCGATTCTCCTTCATTGCTCATATTCGGATTTTGGATTATGATCCCTTAAGTACATCTGCATCGAAATACAGTGAAGCGTATAATTTTTTGCTCTCCAGTGTATAAATAGTAGCTGCTAACCACTCAAATATGAGAATACGTCCCTTATCTCATCTATAGATATATCCTGCCAAGCCCAAATTGAATATGTTTCATCGTCTCAGACTCCTTCTCACACACACTAAAGAAATCTGCTATTGATATATCTCACAAGCTGATCACAAGTCGGTCAAGCAGAGACAATCATCGGTAACGTCGAGTAGTGTCATTGTATGAAAGATGAGCTGTATAACGGCAACGAAGTAGTCAAAAATGCATTGGCTGGGACATGTTGCACAACTGGATGAAAATGCTCCAGCTTAAAAAGTCTTTGAAAATAAATACGATGGGTGGCGTAGGAGAGGGCATCTAAGTAACGTTATATGGACTAAGTGAAAGCGCTGTTACCTAGACTTGATATGACAACCTATTCACGGAGTTCAATAGACCTTTTGGCTTTTGGCATTTTTTTCTACGGGAGACAACTTATAGATAAATATCTGTTGTTCCTGCTAAATAATAAGAAGAAAAAATATTTCCCAAAGAGTCATTATTAGGCAGGGAGGACCCTATTCTAGTAAGATAATCCGCCAGTAAGATCACCGTGTCCCTGGACTCAGCAGAGGGAAATAGAGTCATCTTAAAGATTTAAGCCTTCTGTGCATCAGGTGTTACAACGTCCACATTACGGTAATCCACACATTTAGTCAAATAATCTGTAAGAAATGGCAAACGGGGACGAAGCTATTATAATAGCATGACTATTAGCCGGTTTGTGTCAGTTTCTGAGTCTGCAATCCAAGGGACAAGGGTCAGTTATCTTAGAAATACAACTAAAACCGCTTGCACCGGCTCCTTCTGGCCTAAGTGATACCCAAAAGAGCCATCCTCCACACACTTTGAAGAGATAACTATAGTCATGGCTTCCCACTGAACCAGACATCCATATGTCGGTTTCGGTTGGACAATCGCGGTGCACAACCATTTTGTAACCTTTGGATTATGCCACCAACTTTTAGCTGAAGTATTCAGACATTAATATGAGGCATTGTCGCCATTTTTAATACTTTCTTCTACATTAATTATAGGAAGTGCATAACATATAATAATAAACTAAACCCGGTTGCCTTTATATATCGCCCCACATTAAAATCTGCACCGGTTTCAGGCGCACGCCACCATAACAAATGGACATCTATTTTGTTGAATTTGGGTTTGACTTTTCAATAAAATTTAACTTTTCTCTTTATTGTATTGCAAATATTCACAAAACGAACAAAAAATGTTTTTTATTTAACTTTGTTCTGTTTGCTTCTTCTTTTTCGCCCATGCACAGACATCCGACAACCAGCTGACAGTAACAGCAACATAGCAGCAATAGCCGATCTCAGGGCCAGAAGTCAGTGGAAAACGGTGGTAGAGTCATTGCAGCCAGAACGGAGACTAGAACGCACTGCAACGTCACGACAACGACAACGACGACGACGACGTGGCAACCTAACAACCATATATTGTCACTTAACCAACAATTGGGATTCACCACCATCCTCTGTAAACAGCTCGCAAAACACATACGAGCGTATGGCAACGACGATTTGAGTGAAAGGATGCTGATATGCTAAAGTCAAGTTACACGCCACAGTCAGTCAGACATCGTGCCACCACCAGAACCAGTACCAGCAGCAGCAGCAACATGGAATGCTTACAAACATGGTGATGGTCTCCAAGCAACCAACTCATCAACATCAACAACCAGAGCACCACCAGAGCAGTAGCAACATCAGCTCATACATTTAGAGTATTATCAAAGCACCAACCACGTGACAGGCGAGACAACATATGCTTACACCCGCACAATCCCTTTCCCCAGCAGCAATCATAGGACCCAGGCACATACACAACTCTTCCTGCCTGGACTGCATCCAGCATCCATCCCACTCCAGCGCATAACATACACTGTTGTCATATGTGTTTGGGCCATAGGAAAAGAGAAACAAATGCTGTCACTCTAAATTGTTGACTGGTCTGAATTTAATGTGGCAAAGGATTCCATCAGCACAACAGAAAAAACGACACAAAAAATTTCTGTGCAAAAACAAAAACAACGTCCTCTGAGAGAGAAAAAGAGAGACCGTAGCTAGAGCTAGTGCAACAAAATTTAAATTTAAAACAAATCCAGTAGTTAAACATACGAAGCAGACATTCTTGCAACTGTGGTCACTGGGCTGACTAACTCGGCTCAAAGGAGAAAAAGAGCGTCAATTTAAATGTTTTTAATGATATTTTAAATTTTTAACGATTTCGTTGTTAACCCAAGAAAACGACCACACCAGACCAGACAACTTTATCCGACAGTTCACACTGCAGGCCATCCATTCATCTATCCATCGCTCAACATTGTCAAGTCGACGTCCTGTCCTTGTCATTCTTATCGTCTACTAATACAGTTCTGTGTTAGAGGATCCCCAGCACTTAGCTATCGTCGTTACAAATGGCCAAATTTTGGTTACTCTACTGGGGCCTAATGGTTGCTTGCTATCCCCTGTTGTCAAGTGGTTATCTTAACGTGTTTATAAGCCACAAAGAAGTGATGAAACTTATGCGTAAGTACAGATTACTCTCATCCTGCCATCTTCTCATTTGTAGTCCCCAGTGTTTTTATACTTTATGTGTTTGTGTTGTTTTTTAACCAATTTATTAAAGATTCTGGGTTTAGCAAAAACTTTCGTATCGAACGCCATTATAAACGACTAGAGGTCTTTAAGAAAAATAACAACATCTAGCATTGGATATTATTTTGTAGTTAGGAGAAGGAAAAGGGAGTCTTGTGGGGTAAGGATGGGTTCGAAAAGATGGCAAAATGCCATAGTGATTGATTATAAAATGACACATTCAATGATGACGATGATAATGCTGATGGTAGTACATACAGTAAAGACAAAGGATGACACGAGCGTAGCAAGGGTTTCGGAGGGAAATTATGACCAGGCTGAATGAAAACGAGTGGTGGGAGGATTTTGCTGTCGCTTTACTTTTTAAAAAAGTTGTGGTTTTTGTAGATGAAGAGTAGAGTAGAGATTGCTGCTGTTCTTAGGGAGATCCCGGAAGTCGATAGAAGGTTTTATAGTTTCCAAATAAGTATCACTGGATATAAGATAGTTTATCTTATTTGTCAATAAAAAAATAAAACAATAGGTGTTCGCCATATTCAAGAATTCCAAGAGCTTCGGTCTTTGACGTTTCGTAGATAGTTTGTCATTTATAGCTGATATAACACCTGCTTAACAAGGTCCATCCAACGAAGTTTGGGTCACTCTCTTCTGCGCCTCTCATCGAGTTTATTGCCGAAGACTTTTTGAGCTGGAGCATTTCATCCATAAATATAACATGTGTCAGTCAGCGCATTTATTCTATTTGGACGCGCTTGACAATTTTGTTATACAGCTCATGTTTCATACGACTACTGTCCTCGCCGTTAACGATGATGGGTCCATATATTTTGCGAAGTATTTTTCTTCTGGAGTATACCCAGAAGAGATTGAGTTTGTGTCATTACCCAAAATTCTGCGCTGTAGAGCAAGCCAAGAAGGATCAACGTCTGGTAGAGTTGGCTTTTCGTTCGTCGAAGAGGGGTTTGTCATTAACTAGCTATTATTAGTTTACATATAGTAGGTGCGGGTTGTCTTGATTTCAGACTGATATTATAGTTTTAGTTAACGGCGGAGCTAAGGTAAACAAAATTATCTAATTATCAAAATTATCTTCAAAGTTTAGATGCCAACATTCACGCAACGTCCCAAATGAGTAGATTCTTTGTTCGTTAAAGCAAATTTATCACTAGATCCACTTTTGCCGAATGCTTTTCAGTGCGCAAAAATACCGCAGTAATATTTAGCAATCGTCTCCCAATCATATCATATGCCTTCTTATAAAGAAGGTACCAGACGAGCATACTGCAGCTTTTCGCTCTTATTATCTCTATTAGGATCTTAAATGGATTTCAGGACAGACTATCGAAATGTTTGATGACTCGCTGAAGACGAATCAGCTTTGCAACTATAAAGTACAGCTATGGCATGTAATAGTTTCTGTTGTATCGGACTGTCGAATGGAGGATTGTAGTCGATAAAAATAGGTATATGTCTATTTGGACCTCTTGGGTCTTCTTCAGATTTTGTCGTAATGTGAATATCAGGTTGGTGGTAGATTTACCAGAAGTAAAGCCACACCGATAAAGTCAAATCGGGTTAAGAAGGACTTTAGCTTTTAACATAACACACTTAACAGGACCTTGTATGTGATGTAGTAGTTGGTGCTCACATTTGAATCGCTTCTTAAGCGCAGGAATATTTTCAGGCATGCATTGCTTTAACCAAATCGTGTTTATGAGACGATCACCCCTATTCCCGTAGTCGTCGTCGACATCGTCGTCGTTTTTATGTCAATGTCACTTCGATTCAACATCGTCGTCACATCAATGCTATTTCGGTATTCTGTAACTACAATGAGACGACGTCGACTGGTAATCGATAACATGAAAGAAATGACAACAGCTGATGTAACATTTGTACATCAGCTGATTTATATTTATTTTTATTGTGTTTCATGAAAAAATATTTTTGTGCCCGAATCAAATTCAAGCGATGAGGAAAGCAAGAAATATCTTATGGTGGAAAGGAAAATACTTCGACTATGATCCGATGATCTTAAACTTGCCAAATAACGAGAATGTTCATCGGTGTTAAAATCGTAATTTGAGGTTATCTGTTGGCCGGCCTTCCAACTTTTTTTTAGATTCGAGAACTACTTAAGTCTTAATAAGGCAGCATTTAATTACGTAATAGTTCCCATAGAATAGTTCCTATCATGAAAAGTGAACTCAGGACATATGTTTCAGTCATAATTAAGTTGTCAGCAACATTGAGGTCCTTTGGACAGGGGCCTTACAACCTAAGTGTAAGTGCAGCCAGTAGTTGCAAGATTCCTGTCGAAACCCTGAATGCATTAGAGAGGTGATTTGTCCACCTTGGATACAATTGGAAGTAACTGAAGATGACAAATCGGAAGCATAAACTAAATTTGTTTAACAAAACAGGATTTACTGGAGTTATTGAATATGTCGATGGAACCCATATCAAAATTTTTGCTTCAAATAAAGAAGACCAAATTCGTAACTACAACCGCAAAGGATTCTTAAAGGTGCTTCAAAGGAATTAAGTTGTTTTTCACCAATTTTCTCACATTACCCCTTAAAATTAGACAAAATCCTTGTACCTATGAGGGATTTTGTTTCCAAGCCCCTATTTGTTACTCGACATTGTTATTCTTGACGTCATTAAACAAAACCTTTTTTTAAATTAACAAAAACTAAAATTATTCCTTCAAATTCTTTCAAGTCGTTACTAACAACTGTGACGACAGATTCAGAGTCGTTTCGATTCAACGTCGTTGTCACATTTCCTTACAGAATACCAAATTTCTGTCAATAGTAACCGATAGTTATCGAAAACGACTACGAGAATACCGATTTTACAGCGTCGTCACAAGACGACGTCGTTTTTCGTCGACTACGGGAATAAGGCCGGATATCTAAAGCTAACTATGCAGCGTACACGAGCAGCATGAGACTTTAATTACATATCGTACCTGTCATGTTTACTGCAGCTTTTCGTTTGATCATCCAAATTAGGATGTTAAAGAGATCGCATGACTGATTATCATCCAGCCTTAAGTTCCTCTTGGTATAAAATTACTCTGCCATATATTTTCATATCTTCACTGTCGGTCTGTTTTGTCTCGCAAAGTCATAATGGCATGGTAACTAATAGCTTTTTTCATATCAAACTGCCAAATGCAGCTTTGTGGTCAATAATAATATAATGTCTCGATCTAAATTTCTTGGATACATTTCATGATTTGTCGCAGTACATATACCTGGCCAGTTGTCCATTTGACAGATCTAAATAAGGTCTGATAAGACTTGACTTAAGACAGGTGTACTTTAGTCCATCACATAACATACTCGACATGACATTGAATGTGATGGGTATAAGACTGATGTCCTTAAGCACAGGGCAGAGAACACTCAGATTCCGATCATCGGGCACGTACTCCCTTAGCCAAATCGTGGTAATGAGCAGCTCCATGTACGTTGATAGCTCTTTGCCACCGACCTTATACATCTCTCCTAGCAGTGTACCGACACCCGCATTCGTTCAAATATAATTCCTTCATATTTACACTTGTCCGTAACCTGAAATTCAACTATGTCCTTACATGTGGGGACTATGTTCCAAAATTTTACATTTTACCTTAAGGTAGAACTTTTGGTCCTTACCTATATCACTCTATTCTTCGATATCTTCACTCTCTCATCTAGTATTTGTCTTTGCTTACTTCTACATGTTTCCTAATTAGGCTATCTCGCTCATGTTGTTGAGGGGATATGAGTAGATATGGGTGGATAGCGTGTAAGCCATACTTTACTTAATAACTGATATGAAATATATTTAGTAGCAATCAGTGATGATTTTCTCGCTTATATTCCCCCTTAAACTTAGCATAGGAGTGTCATAGACCGTTTAAACTATGCGGTCTCGCTTACGAGGTAAGCAACGATGTCAGTAAGTGCGATTACATTTACAATTACGTTATAAGCGGAGTTTTAAGCTAGCGTGATAACACCCTTGATTACAAAGTAGTAGTTGTCATTTTAATAGCATTGTAGTTGGAGTTATAATGAGTGGATGATATTTTGTTACATTACACGTGCATGACATCCTAAGTACTTTGGTTCTCGCTTACAATGTCATACTGATGCAATGAAGTACTTCGTTTTATTTACCGCTGGGCTTTTGTCTCGGCTTCGCCGTATATCCCCAGCGGTAATACCCATTACTTAATCGCTTATGTCTGCTTTATTTAGTAGCAATCAGCGATGATTCTCTCGCTTATGTTCCTGCTTAAATTTAGCAAAACAGTCTCATAGGCTTTAGAATCGGTGCGCTCTCTCTTACAAAGTAAGCGACGATGCCATTAAGTATCATATCAGTTGCAATTAAGTTATAAGCGGAGTTTTTAGCGAGCTTAATAACACGCTTAATTACAAGGTAAGTGACGATGTCAGTGGGTGCCATTTCAACCGGAGTTGTAATGAGTGAACGATATTTTTTACATCGAACACGCGTGACATTCTAAGTACTTAAAATGTCATACTGATGCCATGGATTACTAAAGAGGTACTTCGGTTCATTTGCAGCTGGGCGTTTCTCTGCTCTTCTCCGCATATCTCTAGCGGTAAAAATACCCATTACTTAATAGTTTATGTCAACTTTATTAGGTAGCAATCAGTGATGACTGTCGCTTATGTTCCTGCTTGAATTTTGCATAGGATGGTCGTATGCCGCTTAATTGGAGCGGTATCGCTTACGAGGAAAGCGACGATGTTATTAAGTGTCATTTCAGTTGCTATTACGTTATGAGCGGAATTTTAAGCGACCTGGATAACATGCTTGATTACGAAGTAAGTGACGATGTCAGTAGGTGTTGTAATGAGTTATAATGAGTGGACGATATTTTATACATTAAACACGCATGACATACTTTGATCGCTCGCTTAGATACTTCGTTTAATTTACCGCTTACGACATCCGTTACCATTGGCTGCATTGGTGCCTTATATGCAGCGTGCTTTTCTTCAGACAGTATGCATTATCCTTCATCGTACCTGGAGTAGTCTTAGCATGGCTTTGTATACCCCAGTGCAGTCGTTGCTGCAATATACTTTGATTCAGTATCGGGTACAGGAACATCAGAATTATGAGCGATTCTTACAAGTAATTAGAAAAGTTTTTTTTAAAATAGGCATTTAATATCCCGGTGGTATGCAGCACTGCTTTGTCCCGCATCCTTTGTGTTCGGTAACAATTATTTTTGCCTCCGCTTTATCTATGTCTTTTATGTATCTTGGATGCAACTAGATGAAGGTCCTAGGCAATGTTTGCACTGCGCTTCACACACATGTCCATTATGCATAAGGCATGCCCTTTAACGATTTTTAAATGATCAATTTCTTTGTGTGTTGTTTTTTGTTCAAGGGATATCAAGGTTGCTTTGTGTGGAAATCTGGTCCATTTCAGGAGGTGTTATTTTTCTTGTCTGCATTTTTCGACTGCTGCACCAAGAGCATCTTCCCTTTCTATTTTAGCATTTAGATCTCCTCATATACATATATACATGTGGTGTATTTTAAATCACCGCGATGTAAAAGTATTCCAGATTGATATAGATGGGGGTTGATCGGCCACTAACAGGACAATTCGTGATTCCAGATATCCCAGTCTCTTATCAGTTATGCAGCCCTCCGATGTCCCGATTCCTTTACAGTTGGTAACGATTTTTTCTGCCTTCTAACCTAGTTCATATCTTGGCTGCAACTAGGTGGTGATCCTAGGCAATCTTGCACCGCGCATCACATGCATGTACATTATGCTTGAGACATGACATCCATAGGTTTTCATCGCGATGTAAAAATATTTCAGCTTGATATGAATATGGTGCCTTTCTGCGTAAAAGCTGTAAAACATGCCGAAGTTCTTTTGTAGCGTGCATTCCCGTCCCTTCCATCTCCTTTTCCTGTACGATAATGGCATTTATGTCAGCCATATATTTGTCGGGGATATCCACGAATTGGAAAGAGGCACCATTTCTGTATAAATTTCTGGTATTCCAGTTACATATCTTTAAATCATGGTCTTGGCGGAAAGCCTGGGTTCGATACCTCTATCAGTCACTTACATTTATTTTAATGGCTACCCTCTTTATGTTGTCGACAGCAACTTTAAAGTAGTGTCATGTCAGACAGATAACGTTCGGTTTCATCTATTAACTATAGGTCCCGTTGTATTAGTCTATGTATAGGAACACACAGCTGAATATATTAGTATTTCCTCCTTTTCTAACGCCCTGCCATACGTTGCTTATCTACACCAGCAAAATTCCCGTTTCCCCTCCATTCACTTTTATTTAATTAAATTCGATCTTATATCTTACCTGTGTAACACTTGCAATGTTAATCATATTTATTTTGGGATAATAAACTTAAAGAAATTAGCATCGGACCCAATTTCTAACAATGCCAAATTTAATTTTTCAACAGCACAGCTAATACTGGGTCGCCTTAATGCATCTGTTTGTTTTTTTTGTGTGCTCATACATTTTACTTATTTCCCCATTATGGAAATGTGAAACCACGTCCTTTGTCTTGACATTGGTATAAATTCGATCAAATCCATAGGCCATCTGTATCATTATTTATTTGTTTTATTTATTTGTGTGTTCCAACGTGTTTTCTTCTTCGGCTGTTGTTTGGCCTTTTCTTTTAACATCCAGGCGTCCGTCTGTTTGTCTGAAAACACACAACTAAAGCCCAAAGCAGGAAAAGCTGAAGTAGCAATAACAGCAACAACACCAACAACAGCAGCGACTACAGAGAGCCATAACAAATAACATTGATAGGAATAGACAGTGAAACAGAAGTGGAAGATAAATAGGAAGTATAAGGAGAAGTAATAGAAATAACAAATTATCCGGTAATGTGACCCTTGCCTATTGTCTCCGGAAAGACAAAAAGTGCTTTCAATCAAATATTCACTCACACTTGTACAACTTTGCCAACATAGTCATTCGCACACACACACACGTACATATACACAAGGACCTCCATACAATCGATCCAAATTCTTAACATTGATGTATTACGACATAAGACTGCTTGAAAAACGCCAGCAAGAGAAAAAAGGGCACAAGCAAAAAACAAAACATTCTCGGGCAAAATAAACAAACGAAAATTTTAGAAGAAAAATAATATTAGGAAATCCTTAATATTAATGGTCTCGCCTGGTGCTAGTTAAGATTCAGCCAACAAAATGCTACGATAGCAATGTCAGTACCAGTGCTTGTGCCTGGGCCAATGCCACTGTCGGTGTATGTTTTCATTATAATCACGAGAGTACATGTGCTGGCTTGTCATATCCTGGCGACCTTGGATGTGCACAAAAACGAATCGAGTGCCATGCTATAACAGGGCATGGGATGAAATAGAAACTCTCTAAGGTATGCATGCGTATGTCTGCTGCCGTCGATGGTGTCCTCCTCATTTGCCTTCCTGCCTGCCGCAATAACATTTTCCAACTTCCCATTTTAGTTAATAACTCTGGTTTTTCATCGTTGTCGCTGCTGCTGTCGTTGTTGCTTCTCGTGCTATACTCATTTGTTGGTTTTGCGTTAAAACAAATGCTAATGTAACCAAAAACGTAAAGCGAAAACGCAAACGAAAAAGACGAGCTCCAGGAACGAAAAACACCAACACACACACACACACACATAGAAATGAAACATTTTGATTTGTAAATTGATTAATGGTGCCATAAGTGCCTAACTAAGCTAAAAGCACAAATGAACGACCGCCCGTCCAACCGACCAACCGATAGATGGCTACAGCGAGGCAGCTCTAGCGCGCTAAGTGGTTATGGAACAGATACGAGTGCCAGGGAAGCCTCCCCCCTAGGCTGGCCTAAATGCCTGCCATGGCTAACCCAGATTTATAACATTTTCCGGCACTTAAGCATAATTTGAAATGAAAATTTATAAATGGCTACGAATGGAAATGGACATACAATTTATCCAATCGCATGCATTGGTAGGCGACAATTTATGGAAAAATCCCAAAATGTAATTAGGAATAATACATTTCCTATTCGACCTGTGAGCGGAAAGCAAAACTAGTTGATAGGCGGAAGATATGATTACGTATGATAAATATCATTAATTGATTAGGAAGCCTTGACAGGATACTCGTTAGGACAGACTTAATACGTAGATGTATAGGTAACAAATGGTTGAAGGATTATATGGAATTTTCTATGAAATTATTAGTTATATATTAGACAGCTGCGAGATCATATTTCATATGGCTGCTAAAGATAAGCCAGTAGAGAAATATAATACACCCATACCTCGATATACGGCCTAGATACGTTCCCAAAATGTTGGCCGCAAAGCGAGGTAATAAATTTCATACCTAATTATATTTACATACATACCTACTTATACATACATACCTATTTATTATTACCCAAGAACGAAAAAATGTGCACGAAAACTACGTCTACTTACGATCAGCACAAACACTCGCTGCGCTTGCGAGTGAATGCTTTTGTTAATCTCACACTCTTCATAGAAAAACGGTGAATCCCCTATTTGCTTTTAGCCGTATAGCGAGGTAATGTGCGCCGTAAAGCAAAGGTGTTCCAGAATTGAAAGAGACCGTTTTAGCGAAATGACGTAAAAAGAGGGGCCGTATAAAGAGGTATAAGTGTGCTAGAAAATTATAAGGCCATCTTTAATGGTCTGACAACACAACTAATACATATATTTGTTTAATTTACTAAATACGACAATATTGCCTTAAAAACTCTTTAGTAGATATTTGCTGATCTTTTACGAATGATGAAATAGTTACATATAAACTAGATTCTGTTATAGGCATCCCGTAGCCTCGCGAGGCCTGCAATAATCGTTTTTTCACACGTACTCGAAAGTTTTGTTTGATTCAAACCAGTCAGTCTCTGCTGAAGTGTTATGACCGTGATTATAGTAAATCGTTAATGACACATAGGTCATTGTCCATACAAATCATCAACGAAATTTGCATACAAGTGTCCCCTTTGTCATGCACTACCTGATGAGCGACAATGTCGGTCAAATTGTCACAGTCGTCGACGACTATATAACCGATATTTTTCAAATATGATCTTCTACGACTGACTGATAGTTTTCTTATTATTTCGTCAACGATTAATTGGTGATATTATCCTGTATACGTCTGAAAAAGTTCTTACTAATATAAATTATAAATTGGAGTCGTTATATTGAAAACATACGATAAGTGAACCGTCGCGCATTGCTGGTTTTAATTAACTGAAATTTGTTACGTCTTTATACCATCACCCTTAGGGATGAAGGTATATATCATTTGATACGACCCAAAAGTGTAACACATAGAAGGAGTGACTTTAGACCCTAGGTTTCTTTGAACCATATTCGATTCATGACTTTTTAAGTCGTTTGAGCCATGTCCGTCTGTCTGTCTGTCTGGTGGCTGTCCGGCTGGTTCGCACGATAACTTTCGAAAGACGCAACCAAATGTCTTGAAATTTTGCACGAGTTAATATTTCTCCAAAACTTCTTACGGTATTGCAAATGGGCTACATGGCTCCGCCCCTTCTGGTACCTCACATACAAATACATCATTCCGCCCACTTTAGAAATCGAGTTATAATATCAATACACCCATCGGGATCGTACCCAAATTCTGTACTTAGTAAGGCTATTGCAGGATAAAGCTTTGGAAAAAAAATTGGAAGTCTAGCCACGCCCCTTCTGGTACCTCCCATACAAATTCACCTTTCCGCACACTTTAGATATGGAGTAATAATATCATTAAATCCATTGCGCTCGTACCCAAATTCTATTTTGAGTAAAGCTATAACAAGATAAAGTTTTAGAGAATAAAATTGGAAGTCTATTCACGCCCCATCTGGTACCTCCCACACACATCTGGTACCGCCCACTTTAGAAATCGATTAATATTATTATTAGAAATACCGCGATCGTGACCAAATTCTGTACTTAGTAAAGTTCAACCAGGATAAAGTTTTGGAGAAAAAATCTGGAAGTCTAGACACGCCCATTCTGGTACCTCCCATACAAATGTACCTTTCCGCCCACTTTAGAGATTTAATAATAATATCAATACACTTGACATGATCGTGCCCAAATTCTGTATTTAGTATAGCTTTAACAGGATAAAGTTTTGGAGAAAAGATCTGGATGTCTAGACACGCCCCCTCTGGTACCTCCCATACAAACGTACCACGCCGCCCACTTTAGAGATGGAGTAATAATATCAATATTCTCGACACGATCGTGCCCCAATTCTGTATTTTATTAAGTTATAACAGGATAAAGTTTTGTAGAAAAAATTGGAAGTCTAGCGGCGCCCCTTATGGGACCTCCCATACAAATGTACCTTTCCGCCCACTTCAGGGATGGAGTAATAATATCAATACATCCAACGCTATCGTGAACAAACTCTGTATTTAGTAAAGCCATAACATGATAAACTTTTGGAGGATAAACCTAGAAGTCGAGACACGCCCCTTCTAGTACCTCCCATACAAATTAACCACTCCACCCACTTTAGAAATCGGGTAATAATATGAATATAATAGCATTTTTTTTTATTTTACTGAGGGTGATGGTATATGTAAGTCGGGTAGCCCGACTGAAACTTTCTTACTGGTTTTAAATTGCATTTTTTTGTTCCCAATATCATAGCAATACATTTTTTTCCTCAGATCTCGTTGATTTTGTTTGATGCACGACAACATTAGTATTTTTCGGTCAGCTTGCCGTCAAATGAATGTTTTGGCGACAAGTACAGATTGTGCGAACATTTGTATGAAAATTTCGTCGACAATTTGTATGGAGGGTCACCTACATGTCATTAACTATTTGGTATGGTCGTTCACCTATCCTTGGCAATGTCTTGAGGACACTTCTTACCGCATATATACACACACCATATTGTTGTGTGTGTGCACTGTGAAGATGTCTGCGTCCCGAATTATTAAAATCTATAACGTGTTATGCTACTCGCGTACGCTGATGACGTAGACATCATCGGTCGAAAGCTGCGGGATGTGACTGCAGCCTTCTCAGGTATACAGAAGGAATCAGCGAAAATGGGCCTGCGGGTTAGCGAGGACAAAACGAAGTTATTAGTTTCAACGAATAAAGAATCTACTCGTTTGGGAAACTGCGTGAACGTTGACAACTATAATTTCGATGTGGTAGATAATTGTGTCTACCTAGGCTCCGCCATCAACAAAGCAAATAATGTCAGCTTAGAAATCCGGAGAAGAATCCTGCTTGCAAATAAATGCTACTACGGACTAAGCAAGCGATTCAATGACAGAACCCTCTCTCTACGAACAAAACTCCAGCTATACCGGATACTGGTACTACCTGTCTTAATGTATGACTCAGAATCCTGGGTTATGACACAAGCGGATGAATCGGTTCTGGCGGTATTCGAGAGAAAAATACTCCGTCAAATATATGGGCCCATCATCGTTAACGGAGAGTATCGGCGTCGTATGAATCATGAAATGTACGAGCTGTACACTGACATTGACGTGGTCAGACGCATTAAGGTGCAACGGTTGCGTTGGCTTGGTCATGTTGTACGCATGGACGAAAATGCTCCAGCTCGAAAAGTCTTCGACAATGAACTCGATGGACGGCGCAGAAGAAAGACCAGGTTACTGAGAACCTTACAGAACTCGGTGTGACTAACTGGAGAAGAAGCGCAGAAGATCGAGGCGCTTATAATATTTTTCTACGTGCGGTATATAATCCACTGGGATTGTATAGTAGTACCAGCTAAGTAAGTAAGTAAGCATAATGTGTTATATACCATTTTCTTTCGTAAGCCAAATTTCAGTAAGCATGAATTCGCTGTTTTGTATGAGAGAAACCGGAAGGAGTGTCTCCTAGTTTTGCTCAAAGTCATGCACTTTTTATGGGCCCTACAGATTTGGGGCCTCTGTGTCAGTTTTGCAAAAAAATGAAAATTTTTGGAATTTTGATTTACTCTCGGAGTTGTAGCTCTTATCATAAAGAACAAAAATTGTGAACATATAAAATCAAAAAAACTTCATCTTCAAGGTCAAAATCGCAACCGAAATCTTTGGCGGCCCATAAAAATAGTGCATGACATTGGGCAAAACTGGGAGACACGGGTCTTTTTTGTCTTTTATCACGTGGTGGTGCCCGTATATAGTTATATTTTCATTATGTATTACTTGTTGTTTTTACTTCGACCTTTCTCCAAATTTTAATTTTATCTTATTATCAATAATTCAAGCTCGAGGTCAGGGTTTTGTAAATTAATTTTATTCAATATTTCGACTCTCTTTGAGAGTCATCTTCAGGAATTCTGTAAATTTAACAATAAAAACATATAAACATCATACAGATAAACAGTATATAAGCACAATACAAATTCACTTACAAAATGTTTATGAACAAAACAAACAATGAGTACCAGTTACTTGACTTTCGTCGTCGTCATCTCTTCTAATACTAACTTATCCTAATCTTTGTTTTGTTTTGTATTTTCCTATCAGATGTCTATAGCTGACGGCGGCCTGTTCGACGTCGCCTTTGTAGTTCATGCATGTTGTTGTTGTAGTCTTGAGAATGTGGAGCATTTCCAAAGTCAGTCTCTTACTGTAGTTGCTCTCACTTTGCAACACTGCCACTGTCTCAAGATCTGGGTAATGCATTTCATTGGCACAGTGGGTGGATAGTGCAGTTTTTTTCATGATTTAAAAAATTATTAAATGGAACAAACTCAAATATCTTACAGTTTATCGCTTAGAAGTTAAAAAATAGATCAAAGGGTTGGAGCTATTCTGCCTATTCACAATCCCATAAATACATTTTTGATAATTTAAAAACGGAAACATTTTCGTAAGGATCTGTAAGGGTTAACTCAGTTATCGTATCGTGCACACTCACCAGCCAGTCAATCAACCACAAGGACATGGCTCAACCGTCTTAAAAGTCCTGAAACGACATCCATATCGGAACTCGAAATATCAAACCTAAAAGAAGTGAGCCACTGTTCAGCATCCCAAAGGAGTAGATTCTTTAACTTTTTCTGGGTATAATACCGATCTATCGTTAGACCGACTGGTTCTGAATAATTTAAAATACCGCACTTACCTCGCACAGTCGTCAGCCATTAATATGTACATCATCTGCGTGCATTATCAGATGTAGGCTTTTTTAAATGGCACCTGTATTTACAGCAGCATTTCGTATGATTATCTCCATTAGCATGTGAAAAAAGTTGCATGACAGACTATCGCCAAGTCTAAAGACTTGCTGGGTAAGAAATTGCTCTGACAGATTTTTGCCTATCTTCACTGTCACTGCCGTCTTCGCAGGGATACCAAACTCAGCCATAACATGTAATAGTTTTTGTCAGATGCAGCTGCAGCTTGACTGTAGCTTTGCCATCAATATAAATATGGTATATGTCTATCCGCATTTCTTGGGTCTAATACATACCATACTGATAACCTACTCTAAAGGACCTTGTATACCAATCATCGGCCATACATTGCTCTGTCCAAATTGTATTTATAAATTGGTGCATGCACATTACTAGCACATATGTCAGCAGTCGTTCGGCACTTTCAGTTTTATTGCATCTAATCTGTGCAATGACCAAGTTATCATCGATATATTTACTAATACGATAAATCGATAAATTTACTGTTCCAAAACCTCTACAGTTTACTTTTTGGTAGAATCTTCGGTTTTCACTTCTATTTCTGCTATTTTCGTTATCCTTCTTCTCTTCATTGCCATTAATGCCCAGCGGTAAATGAAACGAAGTAGCTTTTTAATAATAAATGACATCAGGCTGAAACTGTAAGCGGTCGATCTAAGTACTTAGAATGTCACGCATGTGTAACGTTAAAAATACTGTCCGCTCATTATAACTCCGATTGAAATAACACCTACTGACATCTTCACTTACTTCGTAAACAAGCGCGCGTTAAATACTGTTTAAAACTTAAATGCCACTGTAATGACACTTACTGACATCGTCGTTTACTTTGTAAGCGAGAGCTCACCGATTAAACAGCCTATGACACTCCTACGCTAAATTTAAGGGAGAATGTAAGCGAGGAAATCATCATTGATTGCTACTAAATATAGCTGACATCAGCGATTACATAATGAGTATTTAATACCGATGGTACTTTTCTGTTTGAAGAGACGTTTCGTCTTCCTTCTCTTCTCCTTACATCGTTCCGTCACTGAAAGGGTTACCATTGGCTGCAGTGTTGCCTTGTATGCAGCATTATTTCCTGCAGTCAATACGCGTTATTCTTTATCGGACTTGTCCAAGACTTGATGAGTGAAGTTTTTGTAGCGATGTCTAGTTTTTTCTGCTTTTGGTTTCCATATAGGTTAAGATCCCAGCCTATGATTATATTCGTTTTAGTTTGTTTGCAGTAATTAAGAGAGTTTGTTGGAATAGGCATTGGCTATCTCGGTATTGACAATCTTAAAATGTTTAGCTTTTTTTACATTTAATTTGCTACTAGTAGATGATCCGAGTCTATATTTGTATTGGGCTGCGATTACATTGGAACCGAATTTTTTACGCAAGAATTCTTCCGAAATTTCTGTGTGCGTGTGCGTGTGTGTTCATAATAACAGCATGCTTTCATTGGAAACACATTGATATAAATACTCATAGTTGTTGTTTTCTAGCAAGTTCATTTGTTAAAAATTCGCAACCAATGTAGCGCCAGCCGTACGCATCTTACGCAAGCTTGCCTTTTAATCAGGAGACAGTCGTGGTGCCTTGTGGATATCTTTGTAAAAAAATCTTGTTCCAATTACTACCATGATGGTTGTCGTACGCTAAGCTAACTAGTCCGCATCCGTTATCAGAGGTGTTGCTATGTAGACTGAATTTTCCGCCTGCAGAACTAAAGCATCTTACCTTGTTATTTTAGCATTAAAATATCCCAGAACATTTGAAATGTCATGGCTACTCTATCGAAAAAAAAGTTTCCGCTAGGTACTCATAGAATGCATCCTCGTGCTTGTCTTCCGTCGGGCCGTGTACAAAATCAGTGCGATGTGACAATATTTCTCCATTACGATGATAGTGGCTATTCGGTCACGGAGAGGTTTAAACCCTGAGACCACAACTATGAACACATGCAACATGCAAAAAACCTATGTGTTTGTGCAACTTTAGCCAGCCTACTTATTACTTTCCGATTTCTAAAATATTGCACATTTAAGCGATATCTAGTCAATACATTCCGTTTGTAATAGTAAAACGCTACGCCAAAGGTTTCAGTTATATCCGTTTACTGCAATTTTACAGAGGTTGGGAACTTAGGTCAGCGGTATTTACAGCTGTATGTATCATACGATAATAATATTTGAATTGCCAGGAATTTATTTAATACACTACCCCTAATGATAAACATAATCATTTCATATTCCCCATTCCACAAATATACCAAAATTTTACCCCTGCCCATAAAACAAAACACAAACTCTACACATTTGTACGACTTTGAAGGAAGCCTTAAAACAAATCCCATTTCAAACTTTCAATTAAAATAAATATCTTAAACCACAATCTCAAGGATATGAAATTCCTTAACTTTTGAAGGCAGACCAACATAATTTGAATATATGTTTGTCCCCGCTTGGAGACATCCCTTTGCACAACACCTCCCGCCGCCGTCAAATGATGGCATCATATGAAACGCATTTGTATCAGTTAATTGTGAGCTTTATCTTGGAAACAAAATACTTACTGGGCTTGCCATTAAAGAGCTTATTAGTATTTGTCTCATAAAAAACGGATTACTGAAATTTATTGAAATGAGGTCTCATATGCGTACACAAAGCTTTTGATTTATTTCACACAATTAACCGCAGCAACGCTCAAGGAGGAGTTCATTACATTTTTTTCATAATTTTTTGTTTGGCCATCATTTCATAATGGAAATATTTGTTAGAAAACTTCATTAGATGTATAGAGGGGAATGCAGCTAGCAGGAATCAAGGAACCCCTTTTTTGTGCATTTGTTTTCACTATGTTTTTTTAGTTGTTGTTGTTGTTGCTGGCCCATGTTTGTGGAAAATTAATCTCTGTGGCGTATTTCCTTTGTTTTTCTTACGTGACTTTGCATGTTGTTGTCAAGCGTTTCCGGGGCTTCTACTTAAGCAGGAAGTTGCGAGCGAAAAAAAAAACAAAGTAGACGGAAGTAAGAAACTTTGAATCCTTTTTGGTAATACCCGCCGTACTTCATCTCATTTAAAGACAAAGTTTGCATAAAGATTAAACTCATAATTACAGCCATTAACTTCAATCTCATTGAAGCAGCAGCAGCAGCAATAGCAACAAGAGTGCTCTGCTGCATATCGCTGTGAAATTCCTCTATCACTCTCTTGCTATTGCTCTGTGTGTGTGTGTGTGTTAAGCTTAAACTTGGGAAAACTACGACGGAAGCCTAAACGCACCGCCTTTATGTGTGGGTGTGTGTGAGAGATTTATTTTTGTTTAACACGTTCATTTCTTCCGTAAACGCTGCATTGCAACACAGTATGCATAACTTAAGGGTATTAAACGCGCATAATAATAATAATAATGGAAGCGAAATACGACAATTATACCATTCTTCATTAGACAATTATACGCATCTCTCGCAAGCGCTATTAGTATGTGGGCGTTTGTGATAACTCGTTGGAATGACAGAGCACTCATTTAGTACTCGTTTATGAGAAAGGGGAATCAGTGTTTGTGCAGCAAAAGTTTGTTTTTTCATATAAGACGATTACACAGCCAGTTGTATAAGATAGATGATGGTAGTACGATACGGCTTCCTTCCATGCTGTATATAGTGCAAAAACTTTTAAAGATTATTTTGCGAGAGAATTTCAGGAGAATCTTATTTCAGTGTTATTGTTTTTGGGCTTAATTAAAAATTTACTTTAAACATTATGAGGGGACAATTAGCTGGTTCAAATAGAAGGTATAAACGATATTTTGGAGGATGTAAATATAGGTCACAAATCTCGTGGCTTTGTTCATTAGTGTAAATGCGGTGATTTAGTGTATTGCCATATCTACCAAGCTATTGTATGTGAACATTTTTTTTTTTTGACAAAAATTTAATGTGTCGGTCGAAAAGTAACGCCCAACTCTCACCATCTCCTTATACTCTATACCAAAAATATTTTACTGTATACCAAAATCCTTTTGACACATTGTTTTAACTGCACGATCCAATACTTCATGTTTAAATATGTACTTAATGTATTTCATTGACTCTTCAAACTTAAATAAATACAATCTACAAATGAAGTTGTTGTAAAAATTAAATTGCATAATAACTTTTCACATAAGTCAAACTTTTTTGAACAAATGTCAATCGCCTGCGGTTCAATACAATTCAGAAAAATTTCATGTTGCTAAGTATTGGTTTTGCAAACATTGCGAACACATATTTAACACATCAAAAACTTACGTATGAGAAACATTTTGTATTTGAACGCGCATAACAAGCATACACACCCTGTTCCATGTTCGCCTCACAATTCTTTTTGTTAAAAATCCTATTAACATCTGTGTTTGTTGATCTTTTTGTGCCATAGAGTACTTAAAATCCTATTTCGATTTCACCCTCCACTGAAAACCGCCATTACCATCGATACTCTTCCCCACCCTCCATCCATCGTCCCCATTGGCAACACCTCACGAGGATTGCATCTCATCTTACAGATCAAATGTTAATTTGAGAAATATTGGATTTCGTCATCTGTCTTAACTTATGTTTGTTAGCTTATCTTAGTGTTTGGCTGAGATTTGTCATCAATTCAATGAACGAATGGAAGAACAAATGAATGGATGAATGACTCGAAATACACAACAAACGAACAAATTGTATTTTCCTTAAACACAATTGATATCATTATCATTTGAACATAATCCGTCAACAACAAACACAACATCAGTTTTGAACTCTCCAATGCCCTTAAAGGGAGTAAGTGCGAAAAGGCGAATGTGTTTGGTAGTATCTCAACTGGTGACATTTGAAACTGTCATCATCATCATCATCATCGCCAGCATCATTATCATCTTTATCGTGCACATCGTAGTCACATCGTCAGCAACAACCAACATCCACTTCCGACTAAGTGTCATACTCGTTCAATCTTTTGTACATCAAGAAATTCCACCTAAACATTAATATTGACACCCTTATCCTTGATTGTCACTTTGTCTTATTGGATGATGAAGATATTCTTAAATGAAATTCCTGAAACAACAACAGCGACAAAAACAATGACATAGGAGTCGTAGCTAGCATGCGAGTAATATTATGATGATGGATAAGGAAAGTAAGGGATCGACGAATGTGAACCGTTGTTGAGATTAATAAAATAAATTCTAACGCGTTAAAATTTCGGTTGAGTGTGCGTTTACGCAGTATCTTTTCAACTTAATTGGATTTTGGTCTCCATCGACTATTCGGGGGTCGCTGCTAGAGAAAAAAACATATAGACGAAATTGCCTTTTGTTTTCCACGAAGATCAATGTCTTGGCAAGTTTATAGACTAAATTTCAAAGAATATATTGTACAGAGTACAAGATAGTTACGAAACGTAGGTATTTTACGGATCAACCTCTATTTTCTTTGTTGAAGCAAAAACAATATTTTCTGATGTGGGGGTATACAGTGAAGTTAATGGCTACCAGTAGTTGTAAGGAGAAGAACTCTTCTCTTATTCCTAACTTGACATATTTAAGGGGAACATAACATTCATAACTCTTAAGCAACTACTGACTGTTTTGAATCAATTAAAACTTTCGAGACCTTGCAAGTCTATGAGATGCCTATCACTGGCCTAAAATACAAAGCATGTTCAACGGTTCTTTATCTCAATAATAGGAAGTAAACTTTAAATACGATCTTTTTTAAGTAAAGTGTAGATGTATCTAATGGTAAATAGTTATACGACTTAACCTGACATTAAAAAGGAATAGGTGACTTTTGTGCATAATCATATCAGTTGCCGCACATTATCAAGGTTTTTTTTCTTTTTACTGAAACAAAAAATGTCAGACATCACGTAATTCGTGCTGGAAAGACCGGTGTTGAAGTTCGTATCGAGATATCCAGCGAAGAAGAGTACATCTTCTTCTTAAGTCTCGGCAAGTTCATGTGCTTATTTTTTCCGAGTTAGCCCACTTTTGTAAATCACAAAAATAAACATACACCACAAACATTCAGAATTCCAATTTTTCCCAATATTAATTTCTTAGGTTTCCTTAATGAATACAATATTTACGAGTACGATAAAAAAAAACATCAAAAAGTAAAATTTAGATATAGGAAATTACATTTATATGTCGATTTTGTCACATCTTTAATTTTAAATAGTTACCCTCGTACGCAATATCTATATTCATTGACATTGTCTTCAATAACGATAAATATTACATGTGATGTTGCAATACCCTTAATTTTATTTAGGCAGTGATTTGGCACGAAGTAAAAATTGTGTACAGTTAACAGTTCATTGACATACAAGTTGATTGTATTCGAATGTATTTGACTGATCATTGCATTTTAGACTTTGCAATTAGTTTGACATCTTAAAATACTTAATTTCCTTTACACTCCATGAACGAGATATGGGATAGCTTCTCGCGTTGTTGTGAACTAACACACTATCTATTTTAGATTCACAACAAACGGCACCTACTTTTTTTATCGACGAATGCGAACGTCACTGTTTGAGAAGCTTTTTACTTGACATGTCGATTGACTCGACACTAATACTGCGAAGTTGGTGTCGACCTCATCGAGGGGGCCGGCAATGAAAAAAAAATGGAGATGACTGGAGGCGGGAATCGAACCCGGGATATCCCGCATCGTAGTCGCGTGTTCTAACCAATATGCTACGGCCGGTCCCAACTAGGGTTGACTATAGTGGCACCTAAATCGTTAACATATTCCGTAATATAAACCAGTACAGAAATTTCAGTCACAGTCACCTGACTGATAAATACCATCACCCACTATAAGATATTGTTTAAGTCTTGAGTTATTGAAATTAACCGATTTGTAATTAAAACCAGTTAGAAAGTTTCAGTCGGGGAACCCGACTTACAAATACCCTTACCCTCAGTAAAACAAATAATTTTTTATTATATTGATATTATTACTCGATTTCTAAAGTGGGCGGAGTGGTACATTTGTATGGGAGGTACCAGAAGAGGAGTGTCTAGGTTCCAGATTTATTCTCCATGACTTTATCCTGTTATAGCTTTACTTAATACAGCATTTGGGCACGATCGTGTCGAGGGTATTGATTTGATTACCCTATTTCTAAAGTGGGCGGAGTGGTACATTTGTATGGGAGGTACCAGAAGGGGCGTGTCTAGACTTCCAGATTTTTTCTCCAAAACGTTATCCTGCTTGAACTTTACCAAATACAGAATTTGGGTACGATCGCGTTAGTTCTTTTAATAATATTAATCGATTTCTAAAGTGGGCGGTACCAGATGTGTATGGGAGGTACCAGATGGGGTGTGGATATACTTAAAATTTTTTTCTTCAAAACTATATCCTGTTATAGCTTTACTAAAAATAGAATTTGGGTACGATCACGTTTGATTTATTGATATTATTTCTCCATCTATATAGTGGGCGGAAAGGTAGGTTTGTATGGGAGGTACCAGAGGGAGCGTGGCTAGGCTTTCAAAATTTTTTCCAAAACTTTATCCTGTTATAGCTTTACCAAATGCAGAATTTGGGTACGATCCCGTTGGGTGTATTGATATTATTACTGGATTTCTAAATTGGGCGGAATAATGTATTTGTATGGGAGGTACCAGAAGGGCCGGGGTAGTGTAGTCCATTTGCAATACCTTAAGTAGTTTTGGGGATATATTAACTCGTGCAAAATTTCAAAACATTTTGTTGCGTCTTTCGAAAGTTATATTGCGTACCAACCGGACAGCCAGACAGATGGACAGAAAGACAGACGGACATGGCTCAAACGACTTAAAAAGTCATGAATCGAATTTGGTTCAAAGAAACTTAGGGTCTAAAGTGACTCTTTCTATGTGTTACAGTTTTGGGTCGTATCAAATGATATATACCCTCATCCCTAAGGGTGATGGTATAAAAACAAAAAGCTTTCCTTTTCATATAGTGAATAGCGCCATCAGACGCAATAGTATTTGAATTCTTAATTTTTAAAATACGACCTAGATACATCCCCATTGGATAGCCTCACCCAAAGATTAAGGCACATACTATTTGATATGAGAACATAGTCTAACCCATTAAAGGATACGATGGAAAGATGTCCGTCCGTCTGGCTGGCTAATCCACTGCCCGGTGCTGTGGGCGGCCAGGTTGCCCAGTGTTGTTTCCAACCTACACTTCCTGGCCGAATGGATAATAAACAGCTTTTGCTGTGCCACGTTGTGGATGTGGTCAACTCAAATTTACGCGAGTAGACTAAGAGTTGATGCTCGAGAGAAATAGAACTGGGTGACTCTTTATACCATACTTTCTAGCATCTCTCCTTGCGCATCAAAATATCTCTTGGTCGAAAACGAGTTTAGATAGATCCCAACCTCTAACAAGGGTGCCCATATTACTACGTTAAACATAGGCTGGCGAGCGACTGGTCTAAGCTTGACTGGATAGAGAGTGTTTATACTAGTAGTACCATGAACGGCAATTTTTCAATGATGACGGCAGAGCAAACATACTGTGGTCATAACATGACTACTCCCTGTCTGACGGGGAACTTCGGTTACTGGACGATGGTGGTAATTAGGTAGCCAAGACGAGTTATTGTTTGTGAACCGGGAAGTTTGAATTGAGCTTGATCGACTTGAAGTGCATGGCCTTGGCCAGGTCTACGGTCCTGGTACAGTAGTAAAGATCAATAAATGTTCGGAGGTAGACAAAATCATCTACCACTTCACAGTTATAGTTGTCAAAGTTCACGCAGCGTCCCAAACAAGTAGACTCTTTGTTCGTTGAAACAAATAACTTAGTTTTGTCCTCTTTAATCGCCATGGGTCTGGTGACTGCTTCTCGATGCTCGAAAAAGCCGCAGTAACATCCCGCAGTCCTCGGCCAATGATATCTATATCATCAGCATACGCGAGCAGGATGTGGCCTTTGTTAATGATGGTGCTAGTCGTGTTTACTGCTGCCTTCCGCATGATCATCGCCATGAGGGGATACCAAACTTAGCCATAGCATCTAATAGTTTCTGTCGTATCGGACTCTCAAATGCAGCTTTGTAGTCGATAAACAGATGGTACGAGGGCTGCTATATATATTTCTGGCCTAGGCAACAATAAGTGTTGCCAGGTGCAATCTGATATTTCCATTGGAAAGGTTGACATTTTTTAGCATAACATCACTCAGAACGTGTTGTCATTTAATCGTGAATTGTTAAACTTACAGAGTTTTGAATAATTCAATTCCGTTAAAAAAATGGAATTGACACGTGAGCATTTTCGTGCGATCATTTTTCACAACTTTCGACGTGGATTATCCAGACAAGAGTGCATCGATGAACTTAAGTCTTTGTATGGTGATCAAGCACCATCATATAGCACCGTGAAAAACTGGTATAACGAATTTAATCGTGGTCGCAGTTCGCTCAACGACGAATTCCGTGAAGGTCGTCCAAAAACGTCCGTTGTGCCAGAGAACATTGATGCCGTGCGTGAACTAATAATGCAAGATCGTCATGTGACATACCGGGAGATAGAGGCATCCTTGGGCATTTCTCCCACCAGCATACATTCGATATTACATAAACACCTGACCGTAAAAAAGGTTTGTTGTCGTTGGATCCCGCACAATTTGACAATCGCTCAAAAAAAGGCTCGTGTCGATTGGTGCAAAGAAATGTTAAAAAAATACGATCGCGGTGCTTCAAAAGATGTTCATAAGATCGTCACAGGTGACGAATCTTGGATCTATGCGTATGAGCCCGAAACAAAACAACAATCGACCGTGTGGGTCTTCGAAGACGAGCCAAATCCAACGAAAGTTGTTCGTGGAAGAAGCACTTCGAAGCAAATGATCGCCTGTTTCTTCGGCAAAACTGGTCATGTGGCGACTGTTCCGCTTGAGCAACGAAGGACGGTCAATTCTGAGTGGTACACCACAATTTGTTTGCCTGAAGTCTTCGGAGAAATTCGAAAAACAAACAAGAGAAGACGAATCATTCTTCACCATGACAACGCGAGCTCTCACACATCGGCTCAAACCAGCGCCTTTTTGACCGGCCAAAACGTCGAATTGATGGGTCATCCGCCGTACAGCCCTGACTTGGCACCCAATGACTTCTTTTTATTCCCGCACATCAAGAAAAAAATGCGTGGTCAACGATTTTCGTGCCCAGAAGATGCTGTTGAAGCGTTCAAAAACCATGTTTTGGAGGTGTCTCAATCGGAGTGGAAAAAGTGCTTCGACAATTGGTTTGAGCGCATGCAAAAGTGTATAAATCAGGCTGGAGAATACTGGAGAATACAATAAAACAATTTTTGATGATAAATATTCGCATTTTCATTATTAGGCCAGAAATATATATAGCAGCCCTCGTAGGTGTCTTTCTGCATTTCTTGGGTCTTATATTTGTGATGCATGTACTTAAATAACATTCTAGTTACTACAAAACAAGGGCAAGGATGCGGGCTTTAATAGCGGCATTGTAATATGTTCACGTGGAGTGGAGCCCACCATCTAGTCAGATCTTCTCGGTGATACTAGATGTAAAACACACATTTGATTCTATGGCTAAAGGTTCCGCACAAGGCGTCATGTCCGGAGGGCTTCGTGGAGCATAACCGCCTACCTGTGGAATTCATCGGTGTACCGCTTTGCCGGTCCGGCGATGGCGAAAAGGGGTAGTACGTTCTTACAAGCTCCGACCAAGGAGTATAAAGCTGGTGCTTCGGGATACCAGATGTCGCGCTTTTGTAGAACCAAAAGTTACGATGGAAAGTCGAAAGTTATGATGTTGCATTTCACCATATTAAATGTGATTAGATAGCTCCAAACCCAAAACTTCTTAAAAGTAGGTATATTGGTGGCGGCACAGATACCACACTGATGTCGTAAGCTGACCTCTCCCAGTCTGATGGAGATCTTTGGTTCGTAACCGATGGTGATAATTATAAATAGATGACCAAACCGAGGCATTGTATCTAAACCGGAAGGATTGTTAATCTTTGTATGCGATTCTATAGAGTCGTTGTAATTCGACCTGAAGTGTACTTAGCGTATGGTTAGTTATGGAGCTCGATGAATGTTCAAAGGACTAGAGTCAAATGATGTTTATGGAATTAATTTACCGCAGTTAATATTGATGGATGTATTGAACGAAATATGTAAAACAGGGTGTATAAAGCAAATCGTATGTTAAAATTTGTTCATAGTTGGGAGATGGCAACATTATGAATTAGCACTCTCTCAATACATAACTTGAAAGCTTTAGTTCTATGACGCGATACAAATTCCTAATGCCATTTGTATCTGCTGTTGGCGCAATAGTTCTATGGTGATCCAAATATTAAATGGTGATAAATTAAACATTATTTCAAACGTGTGGGTCTTAACGTCGGCTACATAGTGTGTTCTAGTGGGGTAGAGCCCACCATCTGGCCAGTGGTTTAAGATATAAACACACATAGAACTCTGGGACTAAAGATCATATTATACCAATTCTGGTACCTCCATATTTCAACACAATCGGATAAACCTTAAGGTATGCTTTTATCTATGAAATAACAAAAATAAAACGAAACTTTATACAAAAAAAATTACAATATTACTTTTGTAAAGCATTTCGTCGCTGCGCCGACAGAAACAGTCATTTCAGGAGAGCCAAAGACTGTTGTATTTTTAAACATTTCTTATATATTCTATACAATACTGATCTTGATAACTTCCAAACCAATCAAGATATCACGAAAAGGAATAAAGGGCCGATGGACGACAATAAGAGCTTTAAAACATTGCAATAAAAAATTCGAAAAATTACACATAACTAATTTGGTCGGCGCAGCAGCGATTTGTTTTTCATGTTGTAGCGTAGAAAAAATGCAACGTCAGAAAATAAGCAGTTTACTAAGAACGTCAATATGTGAGCAAAAATTTGGACGGTTAAGTTGATTTGAAATCATCAAAATAATATTAAAATTATTATAATTTTCACTCGCAATGCGACTTTATCAGCGTTACTAAATAATTGAATTCACTCCGATAGGTTATTCTCATCTTTGACAAATTTAATTAAATTACTCTCAACTCATAATCACGATAGTCATTCATACGAGCAGTTATGCGCGGGTCAGTTGATTAATATATTTTAACATTGCATTTCAATGCATAACAAATTCCAATTAAGCATTTCAAGCGATATTAAAACTTAAGTGTCACTTCCCATAAAAAAAAGTTATCTATCCCATGTCGTCGTTGTCTGGCACCTATTTATTTTTTTGTAATCTATACTCATAACAATGTTACAATTTAATCTATTACATCAATAAAAACAATTTACTAACAAATATGAAACCAAAAAGACGTGTAACAACTATGCCATCCCTACAGTTGTCCCAAACCCAAATCATACCTTCATGTGTGTAATACTTAATTCACCTACAGTAATGTCATATGATAGCCCAACAAACAGCAATGACTTCAGCAACTTTTTCCAACAATGTCCATAGCCACTTCAGCCGCACAAATATATCAATAGCAATTTATATTTATCAGACGTGTATACGTTTCTTCCCCCACGAGTAAATAATATTTGGAAACATCTTAGGAATAAGTGGGAAAAAAAGGCAACCTTCGAACTTAATGACATGTCACTTCATCATCATTTTATTTGAACGTTTTTTTGTTTTGCCCAAAAAATATTGCTACTCTGGTGCTTTACAACAGCTGCAGTAACAGTAGCAGTATTTCTGCTCGCATCATGTACGATTTGTTTTGTAAAGCGTGTAATAATACAATGAGGTGTTACATTTTATCTATTGTCCTTGGTACTTGGTCTTGACATCTCTTGTTGTGTGTGTCTCTCCTTTCTTTTACTCTAACTCCCTTTTGTCGCCAGCTCCGTCACCATCTACGTCTATGCGCTAAGGCACAAAAACACACCCACACACACAATAGCATGGGAGTACAAAGAGATATATTGAAAGGAATAAGACGCGAAATTAAATTTCTTTGTTGCATTATTTACTCATTGGGATCTAGACATAATCCCATGGCTTTCGCTTTGACAAAGCCCTGCGACTCTAAACATTCCTTACATACTAAGTCGCTTGAGCATCGTGAGCGAAAGCAAACTTAACCCAAACACCCATCATTTGCTGCTCTTCTTCACCCACTAGGATCGTACTGTCAACTGTGCACCCAGCAGTATTACACAATCGCTCTACGAAGAAGTTGGTAGCCCAATATGTAGTACTTGTACAAGTACAAACGCATTTTTTATCTCGGTATCGAATAACAAATAAGAAGGATATTTTGTATTTTGGTCCCCTGTTCCAGGGAATTTGTGCTATAAGCACAGTACGTAGTACGAACGGTCGTAGTGGGAGCAAGAGAGTTGATGTTCTAATGGGTGGATGTGTACGAATGTACATGCGGGGGTGTTTGAGAGTAACAACAAGAACACACAACACGATAGCAGAGAGTTAAAGTGCGACACTAACACTGTGTACTAACATCATGTCGTAATATGTTTTCTTTTTAAAATCAGCAACAACAGCAGAAACAACTTTGTACAAACATTCTTCGGCAGAACGTATGTATTACTCGTTTAATATCGCCGAAGTCTAGTACATCATGTGAAAGACATGTATGCGTAGGTGGTGTGATAAGTGGGAGCAAATTTTTTGTTAAAGCTGGAACTTGTTGTTGATATTCTGATGAAGAGTATATATGTAAACATTGGTATATGTACATTTAGCTAGGCAACATAGTTGTTACAGAGTTGGTTTTTTATATGGCAATATATTTAGAAATATTTAACTGTTATATACCCCCACATCCATATATCAGTTATACGTTTTTCAAATACTTTTCAGGAGAGCCATATAACTTATTTATTTTGGAACATTTCTCATATATTCTACATATTACCGTTAGTAATTACTTTCAAACCAATTAAGATATCGCGAAAGGGATTTTAGGGTAGATGGTCGACCCCAAGAGGTTTATAAAAATGCAGTTAAAAAAAAATTCGAAAAATTACACATAACTGATTTGGTCGGCGTAGCGACGATATGTATATAAAACAAAGTCGTGTTAGTAACATCATTTATAACTCAAAAACGGTTGAACCGATTTTGATATACCTAATATTATAAAGAGAAAGTGATTGTGAGTTTGTTTGTTTGTTTGTAGGGTGTAATCTTCTAAACTTAACTTAACTTAATTTCCCTTTGCACCCCATGAATGAGGTATGGGATAGCTTCTCGCGTTGTTGTGAATTAATACGCTTTCTATTTTTAGATTCACAACTAACGGCACCTACTTGTTTATCGACGAATGCGAACGTCACTGTTTGAGAAGCTCTTATAGACACGCCGATTGACTCGACACTTAATACTGCGAAGTTGCTATGAACAACATTCGAGGGGAGCCGACAATGGTAGTCGCGTGTTCTAACCACTATGCCACGGCCGGTCCCTAAACTACTGATCCGATTTTAGGGGTAAACAACCCGAAAAGGGGATACAACAGGTATCATCGCCCATACGAAACGAATAAAGGTAGAAACGCGAAAATTGGGGTGCATATTTATTTTATAGAGTAGTTGTGTAATATAAAGGTTTTTTTTAATTCGTTTTTTTTTCGGCTAAAAAAGACAACATGGGGATAAAACTGGTACCATCACCCAGACCAAACGGCTAAAGGTAGAAACGCGAAAATTGGAGTGTGTTTTTATTTTATAGAGTAGTTTTGCGAAACAAAAAGATTTTTCAAAATTCGTATTTCAGGGCTCAAAAGGCCCAAAAAGGAATAAAATCGGTATCATCACTCAGATCAAACGGCTAAAGATAAAATCGCAAAAAAACTATTTGGGCTTGCTTCCTATAATATGAGAGAGCTGCATGAAGAGATTTTTGGAAATTTGTACTTTTGGGACAAAAAAAGATCCAAAAAGGGATAATACTGGTACCATAACTAGGACCAAACGGGCTAAATCTATAATCACGAAAATGTGTATGAGCATGCTCCCTATAAAGATATAGAGCTGCATGAAGGGATTTTTTTAAAATCTGTACTTTTAAGACTAAAAATGGCCAAAAAGGTATAAAACTGGCACCATCACTTAAACCAAACGGTTAAAGTTCCAATCGCGAAAATCGGTATGTGCTTGCTTAGAATAGAATTAGAAAGCTAGATAAAGGAACTTTCCAAAAATCGTACTTTGCGAATCAAAAATGATGAAAAGGAACAAAACTGGACCATCAACCGGAAAATTCAAAATTCGTCTTTTTTAGGACGAAAAAAGTACCAAAAAACAAAAAAAAAACTGGTACCATCACTCGAACCAAACTGCTCAAGGTAGAATCGCGAATATGTAAGTGAATATTTACTTCATGGAGTAGTTGAGCGCTATTAAGGGATTTCTCCAATTTAGAACATTGTTTGTTTGTATGTTTGTCCTGCTCAGGATTGTTCTTGTTTATGTTAGATCCCCTTAGGAAAAAAAATTGTCTAATACTACTTGCTGCTGATCTCTGGCAATATTTAGCTATTATGCATCGATCAACTTGCTTAAAGACATCACAGTTATATAACTGAATTAAGAAAATAATGCTTTCAACAAATATAAATTACTACAAGAAGCATCAGTTCATACATTTTCGAAACTTTGACAAAATTTCAATTTCAATTGCAAATGCCTTTCACAAATGACAAATCACGACATCAAATCAACTAAATTTTCAGCGGATTCGAACATATAAAAATCTGAAATGCCTTGTTTTTGGGAGTTCGCTACAAACGTGCTTGACTTTATATCATACTAGTAATGAACCAGAATGTTCAAGTCCATTACCCAATCGGATGTCTTAAGTCACTAAATCCAAACATATCGCTGGCCTATTCTCTACGCCTAGGTTAAGATCTAAGATGAGTTAGATAGGGCAGAAACTGCTACCACTTAAAAAAACTTTAAAAAGACTTAAAAAACTTACTTTCCATTTACACCCCATGAATGAGATAAGGGATAGCTTTTCGCGTTGTTGCGAAATAACACGCTTTCTGTTTTGAGATTCACAACTAACGGCACCTACTTGTTTATCGACGGATGCGAACGTCACTGTTTGAGAAGCTTTTACAAGACATGCCGATTGACTCGACAATTCTACTGCGAAGTTGCTGTCGACAACATCGAGCGGGCCGAAAATTAATGGAAAATGTAGATGACTGGAGCCAGGATTCGAATATGTAATCTCCCGCATTGTAGTCGCATGTTCTACCCACTATGCAACGGCCGGTCCCACTTTTTTGAAACAACTTTGGCAAAATTTCAATTGATTACACAGCACATGCCAATCACAAATGACAAATCACGACGCCAGGAAGCTAAAAAACATATTCAACAGAAATATTGCCCAGAATCGAACATATAACGAACTAAAATGCGTAGTCCCTGGGAGTTCGCTATAAGCGCACTAGACTATATATCATACTAGTGATGAACCAGAAATATGAAGTCCATTACCCAATGATTATAATCACTGAAACCACACATATCGCTGTTCTATTATCTATGCGGAGGTTATGTTCCAAGATAAGTAAGATCGGACAAACTTTACTACCTCCCACCTCCCATACAAACTCCGCCTGTTTGGTGGTGACTGCCTGTCTTTCCGAGTACTTAAAAAAAACTTAATTTCCCTACACACCAGTATTAGGGGATATTTCTCTATATATTTGTGGTTTTTTTGGTTTAGGGCATTTTTAGGGAATTTTTTGGGTTGAAAAATTTATATTTCACAAAAATACGCAACCTTTCGAAAAGTGTCATCATGAGCAGAAACCAGTGTTGTTCGTTGTTCAATATATTTTTGATTTAATATCAAATGAAATTTCAATTGCTATTTGTAATTTGTGCCATAAATAACACTATGTGACAGTCATTTGGAACTTGGGGAGTGATCGGGTGCATGATGAAGGTTTGGTCGATTAAAATATGACCCTTTATACCAAAGTTTCTTAACACCCTCAAAATCGGTTCCTCTAAGCGGAGGTTAAGTTCTAAGAGAACTAAGATCGGACAGAAACTACTTCCACTATTCATATGAACTTCCCATTTTTTTGAGAACTGTATCTGTTCTTACAGCTGTCGTCCAAGAGCTATTGAGCTAAATTTTGGCACACAAGCTTGTATCCTTTAAGCACCGGTGAAGCTTATGCGAAACATTAACGTTAAAAAAATTAAAACTCAATCCGACTGAACGCCAAATTTTGATCCAAAAATTGTCAGCGGTAAATTAGGGTAGTTTCAAAAGGACTTAAGCTAAAACAAAGAAAAAAACTTGTATAGTATGTATCATGATCAACTGCGTCTTCTTTCATTCTTTTAACAGCCCTATGGAAACTTTAAAAATTCAAATAAAATTCAAAACAAAAATACTGAAACACTTGGTGAAGGTATTTGAGCTTCAGCATTGTGAATATAGTTATTTTACTAGTTTTTAGTTAATTTTACAGCTATAAGGATAGACATCCAATTATTTTTTCTTATAATATTTTCGTCAAACTTAAGGAATAATACCTTACTTAGGCTTAATTTCTGTTTACACCCCATGAATGAGGTATGGGATAGCTTCTCGCGTTGTTGTGAATTAACATGCTTTCTATTTTTAGATTCACAACTAACGGCACCTACTGTTTATCGACTAATGCGAACGTCACAGTTTGAGAAGCTCTTACTAGACACGCCGATTGACTCGACACTAATACCGCGAAGTTGCTGTCGACAACATTCGAGGGGAGCCGACAATGAAAGAATTTTTTTTGTTTTTTTTTTCATATGACTGGAGCCAGGAGTTGACCTAACACAACCTAACACCTAACACAATTTAATAGAAAATGCACATGCCTCAATTTTCAGTTTTTAATTGAACACATCACATATCAAGAAATAGTTTGTCGCATGGTAATTACAACCTGATACGATAAATTAAAACTACAATCGACAATATATCATTTCGATTTCTAACAATAACATCCACGAACTAGACCATGACCTTTTTAAACTAACCTCATTTTATCTATGTTTCGACTCAAATGCACACCCTGCATGTGTGTGTGTGTGAGTATGTGCTTGTAGTCTATGAGAATGCCTTTGTATTGGACGGAAATAAGAAAGAGGATGAACAAAATAAAATGTATGTTTACTTAAGTATTTGCAAGAATTCTTCACGAACCATAGCAAAAGGACGGAAATAAGAAGCAAAATTGAAGGGTGGTGACACTGTGCTGTGAATAGTTCAAGCAGCTGTTTGCCAACTCGGGGCTCGGGGTGGTGGCGGACGAGTGATGAGATGAGGTCGGTCGTGTAGAGTTCATGGGGTCGTCTATTTATAAGACAGCATTCGTTCTTAGCCTTGTGAAATGGATTTTTAAGTAGAACAAAGAGAAACAATTTGAAAGAATTTTAAATCCAATTATAGAACATTGAAGGGAACATTTTCACTCAACTATCGTCTTGTCAGTTTCATTGCTGTTCATCAGCCATACCGCTATCGCAACTGCATCCATCCCCCTTCGCTGTTGGTGTAGTGTTGTTTATTCAAGATTCCTCAATAAATTTCCTTTTGGCACCCCGTTGTCATATTCGTTTTAAGTTTTTTTCTTCTTTCTTGTAGCTTCTTTACACTGCCACTATCAGAGGACTTAATGAAATGATGCCGTTGCAGAATTGAGGGACAGACGAGCATCGCAGGAGCTTTGCTGGAATTGCCTTAAGACAGAGGTTTATTTCATTTTGAGCATGGGTCCAGACATCTCTGCTTGTGTTCGGAAACTAATTTTCCTTTCATACCAAAGTGAATTTGTATCAAGTGTTGAAGGTCTCAAATGCAGAAATTCGTCGTAGAAAAATCGTTACATGCGGATTCTTAATAAAGTATTCATTCATCTGCATTGGAGTGGCATTTGAACGTTGCCACCCATTCGCTTTGATTGTTTGACAACTGTCAAACACAGACGTGATGGTATTTTATGCACTGCCTGTGGTGCACAGTGGTTGTGTGTTGGTTCCACCTGCTGCAAACAGTTTACACTTCCCCCAGTCACAATCAAGTGTGGGCGGGGGGTTGAGGAATTGTAATTGATTTCAGTTTAATATTTTATGGCATTTAACAGACTATGGGTGTAAAGTGCATAATGGCTGCTCATGTGCTATAAATGCTGTGTGTGAATGTTAGTTGAAAATTGTTTGGATCAATATTCATTAGACAAAATGATATGTTGTGTAATATCGTAATTACAAAAAAATAGTTATCGTCAAATAGTACGGTATTGTTGTGTTATTGCTAGGGTTAACTAATGCGTTGTAATCAGCAATAAATTGCAATAAAAATCAACATTGTAAACAGTTGGCTTTGCAAATACTATCAATCAATCCATGGTGTTCAATAAAATTGCCCATATATTGTAAAAGTGACTAAATGTTACACTTTTATCTCGATTGGCATACATAATACATACGATTCATTCCTATATTTGTTTAAGTTTTAATTTAGTATGGGAATTTAGTGTGTTGCACTGCCACAGTTCGATAAAATTGTACATAGATTTGAGAAAAAGAAGAACTAGTAAAACGTTATTAGCAACAAGTCTCATACTAATAGTCTAAGATACATAGAAACCCGGTAATTTTGCAGTATTTTATTACAAATACCTAATTTATTAAATGCATATAAATACCCCCTTTTGTAGGTACCAAGTTTAATAAAATATGGTTGAAGTGCAAATTACCAGTTTTATCACAATTTTTTCAAATGGTGAAGGGTATCAGAGCTTCGGCTTAAAAATAATTAATTTCCCTTTACACTCCATGAATGAGGTATGGGTAAGACTCGTATCTGTACTGTTTTTCGCAGTATTATACTGTTTTCGACGTCAAAAACTGCAAACTGCTTTTCTCCCTCAAAATACTGCTTTCCGATACATAATAGAAATATAATTTTCGATATATCAAAAACTATTGTACGAGCGACAAAATTATGCAATAAAGAGAAGGCAATGTTTCGATTGTGGATCGTTAGGTTGAGATATTTATTTATCTCAATAAGGCTGATTGCGAATTTAAAGAAATGGCCACGATCGTTGAATATACAGTGAAACTTCGATATAACGAATCTAGAGGGGACCGAAAAATACTTCGTTATAGCTATTGATTCGTTATACATATGCATTGTGAAACCTTGGTATAACGAAATTTAAAGAAATACGAAAGAAATTCGTTATAACTATAGTTTTTTTTTGTCTGAATTCTATTTTACACGAAAATACTAGTGTAATAATAAAAATTAACTATTTAAGAGGTAAATAAAAAATTAAGTTTTTAGTATCTTGTTACGAGCGAGTCTATGACAAAATTAGTAAATGTAAATTTGGTTTGATTTTTTTTTTTTTTTAAAATATAAAATAACGAAGCCAACGGCATATTGAATGTTTCCAGGCTAGCTCTACCCTTTTTGTGGCGTGGTTCTTGACCCGTTAAATTTCAACCCGTAATCATAGAAAAAAAGAATGCCATTACACGGCCACTAATCGTTTGTTTTTTTAAAAAAAAAATCAAAATAAGTCCCTCCCAATGCCTACCCATAACCACCCATACCTTATGTCCAAAAAAAAAAAGAATTAGGCTATCATTATTTTCAATTTATAATTCATATTAATTTTTAATTTTTTTAAAACAAAAGAAATCTTATAACTATCTTAAACACTATACTTACAACTATCTTAATACTAATTACAAATAAGGGCGGTTGCTGATGATGATGAGGAGGATGGTGTTGATGCTGCCGTTGCTCCGGTTCTGCTGAGATGATGTTGCTGGTTGTTGTTTTTTTTGTTTTTGTTTCTATATTTGCAGCATAAAACATTTCTCTGGATTTTACACATTGTGATTTTCATTCTTATGTTGTTGTTTTTTGTAGATTTTGTTTGTTGTATTTTGTTTTTATATATTTGCAAATAAATTGTTTTAATTTTTGTTTACATATATAAGTTAAGAATATTATCATCATTAAATTGTTTTATAGCATTTCTTGTTTGTTGTTTTTGTTGGTTATGAAAAAACTATATATGTATGTATATGTAAATTATGTATGTATATTTATATATATATATATATTTATCTGGTTTGTTATATATTGTACATTATTTAAGAGTGTTCTTTCTATATTTATTCTTATTCTGTTTTTTTTGTTTTGTTTTCTTTTTGTTGTTTATATGTTTAATGCATTAGTCTTAGCGTTTTATTTTATAAATTATTTTTAATTCATTCTTGTTCTTTCGTAAAGTTTTAAAATTATTATTTGAATTAGAAGAAGAGTGTTAACAATTTTTTTAAAGAACAGTAGTAGTTGTTGTTGTAGTAGTAGTAGTAATTCATCGATATATGTAATGGTTGTCATATATATATGTATGTATATAAGTTAAAAACAGCCAACAGTTGTTTAAACATTCATTTTTAAATTTTGTTTTGTTTTTTTGTCTTTTTTTTTTTTTTTTTTTTTTTTTTATTAAGAGTTGTCTATTTTCAATTTTATTTTTAACATCGTGGTTGTTTTTAGATTTTTTTTTTGTTCACTGTGTCGTTGTAACGTTTATTTATTTTCAACTATTTATTTCTATTGCAGGTGCACGATGTTTAATTTGGGGACCTTTGCTCTTTTTTTTTTTTTTTTCTCTGTTCATTGGACTTGTGGCTTGCCCGAGCAAGCATAATTGATTTGCTTCAATTTGTATTTTTTTTCACACAATTACACGTTGATTTATGCATGTGTTATTTAAAAAGTTTCTGTATGGTTATTCATTTTTGTTATTTTTTTTTTTTTTTTTTTTTTTTTTTCGTTATTGTTGTTTTTCAATATTATTTTTCTTTTTGTACACAGTGAATACACGATTATTTGTTTAATACTGTTTTTCTTTAATCTTTCTGATATTTAACTTTGTTGCTGATAATGAAGTTTCAGTTGTTGTTCTTGCTTGCTGTCGCCGAACTGGTCGATGTAAACGTCGTGTTAAAGCAGCTTCCGAGAACCGAATTAATGTGCAGGTCTTTCCAACTCCAGAATCACCAATTAGAATAATTTAGATAAATAAACGAATGTCTTAGCGATTGATATTGGATTTGGTGATTTAATTTATATCTTTCATTTCTCTCCTTTTTCTTTTTTTTTCTTTTACAATTCGCATAGCTACATTTTCGTTATTTATTTTAGTAGATTCTCTTAAGTTTATATAGATTCATCAAATTTGCAGTTTATTCCGGATTTTTACTAGTTCTCACACGAACTACCTCTGACCATTGCTTAATCTCGACTGTACTGTGTGATTTTTTTCTTCTTGGTAGCAACAAGTGTTTTACCAAAGAAGAATCCGAAACAATCATGGCGTTTGCAGATCTAACGGGATCCTTTGTGCGCTGAATTACAAGGTCAAAAGAACATAGACAAGGGAAAATTATAAAAGAGGGAAATGAACGATTAGTCGAAAATGAACAGGGTTGCCGTCTAGCCAGAAAAAATAAAACATCTGGGAATCAGTTAATTGATGAGGAAACTTGTTCAATGTACTTGTGAACATTGCTTGACGAAAATCTCTAACAAAACTGCTGCGTTATGAAAATTTTTAATTGATTAACGAACAGGAAAAGATTTTCAAAACTAAGTGGAATTTTATTACGTGGGGCACGACCCACAAGCCGGGCAAAAGAAAAAAAATCTAAATGTCAATCTGTCGTGTGCCTAATTGTATGGTGATGTTAAGCTAACGTGTGGCGCGACCCACGACCAGCCGGGTAAAACAAATTTTTATCATTTTCGGGCATGATGATTTGGTAGAAAATTTTAAATTTAAATAAGTGTACATATGTACGTATAAGTTAAACATGTGGCGCGACCCACTAAAATCATGGCGAAATAAATTTGAGGGATACAACTTTGTAAATTGGAATTTTACGCTAAAACTTATATGCACGCAAGACAAGTCCGTGAAAACCGAAATACTTTTAAAAAAAATATTACCATTAAGGATAAAGGCGTGCAAGGCAAAATAACTTTTAGAAATTAAGGTTTCAAATCTGAGGCGTGAAATCTACCAATAAGTTTTCCTTGTAAATCTTCTATATCATATAATGAGTTTCCAACCTTTGCGCGAATGCGGCACTTTACATATTTGGGTGTAAATTTAGCGTTAATACCTTTTTCAAATTTGCTGAGATTATGTGATTTCCTAAAAATCTCCTGTCCTACTCGGTAGTTTACGGGTTTTACACGAGTGTTGTATACTCTTGAGGATCTCTCGTGAGCTTTTTCAAGGCTGCGTGATATTTTCTCTCGAATATTTGACAACTTGTCTGCCCTTTTCACGACCGTGTCATCTACTAAAATATTTAATTTGTCCAACAGGGGATAAGTAGAGCCATGGGTGCACATATTTTGGCCGAACATGGCATAGTAGGGCGAGCATTCGATCGAGGTATGGATATCGCTTCGCAAAGTTCCTAAAATTCTCGGAATACATAAGTCCCAGTTCAGGTGGTTTGACTCATCTTTAAGAAAATACCGAATTTTTGAAACGATTTCGCGATTTACACGCTCCGAAGCGTTTGCCTGTGGCGAATATAAACCCGTTCGGATATGAGTCACTCCATACAGTTGGAAGAAATCCTGAAGTTCCTTAGAAACAAACTGCTTGGCATTATCACTATGCACAAATTGTGGGACGCCGAAGGTGTTAAAAATGTAATTCTGAAAAAAATCAATGACGTTGATCGAAGTGGCAGATCTTAAAGGCTTGAGAAATATAAACTTTGTAAAGTGGTCGAGAACTATGAATAGTTGAGAGTTTTTCGATTTAGAACACGGATACGGACCAAGAAAATCGCAGTATAACCGCTGCATCGGACGGACAGTTTTAAAAGCATCACCCATAGGCGGCCGTAGAATTTGGTTAGGTGCTTTAATGATTTTGCAATCATCACAATTTTCTACATATGTTTTTATATCTCGCGCCATGGTAGGCCAATAATACTTTTGACGGACTCTGCTGAGGGTTTTGAAATAGCCTCCATGACAATTAGACTCGTGGCTTAACCTAATGGCTTTCTCGGTTAGAGATTTTGGAAGCCACAGTCTCCATAAACTGTCTTCCTCATTTTCATTACCTTGGCGGAACCTAACTCTCTTGAAAACATGTTTGTTACACAGACGTATATCGGGTAATAGATCGTTGTTTTTCGAAACAGTTTTTCGCAGGTCATTGTAGTCGTTGCAATCAAACTCGGCCGAGGTCAAATCAATCTCCGGAAAGATGGGGTCAATTTCTAATGCGTCAACATCAAAGCGCGATAGCGCGTCAGGTACTATATTAAGAGAGCCTTTCCTATGTTCCATGCGAAA
This sequence comes from Muscina levida, assembly GCA_964034835.1. Lineage (NCBI taxonomy): Eukaryota > Metazoa > Arthropoda > Insecta > Diptera > Muscidae > Muscina > Muscina levida. Next base: position 49,435,146 of record OZ035884.1, on the reverse strand, counting down.
ATCAAACCCTTGGAGTTTCAAACTCCAGCGGGCGAGTCTACCACTTAAGTCTTTTTGATTCATTAGCCACTTGAGACTTGAGTGGTCTGTGATTACGCGGAATGGCAAACCTTCAACATATGGCCTGAAACGATTTATGCAGACAACTGCCGCTAAGCACTCCAGTTCGGTGACTGTGTAATTTCGCTGTGCGCGGTTTAGCTTCTGTGATACAAACGCGATTGGTCTTTCGCGGTTTTCATCGTCTATTTGGTATAAAACTCCTCCTACACCGATACGAGAGGCATCACATTGGATGATGAACTCACGCGAAAAATCGGGTTGGGCTAAAACTGGTGCTTCACTTAGAGCAACTTTTAAGGTTTGAAAACTATTTATCGCTTCTGGAGTCAATTTAAATGTCCCCTTACCTAACTTTAGACAATCGGTCAGTGGTCCAGCCATATCGGCAAAGTTGGTGATAAAACTGCGGTACCAGTTAGCCATGCCAATAAATCGGCGTACCTGTCGAGGAGTTTTTGGTAAAGGGAAATCCAATATGGCGGAAACCTTTTCCGGATCAACTTTTAAACAACCTTTTCCTATACGATACCCCAGATATTTAATTTCCGATTGACAAAATTTACTTTTCGATACGTTTATCGTAAGGCCGGCTATTCTTAAACACTGGGATACTTCGCGAAGAATTCTCAAATGGTCTTGGAAGGTTGCGCTACATACCAGTAGGTCATCTAAATAGATAAATACATTCTCTCTCAAGCGAGAGGGAATGCATTTGTCCATCAATCGACTCATCGTTTGAGGACCATTGCAAAGCCCAAAGGGCATAACTTTGTACTGGTAGAGCGGTCTACCTGGAACCGCAAATGCCGTTTTTTCTTTAGAAGACTCCGTAAGAGGTATTTGAAAAAAAGCGTCTTTTAAATCTATCCCGCTGATATACTGGGTGTCCTGTAGCCGGGAGAGCAAACCGTTAATATGAGGAAGTGGGTAGGAGTCCTTCTTTGTAACCAAATTCAATTTGCGCGAGTCTAAACATAGACGAATCTTGCCGGGTTTTCTCACATTCACGATGGGAAAACACCATGGTGAGTTAGACTCTTCAATGATACCCATTTTCAACAAACGATCTAATTCCTCATATACTTCGGCTTGTCTAGGAGGTGAAAGAGGATAATGCCTACATTTAATAGGAACGGCATCTCCCGTGTCAATATGATGGCTCAAAAGCGTTGTCCTACCAAGACCCAGTTTTTCGAACGACGGAAATTCGGAAGTTACCAATTCGAGATTCAATTTCTCTTCGGCGGATAATTCATGAAAACAAAAATCTTTTTTATCGGGTTGATCTACACACAGGGTCTCAATTTGTGGAATTATATTAGGAGCTATGGCAAAATTTCGCCAGAAATCTAAACCTAAATACACCTCTTGATTTAACGAGGGAACAATATAAAAAACTATTTTTAGTGACACCTTTATAGGTTACTGGTAAATTACAAAATCCTAGAACCGAATTCTTTGAACCATCAGCTGTGGAAATGGAAGATTTAAATGGTCTCAAATTTATGTTATTTCTTTCAATGAAATTTAAACTATTTTTGCCCAAGGCAGATACACTAGCTCCAGAGTCTAGTAAACCGAAAACATTTTCATTTAATATTAAAATATTTGCAAAAGGTCTTTCATCAACTTGTCCACAAAAACTAGAAGATTCAATTAATCGGCGATAAAATTTCCTTTTTCTAAAACGTTCACGACATTTCAAAATTCTTTTAGAACTTTGACTAGATTTCGTAAGGTCTGGTAAATCATGTGAGATTTGAAGCGGCATTGTAGATTCGTCTTCCTGTGGAAGACTTATCTTTCCTTCGTTAGCATACTCGGGGTTTAAGTTTGGGAACGAGAGTCCCCGGTGGCCATCTCGCTCCGCTTCCGGTTTCCCAGATGAGGATTCTTGCACCTTGGGGTCGACACGTTTCGCTCTCCACATTTGTAACAAAAAAGCGTTCGGGTTTCTTCAGGGCAGTAAATGAATGAATGTCCAAAAGACAGGCAGTTCCAACATTTAATACGAGAGTAATCTGGCTTTAGAGGACGCTGAGATAATTGTATCGCGTCTATTTGGGGATCATTTTCCGAATCAAATTCTTCATCCTCTGTAGGAACAACGTCTAATTCATTTACCTGACGACTGACAACCTTAGTTGGAAACAAACCTTTACTTTCTTTAAGAATTTTCTCCGCGTTTCTAGCTACATCCCGAAGTGTATGTAAATCTTTAGCATCTGAATTAAACAACATAAGTTTTAGCTCGGGATTTACATTTTTCCTCAATATACTGACAAGGCGACTATCCGATAGAGATTCTCTCATTTTGGAATTCAATGCAAGAATGGCAGAGTGAAAATCATCGTAGGACTCTTTATTATGTTGTTTTCTAGAATTTATTTGCATAATGATGTCATCATCAGATTCAAAAGTGGCAAACTCTTTTAATAGTCCTCTTTTAATGAGTCTATAAGGTGGGTCATTGTTTCTTTTTATAAACTCCCAGTACCACTGTTCAGCTTTTCCACTCAGAAAAATTTGGAAATTAGATTCTAGTTGTTCGAAATGGCAACGAGTTCTATCTACTAGCGTATCGATTTTGAAAAGAAAATCCATTACATTTCCAGTGCCATCAAAATGAATTTTCCACTTTTCCAGGTCGATTTTATCTCTTCCGATAGTGGAATTAGAATTTCGCACTGGGATGGAAACATCCTGATTCTGAGTGTCCACTGTACTGTTAGAATCATTTGAAATGCCCAATGGTTGTGTAAAATTTGAAACTGTAGCCCTTAACGAACCTAATTCGGCGGCAAATTTCGACTGTGTTTCTCGGATACTATTCAATGCCGTCATCAGGTCATCTGTATTGATTCCAGAGGTTCTTGACCCAGGCAAGTTCACGTTATTATCTGTCGACGTCATGATTGTTTCTGGAACAGCTGTTGACTGATTGGTTTCAAATCCGATTAAAGTGGTTGCCTGACTCAAAGAAGTTTTAGAAAAAGAAGGTCGGTCCTGACCATTAGCTTCGATATGGTCTAAAGGCGAATCTAATAAAGTTTCGTGCTCGGAATCACAAGGTGTCGTTCTGATGTTATCAACAGAGTGAGAAGCATTAACATTTAATTTACCAATAGTTAAGTTACTTAACGGAAAACTTGAGCTGCGCGGAGGTGAATGAATAACCGGTGGTCTATTACTAGATGAACTGTATAAATCTGAATAGGATGTGTTCGGTGATGTGTCTACTCTTTTTCCGCGACCTCTGCTAAGATTCAGTTTACTAGGAGAAATTCGCGAAGAACTACGAAGGTGCATACTAGCGATACAACTACGTACTAGTTTTTATTTTTTTTTTTATAAAAATTGAGAAATAAGTGTTAATGTGCAAATGTGATATATAATTGAAAAATGTGAAGAAAATTATTAAATAGAAATTTAAGTTTTGATAATCTTGTTAGTATATGCAAATTAATAATAAAAAAAATCAAGGGGGATTGAAAAAAAAGAAAAAAAGAAACTTGTAATCTTTACCTTGGTATCAATAACAATCGCTATTGATAAGTAGATATAAATTTATAAAAAGATTTTAAATATGTACAAATATGTATAGGGAAAATACGGGGGCAAATCTAATTAACAATGTAACCAGGTACCATAAATCAAAAACAATATAATGGGAAAATTAATAAAAATGGTTTACCTGCTATTTGGTGAAGGCTTAAAAATTTTTCTTTTTCTTTATAAACAATAGGACATAAGATTTTGGGAGGTTCCGGCTGAGGCATTGGGTAGATGAAGGGAAGAGCTTTGTTTCGAACACACTAAGCCAAATTATAATTTAAATTTAACGTTGACTATGTCCGAAACAGTCGACACTATTTTCAGTTGTACAGTTAAAAAAAATGAAACAAAGTCTATAGGTCATTCCCTTTTGTAAAAACTGTTAATGCTTTAAAAGCAGTACTCATTATTGGAAATATCATGTAATTTACAGCAACAAACATCCCGCATTTAAAATTACAAAGATTTCGGACTTGTAGTTACATGATATACTTTATAAAAAAAAACAATTTATTTGGGAAAATCCACCGCTATCCAATTAAGCAGAATCAAAATCTTCAAAATGATGTCTTATGGATTTCCAAACATGATTTTAATTGAGGTGGTTAACTTTTGATTTTCTTTTCGTTGGGCGCCATCTATGTTACGAGCGAGTCTATGACAAAATTAGTAAATGTAAATTTGGTTTGATTTTTTTTTTTTTTTAAAATATAAAATAACGAAGCCAACGGCATATTGAATGTTTCCAGGCTAGCTCTACCCTTTTTGTGGCGTGGTTCTTGACCCGTTAAATTTCAACCCGTAATCATAGAAAAAAAGAATGCCATTACACGGCCACTAATCGTTTGTTTTTTTAAAAAAAAAATCAAAATAAGTCCCTCCCAATGCCTACCCATAACCACCCATACCTTATGTCCAAAAAAAAAAAGAATTAGGCTATCATTATTTTCAATTTATAATTCATATTAATTTTTAATTTTTTTAAAACAAAAGAAATCTTATAACTATCTTAAACACTATACTTACAACTATCTTAATACTAATTACAAATAAGGGCGGTTGCTGATGATGATGAGGAGGATGGTGTTGATGCTGCCGTTGCTCCGGTTCTGCTGAGATGATGTTGCTGGTTGTTGTTTTTTTTGTTTTTGTTTCTATATTTGCAGCATAAAACATTTCTCTGGATTTTACACATTGTGATTTTCATTCTTATGTTGTTGTTTTTTGTAGATTTTGTTTGTTGTATTTTGTTTTTATATATTTGCAAATAAATTGTTTTAATTTTTGTTTACATATATAAGTTAAGAATATTATCATCATTAAATTGTTTTATAGCATTTCTTGTTTGTTGTTTTTGTTGGTTATGAAAAAACTATATATGTATGTATATGTAAATTATGTATGTATATTTATATATATATATATATTTATCTGGTTTGTTATATATTGTACATTATTTAAGAGTGTTCTTTCTATATTTATTCTTATTCTGTTTTTTTTGTTTTGTTTTCTTTTTGTTGTTTATATGTTTAATGCATTAGTCTTAGCGTTTTATTTTATAAATTATTTTTAATTCATTCTTGTTCTTTCGTAAAGTTTTAAAATTATTATTTGAATTAGAAGAAGAGTGTTAACAATTTTTTTAAAGAACAGTAGTAGTTGTTGTTGTAGTAGTAGTAGTAATTCATCGATATATGTAATGGTTGTCATATATATATGTATGTATATAAGTTAAAAACAGCCAACAGTTGTTTAAACATTCATTTTTAAATTTTGTTTTGTTTTTTTGTCTTTTTTTTTTTTTTTTTTTTTTTTTATTAAGAGTTGTCTATTTTCAATTTTATTTTTAACATCGTGGTTGTTTTTAGATTTTTTTTTTGTTCACTGTGTCGTTGTAACGTTTATTTATTTTCAACTATTTATTTCTATTGCAGGTGCACGATGTTTAATTTGGGGACCTTTGCTCTTTTTTTTTTTTTTTTCTCTGTTCATTGGACTTGTGGCTTGCCCGAGCAAGCATAATTGATTTGCTTCAATTTGTATTTTTTTTCACACAATTACACGTTGATTTATGCATGTGTTATTTAAAAAGTTTCTGTATGGTTATTCATTTTTGTTATTTTTTTTTTTTTTTTTTTTTTTTTTTCGTTATTGTTGTTTTTCAATATTATTTTTCTTTTTGTACACAGTGAATACACGATTATTTGTTTAATACTGTTTTTCTTTAATCTTTCTGATATTTAACTTTGTTGCTGATAATGAAGTTTCAGTTGTTGTTCTTGCTTGCTGTCGCCGAACTGGTCGATGTAAACGTCGTGTTAAAGCAGCTTCCGAGAACCGAATTAATGTGCAGGTCTTTCCAACTCCAGAATCACCAATTAGAATAATTTAGATAAATAAACGAATGTCTTAGCGATTGATATTGGATTTGGTGATTTAATTTATATCTTTCATTTCTCTCCTTTTTCTTTTTTTTTCTTTTACAATTCGCATAGCTACATTTTCGTTATTTATTTTAGTAGATTCTCTTAAGTTTATATAGATTCATCAAATTTGCAGTTTATTCCGGATTTTTACTAGTTCTCACACGAACTACCTCTGACCATTGCTTAATCTCGACTGTACTGTGTGATTTTTTTCTTCTTGGTAGCAACAAGTGTTTTACCAAAGAAGAATCCGAAACAATCATGGCGTTTGCAGATCTAACGGGATCCTTTGTGCGCTGAATTACAAGGTCAAAAGAACATAGACAAGGGAAAATTATAAAAGAGGGAAATGAACGATTAGTCGAAAATGAACAGGGTTGCCGTCTAGCCAGAAAAAATAAAACATCTGGGAATCAGTTAATTGATGAGGAAACTTGTTCAATGTACTTGTGAACATTGCTTGACGAAAATCTCTAACAATCTTTTTATTTTATTACATGTTAGTAAAATATTGTGTAATTTTTGTTTGTTTTTTCTCGTATAGAAATTGATTTACGCTTTAATACACTCATTTTGACAAAGAACCAAAACAGAACTGACTATGTAATTTGTGCCGCTTTACATATTAACCTGCAAAGACATTTACCTTTCGTTGGTTTTAAAAGGGAATTCCCCGTTTTGCTTAAAATTTAATTTTGCTTTATGCTTTATTCTGACTTCGTTGTATGGAGACTATAGTTCAAGACTTCGTTATGTAGAGGCTTTTGATAATGACTTACACACTTAAAATGTTATATGTATGTATTACTCAATTATAATTTCGTTGTATAGAGGCTTTTGAAAAAATACTTCGCTATATAGAGGCTTTATAGATCAGAATTTTTTCGTTATAGCTATAGAGCATTTTTGTATGAAAAACTTTGCAATAAAAAGGTTTTTTCAAGGGTCTCAGCTAAAAATTCGTTATATTGAGTTTTTCGTTATAACGAAGTTCGTAATATCGAAGTTTCACTGTATTATATGTTTGCCAGGAACATCAGTGGAACGAATCTTCTCTGTAGTGAACAAAACTTGGTCGTCAGACAAAACCCGATTAGATGTGCAAACATTGAAGGCTATTCTGACCGTTAAATGTAATATGGAGTACAAATGCGTTGATTACTACAATTACCTCAAAACGAAGCCGGCATTGCTTATTCAAATCTATCTTCTCTCGTTGTTGTTAATTAACACGCTTTCTATTTTAAGATTCACAACTAACGGCACCTAATTGTTTATCGATGGATGCGAACGTCACCACATGAAAAGCATTCACTAGACATGCCGATTGCTGTCGACAACATCGAGCGGGCTGGCAATGAAAGAAAATGTAGATGACAATAGGCGGGAATCTCCCGCATGGTATTCGCGTGTTTTAACCACTATGCCACGGCCGGTCCCAACGTAGCCGAAGATAATTACCTTACTAGTTTGTCAATAATTTCGTACTGAGAAAGCAAATACTAAGCTTGAACTGGTTATATGAGCTGAGGATACTTTTTACTTTTAGTCCATTTTTGCTTATACATATTCGAATTTAACCTACGCTTAGAGAATATAAGCTGGCATACCGCATTACAGCTCGATGGCTCATAAGCTATGGATGTAGTAGAGAAGAGAGACAGACGGACACAGTAGGTTTTATCCGATCTTAGAGCTTAACTTCTGCTTAGATGATAAAAGCGTGTATTCTTCTCTTCTTCTTTAATGGCAGCAACAACAGAAATTTATCAATCAGTAGCCGCACGTAGAAAAGTATTCCAAGCGTTTCGGACTTTTGCGCTCGGTAGATAGTTCGTCACACCAAGCTTAGTTAACAGCTCTTTTACTTGGTCCATCCATCGGAGTTTTGGTCGCCACCTCCTTCGCCGCCCATCAAGTTTATTGCCGAAGACTTTTCGAGCCGGAGCGTTTTCGTACATTCGTACAACGTTTCCAAGTCAGCGCATTCGGTCTATTTGAATGCGCTTGACTAAGTCGATGTCGTTGTACAGCTTATACAGCTCATGATTCATTCGACGACGGTACTCGCCGTTAACGATGATGGGTCCAAATATTTTGCATAGTATTTTTCTCTCGAAGACTCCCAGAATAGATTGATCCGCTTGTGTCATTACCCAGGATTTTCTGCGCTGTAGAGCAAGACAGGTAGGATCAGAGTCTGGTAGAGCTGGATCTTTGTTCTTCGAGAAAGCGCTTTGTCGTTAAATCGCTTGCTTAGCGAATAGTAGCAGCGGTTTGCGATCAATACTCGTCTTTTGATTTCCAGGCTGACATTATTATTTTTGTTTATGGCGTAGCCAAGGTAGACAGAATCATCTACCACTTTGTTCTTCGAGAAAGCGCTTTGTCGTTAAATCGAATGCTTAGCGCATAGTAGCAGCGGTTTGCGATCAATACACGTCTTTTATTTCCAGGCCGACATCATTATTTTTGTTTATGGCGTAGCCAAGGTAGACAAAATCATCTACCACTTCAAAGTTATAGTTGTCAAGGTTCACGCAGCGTCCCAGAAGAGTGGACTCTTTGTTCGTTGAAACAAATAACTTGGTTTTGTCCTCGTTTATCACCAGACCCACTTCAGCCGAATGCTTTTCAATACTCGAAAAAAAAATTTCGATAGCCTTAAACTGGCTCCTTATCTACGGCTATATTAACGGTTACAGACCTCCAAAAATGGGTCAGTTTGTATGATTGGTGGGAGTAGTTTTTAACCAATCTTGCTCGTCGTAAACAACCTCAGCTTAGAGAATAGAAGCTTGCATACAGAATTTCAACTGGATAGGTCTTAAACTACTGCTTAAATCACAAGGACAAAACCCAGAAAGGGGTAGTTTGTATGAGAGGTGGGAGTAGATTATGGCCGATCGTGCTCATCTCAAAACTCAACCCCAGCTTAGAGAATGGAAGATTGCATACAATATTTTAACCAGATATCTCTTAAACTAAGACTGTAATCGCAAGAACAGGCAGACAGACAGACATGTTTGAATCGACTCAGGATTCGACGCTGTTATGTTTTTGAAAATCTTTGCGTCGCTTTTTTGTTTATTTGTGAGTAAATGCGACACCCTCCTTGCGCACAGGTTTCTAATATAGCACATTTGAAATGCCCCAGCTAGCTAGCTCACGCATCTTTAGTCGACAATCATCTATTACCATCTTGTGGATTTTCTTAATCGTCTTGGTGTGGACATTTTAATTTGGCGACCACTACGGTGTTCAGCTTTTCAGCCCGTATGGTGTCGTTTAAACTCTGCCACCCAATATTTTACAGATGTTAACCAAGGAGCAGACTCTTCCCGAGTATTTAATTACAAAACGGTGAACAATTTCTTCCATGTTTCCAAATTCATTGAGATCGCTATTTTTTATGGCTCCAAAAATAAAATACTCTACAACTTGGCGGCTTGCAACTAAGCACATATGTTTTATAACTTTTGCGCTATCTATGTAACTGTTCACCTAATTTTGAGATTGCCATTCACGATTTGATTATCATATTTTGTTTATTATTATGATATTTTTTGTCTATTTAGTAAAAAGGCAAGATCAAGCCATATTGAATCAGTTTCAAATGACTTGCATGTTTTTCAATCACTACATAAGATTGACAACATAACGTTAAAAGGGTAACTGCAAAAGAACGTTTTGAAATTGAAACGTATAACTCCAACTAAAAGAGAAAACAAAACCACATAACAAGCAACTCACAAAAGCACAACATCAGTTGAATGTTTGAGTCCTTGCGTGTGCGATTTTGGATTACGCTTGTCTGTCTGTCTGTCTGGTGGCTGTCCGGCTGGTTCGCACGATAACTTTCGAAAGACGCAACCAAATGTTTTGAAATTTTGCACGAGTTATTATTTTCTCAAAACTACTTACGGTATTGCAAATGGGCTACATGGTCCCGCCCCTTCTGGTACCTCCCATACAAATACATCATTCCGCCCACTTTAGAAATCGAGTAATAATATATATACACCCTATGGGATCGTCCCCAAATTCTGTATTTAGTAAAGCTATAACAGGATAAAATTTTAGAAAAAATTTTGAAATGCTAGCCACGCCCCTTCTGGTACCTCCCATACAATTCTACCTTTCCGCCCACTATAGAGATGGAGAAATAATATCAATAAATTAAACGTGATCGTACCCAAATTCTATTTTTAGTAAAGCTATAACAGCATAAAGTTTTGGAGAAAAAAATTGGAAGTCTATTCACGCCCCATCTGGTACCTCCCATACACATCTGGTACCGCCCACTTTGGAAATCGATTAATATTATTAAAAGACCTAACGCGATCGTGCCCAAATTCTGTATTTGGTGAAGTTTAAGCAGGATAAAGTTTTGGAGAAAAAATCTGGAAGTCTAGACACGCCCCTTCTGGTACCTCCCATACAAATGTACCACTCCGCCCACTTTAGAAATAGGGTAATAATACCAATACACTCGACACGATCGTGCCCAAATTCTGTATTTTGTTATGTTGTAACAGGACAAAGTTTTGGAGAAAAAATTGGAAGTCCAGCGACGCCCCTTATGGTACCTCCCATACAAATGTACGTTTCCGCCCACTTTAGGGATGTACTAATATCAGTACACCCAAGGCAATCGTGCCCAAATTCTGTAATTAGTAAAGCTATAACAGGATAAAGTAATGGAGAATAAATCTGAAAGCCTAACCACACCCCTTCTCGTACCTCCCATACAAATGTACCACTCCGCCCACTTTAGAAATCGAGTAATAATATCAATATAATAGAAAATTATTTGTTTTACTGAGGGTAAGGGTAAATGTAAGTTGGGTTGCCCGACTGAAACTTTCTAACTGGTTTTAATTACAAATCGGTTAACTTCAATAACTCAAGACTTAAACAGTATCTTATATTGGGTGATGGTATTTATCAGTCAGTTCAACTGCCTGAAATTTCTGTACTGGTTTTCTCTGCATTTTTGTAATTTTAGTGCAAAAGTACATTTATTTAGGCAAAAAAGCTTATTCAGTAAAGAATCCTTTTACATTCGTCCGCTTTTCCAATTCCAAAGTGAAATTAATCCTACGGATAAACCACACTATATTTATTATCAGCGCATTATATCTTTCGTTACCTGCTTATTATTTTATTGCGCAGACCTTGAACTTGACACTTGGTTATTTGTTATGTTGCGTGTCACCTACAAATGTATAATAATTCCCAAAATATGGGTGTATATGTAATTATTTACTCATGTTACCCCACTTTCTGCATCATGATTTATGTTCTGATATTGAACCATCAAGGCCACAGTTTCAACACACAAAACGACAGGCAACAACTAGAACCACAAAATTACTCAATCACACCAAGCGATCAAAAGCGCCCCAGAATATAATATCCATTTATATTCATTGGCCTGGCCAAAAGAAGACAACTTTTTTTAATACACTTCTGTGTGTCAATATAACTTTGTGCTGTGCAGTGTCGTTAGGGCTATAGTGTGTATGTCCTTTTGGTCCCATCTCTTGTCGCTTTTCCTCCGAAAATTTTATTCATTTCATTTTCATATTTATTAATTGCTCAATATGACATTGTAACAAGCACTTGAAGTGGGCATCTTATATAAAGGAGACACTTGATGTTACAAACGCTACTTGAGTTTTATAAGATTTTTCCTTTGTGCGAAATAAAGCAGATCCAATAAAATTTAGAACACTTTACACAAAAAACCACCGCACCCACTGTTGGCCAAAAAGACAAAACAGAAAGAAATAAAGAAGAAAACAACGACGACGACGCAGTGCAGAACACAAGAAGTCTCCAACCTCAATAGGCGGGGGTTTGGATACAAATCAAGACATGAAATTAAGAAATTCTATTTCATCTCCGGCAACCTTCCTGTCCTAACTACACGGCTATCGTGTACCTTGGCTACTTTGGTTGTTACTCCCTCGGCAGACAGGGAGTTGGCTGGCATTCATGCGAAAAACGTTTGTAAACTGTTGTCATTTAAAAAATTCATTTGAAATAACTTGATTGTCCTGGTCGCTGACTGTCGTAGGTAGTCCTGCTACAGCTTCCTGGACCTGGTAATAATATGGTGATCATTGCCATCCGCTTCCTTGTTACGCATTTCGGTCGTTTGTTCGTTCGTTGTTAGGGAGTTCTAAACGACTTGTCCTATTTGGCCAATATTTTTCGTTGCCGTTGCAAGGCAATCTGCCACAGTTGTTGCTACCTTTTCGTTGTTTTCAAGTGTTGTTGGTGCTGGCATTTTCTATGCCACTTGGTAATGTTTATATTACAAAGTGAAAATATTCTTCTTCATTCGTTATTTTGTTAACGATTCGTGGAGTAGAGGTATGTAAAGCAAAAGTGGTTTTCCTGGTAGCGCAGCGAGTGATGAAGCATTAAAGTGTTGCATGTTTTCGGCACGTTGAAACAATACAGATTTAAATGATTTAAGATTTTAAGTGCAGATGATTTTAAGATTCAGATAATCAGGAACGTCGTGTATTGTTGAATTAATGTTCATAGAGGCTACTGGGAGTAGATATAGGAATATTTAAGGATTTATTACTGGTTTAAAGTTATACAAATACATATTTAGAATGTGATATTAAGATAATGTCAGATTTTGATATAAATAACTCCCGCTAGTTAAAAAATAAACAAAGTCAATTTCTCCCCTATAAAAATAGAAATCTGGTGTTAAGAGTTTACGATATAGAATTTTTATATTTCAATAGTCCAAGACTTCAGCACCCCTAGATTAGATCAATATTTCAATGAATAATTTTCATTTTCTATAAACATTTATATTAAATTATATGTTTCTATATATAACACTATGACGCAATTTTGGAGTCATTAACTCGGGGGTGAATGAAACCAATACCAAACGATAACATTTGATCTCAGTAACATAACGTTAAACTCTAATTTGTTCTACTTCATCTCAATACTCTTACAGTGATTTGAAGTTAGATACATTATGGTAAAAAGTCGAATCAAGGAGTATGAATAATCATGTTTAAAAATACCTCTGTAATAGGTCAAAAATAGTCTCCATAACATTTCTTTTATATTTTATTTTATAACCTTTGACTCGTAGCGGTTAGTTTTCTTCGGTGACTCTTAGTGAAAATTTCCGGAGCATGTTTCTATCGAAGATTCTAAACCTTGAGCTTCCTTCAAAGTTGTATTTTAAGATTTTTTCAAAGTTGGGCCTAAAATGTTTCAAATGGGTGGCAGGAAGAGGGTAAAAATGTTCCGAGGAAATATTCCCCGAAAAATTATAATCCGAAGACATAAACTACCCCAAATGTATTTTTATACACGATTTTATATTCTTTAATTTGACTTTTGACCAAAAATATTAAATTTTAGACCACGAATATGTTTTTCATTGTTCGGTTTGGGATCTATTCTATTATTACTAACATAATTTGTTTTTACAAGAGTTGTGTGAAATGGATTATGTTGACAGCTGGCAGGGCAGATAGCTATTTCGATGGTTGCCAAACCATCATCATTAGTGCCGTTTGCTGTGCCTTCTCCACTTATTATCACAACCTTAAGTGTTAAAAGATTCACACAATCAATGTGAAGCTCACACACACCGGTGCGAAAATGGCATCAACGAAGACAACGTCAACATAATCCACACAAGCTCTTGACCACTGTAAAAAGATGTATGACGTAGTAAAGCAAAATGGGGTTTAAGGTTTTGTTACTGAGGTCAAACGCTATCATTTGACTTTGGTTTAGTTCACACCCGAAAAATTGTGTTGCACTGTGTAATCCTTAGAGTAATGATACTCCGAGACTGAGTTTAATAAAAAAAATCAAAGTGGGGAAGTGTTACATTTGTATGGGAGGTACTAGAAGGGGCGTGGCTAGACTTTCAGTTTATCTCTCCAAAACTTTAGCATGTTAAAGCTTTACTAATACAGTATTTAGGTACGATCGCGTTGGTTGTACTTCTAAAATTAATCGATTTATAAAGTGGGCGGAATGATGTATTTGTGTCGGTGGTACCAGAAGAGGCTAGACTTAAAATTTTTTTCCAAAACTTTATCCTGTTATTGCTTTACTAAGTACAGAGTTTGGGTACGATCGCGTTGGGTGTATTACGAATATTAATGGATTTCTAAAGTGGTCGGAATGATTCAACAGACAGACGGACATGACTCAAACAAATTTAAAAGTCATGAATCGAATTTGGTTCAAAGAAACCTAGGGTCTAGAGTAACTCCTTATATGTGTTACACTTTTGGGTCGTATCAAATGATATATACCCTCTTACCCGTAAGGTGATTGTATAAAATTAGACAAGACTCGCAAATACGTCATACAGAGATTTTGCTTCTATCCAATTGGCGCATGTTCTCGACAAGTATAAAGTTGACCGCCATACAGGAAATGCAATGAGCGGTGTAGGGATGCACATGACGATAGAATTGTAACATCTTTTACAGCTCACATGCAGAGACACACGAATTTGGATGTGGGTACTGGTCCCGCGGTTTAACTCTGTAAGTGACCGAATAGCCACTGTCTGCATGAAGGTAAAATATTTTTCTTCACGGTGATTTTTGTACACGCCCCTACGAAAGCAAATACGAGAACATTAAATATGCATCCCATGAGAGCCTGAAGGATATGTAAGACCTCTGCCCATGAAATTAAAATTGCTCTGGAAGATGATATTGTCATTGTTCGCTTTAATATCATTTCTATGGGCAATTATTTATTACTGCCAATACGTTTTTTACAAGAGTTGTGAAATGTATTATGTGAAATCACGTAAGGCGTATAAAGTCATTTCGACATTAACCTCAATGTTTCATCAGCGCCCTTTGCTGTGACTTCTCCTCTATCATCAAAAACCTTAAGGGAAGAAAGCATGTCAAAGCTAATGAGAACTCTACCCAACAGTGCAAAGATAGCAGCATCGAATCACACAACATACCAGCATAACACACACATACAAGCTCTTGAAAGGAAGATGTTCTTGGTTTAGCAGTCGGAAAATTCAGTTTACACAACAACACCTCCAACAACGGATTCAGACTGGTTAGCTCTGCAATAAACATGGTAATAAGTGGTACCAGATTCTCGCATAAAGATATTCACAAGGCAACCTAGATATACCCTGATCAAATGACTAGAAACCAGATTGGGGTAATCGATGGAAGGCATATTTCAAGAGTGATGGATGTGTGTGTGATACACTGTGCATATCTGGATGAATCTCATTCGACGATGGTACTCGGCATTAACGCTGATAGGTCCAAATATTTTGCACAAAATTGTTCTCCCAGAATAAATTGAAACGCTTGTGTCACTCCATAGGATTACGCGCTGTAAAGCAATACATGTAGGCTCATTGTTTGTCGAGAGAGCACTTTTCCATTACACTGCTTGCTTAGCGTATAGTAGCAGCGGTTTGCGATCAATATTCGTCTCTTGATTTACAGACTGACATTATTATTTTTGTTTACGGCAAGCCAAGGTAGACGAAATTATCTACCACTTCAAGTTTATAGTTTTCAACGTTCATGTAGCGTCTGAAACGAATAGACTCTTTGTTCTTTAATACAAATATTTGATTTTGTGCTCATTTATCAACAGAGCCATTTTGCTGACTGCATCTCAATGCTTGAAAAGACCGCAGTAACAGCCCGCAGTCCCAGCCTTCAGCATGATCATATCATGTCGCGTTTTCTAACCCCTCGCTTAGTATAAAATAGCTATGTCAGTTAATTGACTATTTTTACTGAAAACTTCGCGTCGGTGAGTGTCATCCCGCTAAGTCGTATCAACATCGCGGTTATACCAAACAGAGCCATAACATCTAATAGTTTATGTCGTATCGGACTGTCGAATGCAATTTTGTAATTGATAAACAGATGGTAGGTGTAGATTAGCTTTTTTTTTGTCTTTTTCAGGATTTTTCGGCCTGGTAAGGAGAAGACCCAAGAAATGTAGATCGACACCTACCATCTGTTTATCGATTACAAAGCTGCATTCGACATTCCGATACGGTAGCATATCAAACGGTAGCATTTGACCTCAGTAATACCGTTTGATATTGGTTTGGTTCACTATCGAAAAAGTGTGTGGCAGCTAGAGTGTTAAAAATATTCCCCGGATTCTTTTAACATAAGTCTCCAAATACATCAACTATCCCAAATGTATTTGTACACAGTACCGTAAAATTTTCCTTTTACGTTACGGGCTTCAGCTATATCTCTGTAGAGAGATACTTTATCGTCGTTGTACCGTTTCTTCATCTGAAGTTTTTTTTTCGCTTAATTAGCTGCCTCATCTGTTTTACTGTCTACTTGTGCCGGTCCTTAACAGACCGGGTTACAATTAGCTGTAGCGTTGCCCTGTAAGCATCCTGTTTTTCAGACGCTATGCCACATTTTTCAGGACCAGTCGTGGCATGATGGTTAGATCAAGCCTCTACCATGCGGGAGATCCCAGGTTCGACTTCTGGCTCCAGTCATATACATTTTTCAATCATAGTGTCGAGTAAATTGGCAAGTCTGATGTAGAAATATTTCACGTTGATGTGGATTGTGGTTATTCAATCACTAACAGTATTGAGCCACGACACAAGATGTCAGAGTTCCTGGCCAATTAAAAATCTACATCCAAATTCGTGCTTTTCCGCATGGCAGCTATAATAGATGTCAGAATTGTTACGTCGCGAGCATCCCTGTACAGGAACTGAAGGCTGGTGACTAACCCAACCATCAGTGTTCATCGCTCACTATCTGCCACTAATTCGTGATAAAATATCAAGAAATAACGTTATTCATAAGCCACCACGTGCAGGTTGGGTGTCAGCTAGAGATACAAATTTCACGTTACAAAACCATATCCTACACATTAACAAATATTTATCAAATTTCGAATTAAAAATTACCAAGTAAGTTTGTGTTCGTGCCACTGTGGTTACTATTTCTTTAATTTTTACTATTCTTTACGGCAGTGTGTAAATACATTGGTATTTAAAAATTCTAGAATTCTAGTTAAAATCCAATCATTTATTGTTCACTAACTTTACTCTATTCACAGGGGAAATTGTGTTCCCATTATATTTGTCATCCATTATAAAAGTCTGTTAGCTGCCTTACAAGCCACACATCTAACGGCCCCTTGTTTAAATCTCTTAAGGACCTATTAATATTTGTGCCACTAGCTTCAAACGCCACTCATGGCCAAATGATCATTTGCTGGTCATTTTTGGCAGTTCATCAAACTTGATTTATCGTGGGACTGACACACTACGCTGCGGTCAATCGGTCATCTCGGAGCTATTGTGTTGTTTTGTGCAGTGCTCTGATATGTTCTGATTTCCCCCAGAGGACAGACCTTTATGCTGTCCAAAAGTACACACCCTACCTTTAATCGAAGTTTCATACGCCTACATCACCACCACCACAGACGTAATTCTTGATGATGGTCATGTTAGTTATATGGTTTTTATTTGTCGCAACATCTTTCTTTTATGTGGGGTGGGGGAGAAGTCTCCTGTGACAAACAACACGATGAAAAGCACCAAAGAAAAGGCGAAGAACTTGGGCAAACGGAAACATTAAATCTCTCAAGAATTCCGTTTAAAGCATCCGCACATCTAGACTGGATGACAACAAAACACAAAACATTTCCTCACGATTGCACGACGATGAACTAAACAAACGACCATGGGACTAAGACTTGGTGCAAAAAGTGATATAAAAACGAGCCATAGGAAAGTAAACAGTTAATTTCTATTTAGTTTAGTCCTTTGTACACTGAAAATTGATTTAAGACATGGTCTACGGGCAATAGGGGTTGGGTGGCTGGCTGCCTGGCTGTGTATCAAAGCAAGACAGGGAGTAAGAACTAAATTCATTCATTCATTGTGTAGTCATTGTTGCAGTCACCACCTTTCAAATGACATAATTGTTTGCGAGGGGGAGTGCGAGCAATGTGATACAACGGAAGGACCATAGTTTGTCTTGTATCCTATGGATAGCAGGGAGGGGGGATGAGGAAAACTAAAGTCTTTAGTTAGGATAAATCGATACGAAAGTAAGCAAAAAAAAAACACAGCCAAATTACAATAAAAGTAGGATGACAACAAATTTATGTGAGTTGTTTGTTTATTTATATTGTGTTTGTTTTTCTTTTCTTTCCCTTATGCTTCTCTTTTGGCCTTATGCTTTTGCTGCTGCCAACATACTGCTGCTACATGGGAATTTTTTTCACCGATATCATCTCGATGGCTGGCTGACTCTCACAACCGTGGGGATATCTTGTACTGATGGCGGGCGCTTGGTGTTCGTTTATATGGACTCCGGCGGGATGTGCTTGTTACGTGTTGGGAACTTTTCGCCACAACAATCTCACATTTGGTGTGAAAACAACGGCAATGGCAACAACAACAACAACAACAATGACAACAATAACGCTGTAACATGGCAGAATTGGAAGCGGATTTGTTTTACGTTCACGAGGGAACAATAAACACATACGCAATGCATTTTACGGTGCCGGTGCCGGCAGATGTTCACGACCTCGAATTCTCGTGGCAAAGTCTCACAGCTTATCCGGTAAGTTTGTGTGGGTGTGTGTGTGTGTGTTTTATATGAAATACGACAGCAATAAGATAATCATATACAGTGGTTTGAAACAATTTATGGTTTAATTACCGGCATGAAATTTAACTTTTTAAGTGAGAAACAAAATTCTTTATATTCTTCTGAAGTTAAAACAACCTTTTAATTTGAAAATTACTTTAGGTGTCTCAAAAAAAATATATGTCCTTAAAGCCAAAACAAGGGTTTAATATGAACACTGCTTTAGGTGTCCCAAAAAAATTCAAGTTACTTGAGATAAAGTCCGTTAACAATTTATTTTTTTTTATAAATAAACAATTGTGTTAACTTTCTAAAAGTTTCAAAAGCAAAAATGTCCAGTTCGCCATATATATGACGAAAATCATGGTCATGTCCAGGTTGAGCAGACCACATATATGAGCACGACTTCTATGTTTCTAAAAATTGTACCTATTATATTAATGTGAGTAATAGCAACTTCTAAAATTTAATAAATTAACAAGAAAACCTGAACTTAATAATTGTCTATTTCAAACCACTGTAAATTACCGAAAATATCAGCCAACCACAACAACAAAAACAACAACAACGGCTACAACATTTATCGCACGCCATAGACAGCAAATACACATTAACCGCATAAACATTTTAACTCTCACCTCAAAAACCACCTACACACACCACCCTGAAAACCATTACCCAACACCCACATACCCTTAAGTGCACACGTACATGTCTACGTCATATTACATTTACTGTCTGTGCAACTGTTTGTCCATCTCATTGTGCATCTATGTACGTCTGTGAGTGTGTGTGTTTGTCTAAAAGTCCTTTTATAATAAATTTCTATACTTAATGTGCGAGAGTGTTTGCGTGTTTGATATTCTGCCTGTGTGTGTGTGTGTGTCCTAGAGAATTTTGTGTTGCTGTTGCAACCACTCAAAAACCAATTTGCACTCCATTAACCACCGATTTTTTTTCTATTTATTTTCCCTTCTGCTCCATTTGTTTCCTTTTCCTCCTCCGTTTGTCCGGTGCTACGGCTTTCTAGCTGCCATATGCAATTACCATCGATTATGACCACGATCAAGAGGCTTTGGCCGCACCCACCCTTAGCATACCGGAGAAGGGCTATGTGCCACAGCAGGTGGAAACGTTCTCGGTACATTTGCCCTGTAGTGGTAACCTCAGCGAACAGGTCCCCCTTAGCGTCAATATGTTGGTGAGGGGACCGCCACGTCACAATGACACCAAATTACATTTTAAACGTAATAAAATCTGTATTAAAGGTAAGTTCCCTCGCACGCTCTCTCTCTCTCTCTCTCCCTGTCGCTGTAGAACGAGCAGCGAGCAGCAACTTTTTCATGTCGCATCATTTTGCTTGGTATCACTAGCTGGCGTGGCCCTGCATCCATTTCATTCATTGTGAAATAATGTTGGTTTCTTTCTATTCATTTCAAGGTTTATTTCCAGCTCCCAATCAATCACCGGCTCCAGCTCATGCACCCTCTCAGGGCCCAGCTTTGTTGGGCGCTGCCGCTTGTGCTTTGGGTTTGGTATTGGTTGTGGGCGTCATAGCCAGTACAATGTACGTGAGGGCCCGTAAGCAGATACGCCAGGATTCGTTGCAGTAAGTATATCAGCTGGAGGCAATGAAGTTGCATTCGTTGGGTAATATTGTTTAACATTTAAATGTCATAGGCATATAATTGTAATGAAATGGATGTGCATGTGAAAGAGCTTTTTTTTTATAGTTCTTTGCTTGTAAAAGAGTATTTAAGGAAACCTGTTGCCAATGGGAGCATAAATAGTTCCAGCAGTGTATGTATGAATTTAATTTAGAAAAAACATGTGGCAATGGCAAACTAATATGTTTCATCTGAGTACTGACTTAAGGATTATTAAGAGTATACGTACCTCGAATGTCCAAACTCTCTACAGAGACGTTGCCTCTATCCAATTGGCAGATGTCCTTGATAAATACAAGGCTTAAATCACCGCCATACAGGAAATGGGGCAGGGATGCACACGATGAGAGAACTGTGACATCTTTTACAGTTGCTATCCAGAAAGGCACGAATTTGGATGTGAATTCATAGTCGGCAATAGTTTTCCACATCTGGCCTGGGGGTTCAATCCCGTAAGTGACATGAATAGCCACTATTCGCATAAATAGTTTTACATTACGCTGAATTATGAACACGCCCCGACGGAATACCAAGATGATTACATTAAAGGTGCGTTTTAGTGCCTGGAGAATATATATGACCGCTGACCTGTCCATGACATTAAAATTGTTCAGGGAGATTTTGAAGCTAAAATAGGAAAGGCAGATGCTCTTGTTTTAGCAGTTAGAAACTTCATTCTACACAACAACACCCCCGATTTGGAACTCAGATTGATCAGCTTCGCTTCGGCAAGAAACATCGTAGTGAATAAATGTATTCACAAGGCAACCTGTATAACCTCAGATCAAAAAACAAGAAACATAATTGATCTCGCAGTATTCGATGGAAAGAATACCTCAAGCTTTATGGAAGTGCGTGTAATGCCAGGTGCAAAAACGGACTTAGATCACCACCTAGTAGAAGCCAATGTAGGCATGAGATTCACCTGTGCCACAAACGATCATAAACAAACGGAAGGAAAATCGGATATCCCAAGACTACATACCACCGATCGCCAATGCATATTTCAACCAACTCTCATTTACTTCTATCAAACGGCCCTTATTCTGTTGTTTCCAACACACTGTGGCAGCATACAGAGCATTTAATGGCCACTGCCGCAACGATTATCCTTGGACAAAAAAACACTCTCAGGCAAATCCCGGTACTATGAAGAATATCGCGTATTGTATGAAAAAATGGACGCGGCATAAAGGGCAACACTGCAGTCAATGATAACGCGTGCTGTGATGGAACAACATAAGAAAAAGAGAATGACTCTTCAAGCTGAAAACGAGCCTAAGGAGGAGAAGCCAATAACTATTTCAGCCAACTCATATTTACTCCTAACAAACGACGACCATCTTTGAATAAGAAAAAACACTTACAGACAAGTCCCACTCTTTGATGAATATCATATATTGTCTGAGGCATGGTTGCTGCATACAAGGCAACATTGCTGCCATCGATAACGCGTGATGTGATCTAACGATATAAGGATAAGAGAAGAGAGACGAAATGGTTTCACAAGTTGGAATGCAGTCTAAAGGAGAAGAGAGAGAGAAGATATTGAAAAGTACAGGGAAAGAGTTGAAGCCCGAAAGTTATACCAAATGGTAAAATTAAGGTATTTGCATTTTACCATTTGGTATAACTTTCGGGCTTCAACCCTTTTCCCTGTACTTTTCAATATCTTCTCTCTCTCTTCTCCTTTAGACTGCATTCCATTCACGACAATCATCGAAGATGGAGTAGATTGTCCACTGCAGAGTCAAGTTGGAGTCAGTAAAATAACTGATCGGCTTAAAAAAGCTGCGGGTACTGAGGAACTGCCCCTAGAACCCCCATCTGTAAGAATGGAAGAGCCTCCAGTCATTTACATTTTTCTTTCACTGCCGGCCTCCTTGGTGTTGTCGACAGCATTTCAAATAGTGACGATCGAATTCGTCGATAAACAAGTAGGCTCCGTTAGTAGTGAATCTAAAAATAGAAAACGTGTTAATTCACAACAAAGCGAGAAGCTGTACCATACTTCATCCATGGGGTGTAAAGGGAAATTAAGTTTAGTCGTAAGCTGGTGACATACATTCACCAGCTCATAAACACGATTTTGCTTAAGGAATACATGTCCGATGATTGGAGCATTATTGTTCTATGTTCTGTGCTTAAGAAAGACAATCCAACCCATCGCAGACCAGGTACTGTCGAGTGAGTTATGTGAAAGACTAAAGCCCATCATAGCGAACCTGATTGGATTCTATCGGTGGGGTTTTAGACTTGGTAAATCCACGACCGACAAGGTGTTTACGACAACATTTGAAATAGACCCCATAAATTCAAATCCATACTTTCCATCTTGTTATCGATTACAAAGCTTCATTCAACGGTCCAATACAATACGAAACAATCAGGTTTCATGGTTAGGTACTTATTGTATACTTGCGAAGGTATACGACTTAGCGGGATGACACTATCTGAAACGATATCTTAAAAGAAGATAACCAATATTTTGACAGACGTTTTCTACCGATCGAAGCTTCAGGCAGTGAAAACTTAATCTCCTTAACATCCTAATATATATGATAATGCGGACAGCTGCAGTAAACCAGACTGGTAGCATCTTTAATAGAAATCACATGCTACATGCTTACACCGTTGACATATGTAGATATTATAGGCCCAGGATATGTTACTGCGACTTTTTTAAACATTGGAAAGCAGACGACAGAAGTGGGTCTGGTGAAAACTGAGAACAAAATTAAGATAATTGTTTCAACGAACAATGAGTCTACTCGTTGTGGGACGCTCCATGAACATTGACAACTATAACTTAGAGACGATTTTGTCCACCTTGGCACTGCCGTAAAAAAAAATAACAAAATTAGCATGGAAATCAAATGACGAGTAACCCACAAATGGGACTTTGATCAGAGGTGGAAAGTTACTGATTATCACTCACTTGGGAGTGCCAAGAGGCGATTGGCACTGTCCAAGCAGCTAACTACTTCCGGTCTTAGACCAAGTATTCCCCGGGCAATGACTTTAAAGCAAGCGCTTAGAAGTTAGCTAGAGTTAAAAGGCGAAATGTTGAGTAACCTAATCGGCATGCTGCCACCGACGCGTCTTAGGAAGTAGGTAACAGATGTTACTGAAGCTCAACACAGGCTCTCTTAGTGGCTTTGGCAGCCCCAAGAAACTAGGATCGGGAGCGGTGGCCTAATAAGCCACTCTCCTTATACAAAATTATTATGAAAACACAAAGAAAGGAAAAAACAAGAACCCCCCCATACATCACGCTAATTTGTGTACTCGCCCCGACGGAAGACGATGAGATTAAAGATGCATTGTACGAGCGCCTAGAGGAGACATACGACCGCTGCCCTGGCCACGACATTAAAATTGTTCTGGGAGACTTTAATGCAAAAATAGGAAGGTAAGATGTTCTTGGTCCATCGATCGGTAAATGCAGCCTGCATACCGACACGTCAGACAACGGGTTTAGGCTAGTTAGCTTTGCATCGGGAAGGAACATTATAGTGAGTGCAACCAGATTCCAGCACAAAGATATCCCCCGATCAAAACACCAAATATTAAATTGATCATGTGGTAATTGATGGTAGGCATGCATCTGGTGTCATGGACGTGCGTGTGTTCTGTGGTGCTAATATTGGCTCGGATCATTACCTGGTTGCAGCCAAGGTGCGCACAAGATTGAGCTGAGCGAAAAACTCACGTAACCAAACACAAAGAAAGCTGGAAATCGCGAAGCCGCAAACCCCAGAGATAGCTACTGCCTACTCCAACCAGCTCTCCCAACTTTTACGACACAACGCCTCTACTTCTCACGTTCCCGATACACAGTGGCAGCATATTGCGCATTCCATGGCAACCGCCGCAACAACCGAGCTAGGATATGAAAAGCTGCGTTCAGACGAATCCTGGTACGATGAAGAATGTCGCATAGCGTCAGAGGAACAGGATGTTGCTTATAGAGCAACGCTACAGCCATTGTAACCCGTGCTGTTAGAGAACGGAACAAGGAAAAAGTAAAACAGGCGAGACAGCTATTTAGGCGAAAAAAGTCAGATGAAGGAACGGGAGAACGAGGATATAGAGCGATACAGGGATAGAGGTGAGGCCTGAAAATTTTACCAAAAAGTAAGAGCAAATGACTATGGTAATGGCCTCCCCTCCTGTAAGGACAAGGATGGAAATCTGGTCACAGGTACGCAGAGTGCGCTGCACATATGGTGACAACACTTCCAGAAACTGCTGGTTCCAGAAGGCAGCGGTAGGGAAGTTATCACGCCAATTGTCGACGACGGCTTAGATTGCCCACCACCAAGTAAAGGCGAGGTAAGAAGAGCAATATCGCGGCTGAAAAACAATAAAGGTCTGCCGGCAGAGCTCTTCAAGTCCGGTGGTGAGGAACTGATAACGAGCATGCACCGGCTCCTGTGCACGGTTTGGCTTAAAGAGTACATGCCCGACGATTGGAATTTAAGCGTATTATGTCCTGTGCTGAAAAAGGTGATCCAATTGTTTGCTCCAACTACCGCGGGATCAGCCTTTTACCCATCGCATATAAGGTCCTGTCGAGTGTGATATGTGAAAGACTAAAGCCAGTGATATGCAACCTGATCGGGCCTTATCAGTGTGGCTTTAAACCTTGTAAATCAACAATTGACCAGATATTCCCACTTCGGCAAATCCTGGAAAAGACCCAAGAGAAACAGATCGATTCGTACCATCTTTTCGTCGACTGTAAAGCTGCCTTCGACAGCCCGATACGGCAGACATTACTCGAAGCCATGGCTATGTTTGCTATTCCAGCGAAGCTGATACGTCTTTGCGGATAGTGTCTTAAGCTGTTATCGAAATTGGTTCAACGATGTATCTGCGCTGCGCAAAAGACCGAAGCGTTTGGAATATTTACTGCGTCCGCCAGATGATAAATGAACAGACGTTGTTGTGCCCTCCGATTAACAACAAAAAAAAAACACTTTTTGATATGGGATGCCTAAAGTACTATTATGCTAAAATATTTAACGCTTTAGACGCCGTTCCAGTTTACCGCACGATTGGGTTCGAAAGTTTGTCCATCACAGCCTTTTTAACATTTATAAATAATATTTCCCACTCTTTGTTTTCGGTCACTTTCAAACCACCTCTAAACTTACTAATGATTACAAATAACTTTATCGTTCAAATACATAGCTCGTAACAAAGAACAACTTCCAACTTGTCAATGCTAAAGCAACAAATTTCTCCAATTAGTGGCCCAAAGCCTACAATTGTCATTGCGTAGATTAGTCCTACGTATTTATACTGTCATTTATTTTATGGCCAACATTTGCCATTAAATTACATCGCTTTGCAAAGTTACCTGACTGCCAGCCGTCGCATATCTGGTAGTGACATATTTATTTTCGCAGACTCCATTCATATTGTGCTTGTATCTTAATTATAAGTGAAACATATTTTACTTGCAATATTTAACTGTGTAATGTTAACCACTGACTTTTGGCAAATTAATTACCCCTAATTAATCGTGATTATGTTTATTTGCTTGTCGTTTAGCACCAGTTTTACAACAGCCGCTTATGGCAGCCATCAAAATGTCTTTATACGCCTGGATCCCCTGGGACGGCCACCCAGTGCGAACAGTGGCTCTTATGCGACCATAGCCAGTCTCAATAAGTATCCGTTGGAGTCAAAGAAATCCTGCAACATATTCGAAAGTAAGTGCTGTGCGACAACATGCTAATTCCCCTAGCGGAAGGATAGTCATGGCTTTGGAAGTTAATGTTGTTATTGTTTGTATATTTTTACAGAATTCCGTAGCTCACCGACGCCGTCGCCATATGCAACAGCCCTACTGCCCATGGGCGATCAGATAGCTGAGACAATTTATTCCAAGCCCGAATCAGTGTGTCCCTCGAGAATATCCTACTATGCATCATCGCAACTAACCCAGGTATGTAACACTACTCCAAAAGTGATGCGGGGAGAGAGCGCTGTAACTGAACTGGTGTTGAGGGATTTGCCAGGAGTGGGAAGGGGCTAAAAGCAATTAAAAATTTTAAACTGATAAACATTTGCCAAGGGGAGTGTGGCATGTTGGGGGGGATGGGCGAGGGTGAAAGTAAGTGGTTGTTATAGTTATGATTATATGGAGCAGCTAACCAACCATTTCTCCTTTTTTGGGTAAAGTGGAAATTTAAGATGGTTTTTGATTTGATTTGTTTTTATTATCAGAACTACTTAATATTTTTTTTATTTATATTTTATTTCCACTTTTCTTGCTTTTATTGAGGTCGTTCGTTCGTTTGGGTTAGTGGGTGAGATTAGAAAGCAAAACGAAAGCAAAACATTTTTCTCTGCCCCTTCCTCACTGAACAACTCAACAGCCAACTCGCTGTTGATGGGGATGTATGTGTTGGCATTGATACTGCGGGGCTGTTGCTGTTGTTAAGCTTTTAAACAAAAATATTTAAATTTTCAACACGTGCCGGTGTTTAAACGATGCTGTTCTCTCTTCGTATCTCGTTGGCTCTCTGGATGTTTTCGCTTTTTGTGCTGTGTGTGTGTGTGTTTGAGCATTTGTGTGTTACTTGAGATCTGTAAACTTGAAAACGTGCCAAAGGCGATTACTTTAATGACTACTTGTTTGTAGGGATATGGTACGTATGTACGTACGTACGTTTATACCAAGTGCCCTGCTCAATGGACCAGCAAATATTTATGTGTCGATAAGGTAAGGTTGGGCGGAAATATGAACGCATTCTAACGTGTAAGGCATGGGATATATGTGTTTTATGTATGCAGATTGATTTATAGCGGTTGTAAGTTAAAAACCTATTGTTGTTACAGCCGAAATTTTAAGCTTGGATCAGTGGGCGAGGATGGCTTGACAAAGATTTATTTCAGTGATAAATTGATAACTTTCAGTAAGCACATAGTATTCGTCACCGCCTACATCTTTCAGTGGGTGGCGCACAGTGGTCGATTTCCTTTAAAACGGCGCGCATGAGGGTCATTTTTGGAAGTTACAGAAACCATTTTCTAAGTATGCCTATCTTTTCTTGATAGTCTAAGGAATTCCAAAACCAAATTTTTGCACTCCCATAGCTAAATATTAACCCATAATCTGCCGTCGAATGTTTTATAGAAGCTTTTTTCCGATGTAAATTCGGTGAACCACACTAACCCGAAAAGGGTAAAAAGCAATACGTTACGGGTCACTTTCGATCTTCTAGATTGTTTTTCTACTTCTGTAAACATTCCTCAATAATAATTCCAACTTTTGGCGGGTCGATTTTTAGCTTGGATCAGTGGGCGAGGATGGCTTGACAAAGATTTATTTTAGTGATAAATTGATAACTTTCAGTAAGCACATAGTACTCGTCACCGCCGACATCTTTCAGTGGGTGGCGCACGATTTCCTTCAAAACGGCGCGCATGAGGGTCATTTTTGGAAGTTCCAGAAACCATTTTCTAACTATGTCTACCTTTCCTTGATAGTCTAAGGAAGTCCAAAACCAAATTTTTGCACCCCCATAGCTAAATATTAACCCATAATCTGCCTTCGAATGTTTTATAGAAGCTTTTTTCCGATGTAAATTCGGTGAACCACACTAACCCGAAAAGGGTGAAAGCAATACGTCACGGTTCACTTTTGATCTTCTAGATTGTTTTTCTACTTCTTTAAACTTTCCTCAAAAATAATTCCAACTTTTGGCGGGTCGATTTTTATTTTGCAACCCGAAAATCCCCGAAAGAATTCGTCAAATACCGAAAAATCCCGTTTGACAATTTTCAAACATGTGTCACTATTGTGGAACATCGCGGAACACTCTAGAACCAATTTCATCTTAAAGGTAGATCCTTTGGTTACACATTGTCACTTCTTCTGTTTGCAACTAGTTGCAATTAATAAAGATATCGAAGATTTCCGGGCTGAACACAGGGTTACACATACAACACACATCTATAATTATTATAGGTTTTGGTTCCTCAAATGTTGGGAACGCTGCCCGGAGATTATTTTCAGATATTGAAATATCATCAGAGATTACAGGTTTTGATAAAGATATACTCCATCGCTTGGCTGTCATATTGACGTGTATAAATATGTCAGATGAGATCGACCCAAACAAATACAGATTTTACGGTCTCGAAATTGCCAGGCTTGTCGTAGAAAAATATGGTTGGTGGAGTATGTCACCCACCAGGCATAAAGTGTTGCTACATGGTGCGGATTTCATTACTTCAGTGATTTTACTACTAGGTAAAGCACTACTACCTATAAATATTTTTCCAAGTTCTTCCATTACTCATATTTTTTACATGTTTAGGCCAATTATCGGAAGAAGCTCTTGAGCACAGGAACAAAGATTTTAATAAATTTCGGACGAACTACGCGAAACAAACAAAATTTGGAAGATATATGACAGCGATTCCTCATCACTTCCTATCTATATATTTGTAGTTTGAGAGCGACAGACAGAAAATCTTCGAACCAAATTCTACCTTATGAGCTACTTAATTAAGTCAAACAGGCTACACATGAGGTTGAAGATGGGAATAAGAAAAAGGATAACTATACAGAAATTCCTTAAATGATTTAGGATTTCGCAACATCGTGTACATATAAACATTCTTAATTTCGGAAGTAAAATAATGTTTCACTAAGAAAACAGCTAGTTTCTTTCGATTGAGGCGCTTTTCAAAAGGATTGCGTTTTCCATTACAGTAATATGGGGTAGGGTGTTCCTTATATGGGATTTTTGGAAATATCGTTAAAAAAAGTTATAAGTAGCGAAGTTAGACATCGAGCTCCACCTTCCATTTGTTTTTTACAAAATTACGAATATGCTGTGCGAAATTTCGCATCGATAGTTAGACGTTAGAGTGTGCCGCAAAGAGGTCAAAGTTAAATTTTTGTGTTGAAATCAGTTTATCGCCGCTGAATAATTTCCTGTTTTAGATAGATAAACTAGTAATATGCCGTTGAATAGGCGAAGTGACGACCTGTAAATGTATATGTTTGGACTTACCATATCTCTTACAGATATCGAGATATTTGCTGCAAAAGAGGGGGTATTTTTGATAAAATAATTAACGAAAATTTTTTAAACTGCTTTACGAAGTAGGTTTTAGCTGACCACCATATCTTTCCACAATTAAGCATACATCAAGTCAAAGTTTACAAAAAAATATATGAGCATATTTTTATATCTCTATCCGTTTCAGAGATATCAGGCGTTCAAAATCGTTTTTTTGACATTAAACATTGCAAAGACTAATGCATCTAAACTTTGATCTTTGGTTCCATCCGAATGCACATTGTGTCTTCTTTCTAATGACACCAAGATCTTTAATATCCAATGCTTCTTTCAGGAGATATTCAACATTTTACACACCAACATCGTTAACCCTTTGAACCCCACATTTTTGTCTGTGTATCGAAAATTTTGTTTTTGGTTTTTATCTTCATATATCTGTCTCAGAAGTGATCATACAAAATTTGGAGACATTTCGACCCCCCGTTTTGGAGCTAGAGAAAGTTGCTTGTAGGCAACTTTGGCCCATTTTGGTATACAAAAAATGGACAACTAAGATATTTGATGTATGAAAAGTTTGACATATTTATTAATTTATGTTTTTATAATAAAAAAACTAGTAATCACTATTGGAATTTATTTAATTATGATTTAGAACAAAATACTTCTTTTTAACACTTCAATACCGAATAACTAAATTATGCTGATCGCTCTGCACAAAAAATAGAATCAAATCAAATGGTAACGGTAAATTTGGATTATTTGTTTTACACTCTCTTCTTTACACATTAACCCAGTGATGCCTGCAAAAATTTAAAAGATAATGCAATCGTGGTCTTTGTAGTTTAATGACAAACACGTGAAGTTGCTCTCAGGCAACATTGGGGCTGAAAGGGTTAAATATTGTTTTTATTTTGTATTTTAAACGATATTTTGATGTCAACAGTGGTTCATTTATGCAAAATGTTTTTAATATTGATAATTATTTGTACAATTATTGTTATGTAAATATCTCAACTTATTTAATCCATAAGATTCCTATGGCGATCTTAGTTGTGCTATAGATGTTAAACCCGTATTTTCAAAAAACCGGTTTTCTAAACCGGATATTAGAAACTCGGTTCCAATATGTTGAGTTTTATATTTTTAGAAGTATATAGTAGGTCTGGGGATATAAATACTACATATAAAATCTAAATTTCTTACATCAACGAATTTTGGTAAAGCTTTTTTATCACAAAACCACTGTTGACATTCAAATTTCATAGAATAAATTGATGAAAAATATACATATTTTGTGATATATCTATGTTAAAAATGCTATATCTGCTCAATGGGGCATTGGTTGGAAATGTTGTTGGTGTCATTAGAAAGTAGACACAATGAGTATTCGAATGGACCTACAGATCGAAATCTAGACTTATTAGTATTTGCTCTATTAAGTGTTAAAATAACGGTTTTTAACGCCTGATATCTCGGGAACGGATAGAGATATTGAAAATATGCTCATATACTTTTTCGTAGACTTTGACTTGATTTATGCTAAATTGTGGAAATATATGGTGTTTTGCTATAATCTACTTCATAAAGTCGTTTAAAGAATTTTTGTTAAATTTTTCTTCAAAAATACCCCTTCTTTTGCAGCTAATATCTCGATATCTATAAGAGATATTGTAAGTCCAAACATATACTTTTATAGGTCGTCACTTCACCTATTCAACGGCATATTACTAGTTCATCTATCTAAAACAGGAAATTATTCAGCGGCGATAAACTGATTTCAACACAAAAATTGAACTTTGACCTCTTTGCGGCACACTCTAACGACTAATTATCGATGCGAAATTTCGCACAACATATTCGTAATTTTGTAAATAACAAATGGAAAGTGGAGCTCGATGTCCAACTTCGCTGCTTGTACCTGTTTTTTAACAAAATTCCCAAAAATCCCATATAAGGAACACCCTAATATGGGGTTTACCTTCTTTGCAAACATTATGATATTCAATAACACAATACCCTTACACAAATTTTTGACGGCTTTTTAATGATAAGAAATTTCCTCAAAAATTAAAAAAAAACCGGATGCTGCTTCCCTAGATAATTTCGAACCATTTTTATACTATGAAATTTTGGCTCAAAGTTCGCCAAATACACGAAAAAGTACTTGAAAAAATTCTCCGAACCTTTAATCTGAATAGACATTTTTGCCGTCTAATAATGGACATATACATTATTAGATAATGTATCCGTATTGACGTCCAACCTTAGTCAAGGATTCTTCATGGTCTTTCCATGGGTCTTGATAGGTCAAGATGCCGCCAAAGCTTTTTGTTGTAGTCGAAGGGATTTTTAAGTAATATCAAGCTGAAGCATTTATATCCTAAGCAGAGGTTATGTTCTGAATTTAATAAAATCGGACAAAAATAACTCCCACCTCCCATACAAACAAACCCTATTTGGGGGAGTCCATCTATCCCTTTGATTACAACCTAAAATTAAGTGATGTCAAGCTGAAATTAGGTGTCTATCTTCTAAGCGCAGGATAGTTTATAAGATGAGCAAATTCGGATAAAAACCTCTCATACAAAACTTCCCCTTTGAATGGGAAATAAGATGAGCTCATTCGGCCAAAAGCTACTCCCAACTCCAACACAAATTGCTTCTTTTATGGAGCCGGTCCCTGCGATCGCAGTCGTAGTTTAAAAGCTATCGAGGTTCAATCCTCTAAGCAGAGGTTAAGTTATAAGATGAGGAAAATCGGGCACAAACTACTCCCACCTCCCATACAAAAATCTCCCTTTTTAGGGGTGTCCGTCTGTCTGTCCTCCGATTACAGGAGTAGTTTAAGGTCAATTTATCTGAAATTTGGTATACGAACTTATATCTTCTAAGCTGAGGTTATGTTCTGAACCGAATAAAATCTCCTACCTCCCATACAAACACCAATTTTTGGGGCTTCCGTCCATCTATCCGTTAGATTACAGTCGTAGTTCAAAAACTATGGATACACAAACTTATATCTTCAAGCGAAGGTTTTGTTCTGAATTTAATAAAATCGGACAAAAACAACTTTCACCTCCCACACAAGTAACCCCTTTTTGGGGAAGTCTGTCCATCTATCCCTTCGATTACAACCTAAATTAAGTGATGTCAAGCTGAAATTAGGTGTCTATCCTCTAAGCGCAGGGTAATTTATAAGATGAGCAAATTCGAATAAAAACTCTCTTCCCCTTCGAATGGGAAATAAGTCTATTACCTATGGCTTTATTGCACGGCATCGTAATTTTTACAAATCGTGAAGGGTTCCTGAACATCGGCATAGCCGAAGATAATTACCTTATTAGTTTCTTTTAATTATAATATTAACATCAGTTAGTATTTCGGTAATATACAATCAATTGCGTTACTCTAATTTTATCAGTTAATTATTTATTGTTTACTATATTCCTCACCGCGTTTACACAACATGTAAGCCCTTACATCTCACTGCTCTCCCCTGATAGCTGTGAAAAAATGAACGTAAACAGCATCAACAACTTTGTGAACATCCTTTTATGCCGAACGCATTCACTTGTGTTTTTTTTTGTTTTGCTGCTGTTGAGGAAAACACCAAAAGCACTTTTCCACTTAAAATGCTATACAGTGCTGCGACGAACAACGACGACGACGACGACCGAGTTCACTTACAAAACTCAACAACACACACCGAATATTGAAGCGGTGTTTTCCTTTTGTAATCCACTCGCACTGCAGTTGAACTTTAACTCTTTTCACAGACGCTCAGATACTTTTGAACAAATAACGGCACACGGCGATAGGGTTACACTGAATGAGCAGTTAGTACATACCTTCATACAATACTGAAAGATATCCGTGTAAATACGAACAAGTACATACAAATAGATATTTATACATAATTCCCTTTTGTGAGATTCAGCTCATATATCGCTATTTAATTTGTGTTTTTCCCCCTCATTTCGTTTTTGAAAATGAAAACCAAAGGGATACAATTTGATTCCTCCAAAGGCATGTTCCATATTTCGCCCCCTTTTGGCCGGTGTGTATGGGTGTATGTATGTGTGTGTGTGTGTGCGTCTTTTGGTATGCTATCGGGTGAATTCATCCTTTTTATGCTGGGCTGGTCCTTGAGAAAGATAACAAAATGCTATAATTTTGCAGTGTCGAAGGGGAGTGGTGTTGGGGGCATGGTGTTACCAAATGAAAATCTACTTTATTATTTGTCCATAATGGATTTTATTAATGTGCACTTTTGTGCTTGCACTGCACATTTCAAAGCATCGTTCAGCGGCGTTGCGTTTTGTGTAGAGAATTCGAGATTAAAATCTAGCCACAGAAATTAGCAACCAAGTTTACAGATACTCGCATGGAGATAAACGCTATTTAACAACACTTCTTGGTGTACAGAGCAAAGCATTAATGAGCGCTACGAGTATTATGCGAGCGAGGGTGAACCACTATAGAAATGGGGGAAGTATATCGTTGCATCGTAGGTGGTGGTGTACATATGTTACATGAGTTTGAATTGTTTACTGCTAACTTTATATTTGAGATGAATGTAATGAATGTTGCTATTGTGTATATTACACCACATATGGTTTAGGTTGTATTGCATGCAGTTGTTAGCAACAGTCAGATATACAAGAAATAATGGAAATACTTGCTAATCATATTTGAAACGTAACTAATCTAATTAATTTCGGATGTTTACGGGGAATCCTACAGAGTAAAGCTCTTTGTATGCAATATGTAAACATCCATCTCCCTTACCTTACGGAACTTAGAAATAACTGAAATGTTTTTGGTCACATAGCCGCATAATGTTGAAAGGTATGTCGAATATTTCTACACTGTTTTTTATACCATCACTCTTAGGGATGAGGGTATATATCATTTGATACGAAAAAAAGTGTAACGCATTAAAGGAGACGAGTTAGACCCCAAGTATCTTAAGACCAAATTCGTTTCGGGACTTTTTAAGACGATTGAGCTATGTCCGTCTGTCTGGCTGGCTGGACTAGATTGTGCTGCCCCTAATTGTACCTTCTGTACAAATAGGTCAAATTTTTTATTAAAAATCTATAAATTTCAATTACTCAAGACTTAAACAATACCTTATATTGGGTAATGGTATTTATCAGTCAGTTTACCTGACTGAAATTTCTGTACTGGTTATATCTTTCACCAAGCGCACGAACGAAGTTAAGGCTATATTAATTTTGTTCTTCCATTTGTAATGCCCATAAGAAGGCATGGTAGGTATATATATATAAATAAACAGAGTCGAAATCTGAGTCGATTTAAAGATGTCCTTCTGTCTGCCCCTACGATTACAGTCGTAGTATAAGAGCTATCGAGCTGAAATTTGGTATGCGAGCTTCATTACCTTAAGCGGACGTGATATTCTAAGATTAGCAAGATCGCCAAAAATCTACTCTTACCTGCTACACAAATTGTCCCTTTTTGGGCGCCAGTCCCTTCTTTTGCAGTCGTAGTTTAAAAGTATGTTGAAAGTTATCCAAATAGAGAAATTATCTTTGAGGAATGTTTAAAGAAGTAGAAAAACAATCTAGAAAGTCGAAAGTGACCAGTGACGTTTTGCATTTCACCCTTTTCGGGTTAGTGAGGTTCACCGAATTTACGTCGGAAAAAAGCTTCCCTAAAACATGCAAAAATTTGGTTTTGGACTACCTTAGACTATCACGGAAAGGTAGACATACTTAGAAAAAGGTTTCTGGAACTTCCAAAAATGACCCTCATGCGCTCCTTTTTGAAGGAAATCGGCCACAGTGTGGCGTATACCACTTGGCCGTGGACTCTGGGATGTTACTGCGGCCTTTTCGAATATTGAGAAGCAGTCGGCAGAAGAGGGTCTGGTGGTAAATGAAGACAAACCCAAATAATTTGTCTCAACCAACAAAAAGTCTACTCGTTTTTGATGCTGCCTGAATGGTAAGCGCTATAACATTGAAGTGATTATGTCTACCTTGGATCCGTCGTAAACAAAAATAATAATATCAGCCTGGAAATCAAGAGACAAGTATTGATCGAAAATTTCTGCTACTGATCGTTAAGCAAGCGATTAAACGACGAAACCCTCTCTTGACGGCCATAGATCCAACTGTACCAGACACTGATCCTACCTGCCTTTCTATACAGCGCAGAATCCTGAGTAATGACGCAAGGTGATCTCTCTATACCGGGAGTCTACTAGAACCAGTGACAAGACCAAATTCGAAGATCTTTCAGTAGTTAATTTGGAAGTTATGGGAGAAAATTTATTTTCCAAAAGTAGGTAATTTTATATAAGAGGCACCAGAAGGGGTTAGGTCAATATAGTCCATACACATTCTTGACTCAAATTTAAATAAGTGTACGTCTTGTACTAAATATGACTAAAATTAGTGCATTAAGAAAGAAGATATATTCGAAATTTTATAAAATGCCCTCAAGTTGTTAGTTGGGAAGATTTGAAAGAAACATTAGTTTTTGAAAAATAGGTTGTTTCGGAAAATATTTATACTGGTATATTTCCGTAAGGATCAGTTAAAGTTTAGCCAGACCGACGGACATGGTTACATCGTTTTGAAAAGTCCTGAAACGAATTTGGTCTTAAGATACTTGGGGTCTAACACGCCTCCTTTAAGGAGTTACACTTTTTTCGTTTCAAATGATTTATACATACCATCATCCCTTACCCCAGTTCTAGAAGACCTTGCTTGGCACGAAAAAGAAGCGGTTTCAAGATATTCAGATTGATAATATTATTTTTGTTAAGGTAGGTAATATCATCTGCCACTTCAAATTTATAGCTGTCAACGTTCACGCAGCGTTCCAAAGGAGTAAACTTTTTGTCCATTGAAACAAATACCATTAATCACCAGACCCACTTCTGCCGACTGCTTATCAATGCACGAAAAGGCCGCAGTAACATCCCGTCGATCAGCATTTATTGGGTCTTCTCCAGGATTTGTCGTAGTGTCAATATCTGGTCGGTCGTGGATTTACCAGGTCTAAAGCCACACAGATAAAGTACAATCAGGTTCGTTAAAATGGGCTTGAGTCTTTCACATAACACACTAGGCAGAATCTTGTATGCGATAGGTAAAAGGATGATCCCGCAATAATTGGTACGGCTCTATAAAAATTCCCCAAAAGCAAAATGCCCCCCGAAAAAAAACGAAAAATTACCCAAAAAAATTACATACAAAATTGGGGAATATTTCATATGGAAAATTCCCCATTCCATTTTTATACCATCACCCTTAGGGATGAGGGTATATATCATTTGATACGACCCAAAAGTGTAACACATAGAAGGAGTCACTTCAGACCCTAGGTTTCTTTGAACCAAATTCGATTCATGACTTTTTAAGTCGTTTGAGCCATGTCTGTCTGTCTGTCTGTCTGGTGGCTGTCCGGCTGGTTCGCACGATAACTTTCGCAAGACGCAACCAAATCTTTTGAAATTTTGCACGAGTTAGTATTTTCTCAAAACTACTTACGGTATTGCAAATGGGCTACATGGCCCCGCCCCTTCTGGTACCTCCCATACAAATACATCATTCCGCCCACTTTAGAAATCGAGTAATAATATCAATACACCCTACGGGATCGTCCCCAAATTCTGTATTTAGTAAAGCTATAACAGGATAAAGTTTTGGAGAAAAAAATTGGAAGTCTATCCACGCCCCATCTGGTACCTCCCATACACATCTTGTACCGCCCACTTTAGAAATCGATTAATATTATTAAAAGACCTAACGCGATCGTGCCCAAATTCTGTATTTGGTAAAGTTCAAGCAGGATAAAGTTTTGGAGAAAAAATCTGGAAGTCTAGACACGCCCCTTCTTGTACCTCCCATACAAACCTACTTTTCCGCCCACTATGGAGATGGAGAAATAATATCAATAAATCAAACGTGATCGTACCCAAATTCTATTTTTAGTAAAGCAATAACAGGATAAAGTTTTGGAGAAAAAAATTGGAAGTCTATCCACGCCCCATCTGGTACCTCCCATACACATCTTGTACCGCCCACTTTAGAAATCGATTAATATTATTAAAAGACCTAACGCGATCGTGCCCAAATTCTGTATTTGGTAAAGTTCAAGCAGGATAAAGTTTTGGAGAAAAAATCTGGAAGTCTAGACACGCCCCTTCTTGTACCTCCCATACAAATGTACCACTCCGCCCACTTTAGAAATAGGGTAATAATATCAATACACTAGACACGATCGTGCCCAAATTCTGTATTTTGTTATATTATAACAAGACAAAGTTTTGGAGAAAAAATTGGAAGTCTAGAAACGCCCCTTATGGTACCTCCCATACAAATGTACCTTTCCGCCCACTTTAGGGATGTAGTAATAATATCAGTACACCCAACACCCCAATTAATCTGGAAGCCTAGATACACCCCTTTTCGTACCAGTAATTTTCGCTTTTTCCGCCTGAAGAGGCGTGTCATCTCCCTCCTTATCTTATTATAAGGCTCCGCCACTGCACGCGTTGCCATTGGCTGCAGTTTTGCCCTGTATGCAGTATCCTTTTCTTCAGACATTTCGCGATATTCCTTTTCGTACCAGGGCTTGTCTGACCGTAGTTTTTCATAACCCAGTACGGTCGTTACTGCAGAGGTCATAGAATTCGCAATATGCTGCCACTGGGAGTCGGGTATTAGGGTAGTTGGTTTGAAGAAATTGAGAGTGTTGGTTTGAGTAGGCATTCTAGCTTCCTTTGCGTTTGGTAACGAGCATTTTTAGCTCTGCTTAATCGCGTGCGTACCTTGGCTGCAACTAGGTGGTGATCCGAGCCAATATATGCACCGCGCATCAGACGCACGTCCATAACGCTTGAGACATGCCTTCCATCAGTTACCACATGATGAATCTGGTTTCTTGTATTTTGATCACTACTATGTTTCTTGCTGTGGTGTAGACTGAATTTCGGGACTGCTGAACCATATCATCTTCCCTTCCAATTTTAGCATTTAAATCTCCCAGAACAATTTTAATGTCATGTGCCGAGAGCGGTCATATTTTTCCTCAAGGCGCCCATAGAATGCTTCTTCAATGTCCTCGTCTTTGCCAGCCGTCGGGGCGAGTACACAATTTAGGGTAATGAAAAAAAAATATGGGGGCTTGATGTGAATTGTGGCTATTTGGTCACTTACAGGGTTTTACCACGCGACCAGATGTCGAAGTTTCATACGTTGTACATACATATTTACCGAATACCATATGCAAACTCGCTACATATGTGCACCACAGTTCTTGAATCAGGGTCGTTTTTCAATATCATCAGCAATGACCAGTTTTCTAGTTATCACAGGTAAGATATCCTATATATGACCAGAAATTTGTGGAAAATTTATGAAATAAGGCGATAAAATAATTTTTTTTGAAAATTTCATTCGTTTAACTTATCCCAACTTGATTATTTACATGAATATATTAATACGTAGGGCAGCAAAACTTGCGTACAATATTTCAGCTTGATTGCTGTTAACTTGCTGCTGTAATCGCGGGACTGACATACGGACACCCCCAAAAAGAGGGATTGTGTATGGGAGGTGGGAGTAATTTTTGACCGATCGGTTTCATCTTACTACTAAAGCTTCGCTTAGTGTGGGAAGCTTGCATACACAATTTTAGCTTGATTGCTCTTAAACTACAGCTGTAATCGTAGGGATAGACCCCAAAAAGGGTGAGTTTGTATGGGAGGTGGGAGTAGCTTTTTACCGATCGGTCGCATCTTACCACTCAACCTCCGCTTAGTACGGCTTAATCGCAGGGACAGACCCCAAAAAAGGGGATTTTGTATGGGAGGTGGGAGTAGTTTTTGACCGATCGGGCTCATCTTAGAACTTAACCTCCGCTTTGAGGATAAAAGCTTGCATTCCAAATTTCAATATCTCTTAAACTGCGACTGTAATCGCGAAGACAGACGGACAGACGGTCACCTTTAAATCGACTCAGATTTCGATGCTGATCATTTATATATATATTTTGTCATACCTACCACGCCTCCTTATGGGCGTTACAAACCCTTCACACCGTTCATGCGCATGCTGAAGGGTATAAAAATTTAATATATCACAAATATAAACTTAGGCTTGAGAAAACCAAACCATTTTGGTGTTTAAATATACTGGCATAACACCTACACTCGGACCTGGAATTTTTAGCATTGCTTGTTCCACAAAAAAAAACTGTCTCATTTTTTAATTCTTATGAAAATTAAGTAGTTAAACTTGTTTTATCTTGAGGTAGAGTCTATTTTACATAAACAACTTTTTGAATCTTTTTTTGGGCCAAATTTCTTGATACATATACGATTTGTATTTCAAAGTGAATCACTGTGCTAGAGTGCTAACAATCTATTGACGTATGTATGCAGGCATAGGTTCTTAACCTAAACTAGGTTTTAATTCAGTCTGAAATGGTAGTCGATTTTAAAGCACAAACATTTTATGTTTTCGCCCAGTTTGGGGCACAAATACTGCTTGATGCAAATACCCATACGAGGCAATAACGAAGAATTTCCTAGTGTGTTCGCTTTATTTAGGTCAACTTAATTTCATGTAATTTTTATTTTTGCAATATTTCCTAGCATTATCTCTGCCACTATGGCTTCCAATGCTTATAATCTCTGGCATTATCAGTTCTTTCATAAACATAGCCACTTTCCTATAGACACTAGGATCTCTATATGTAATTTAATATAATTAATCGTATTATCAACAGTTTGCAACGTACATGGGTGTATGTAATATTTCTGTAATTAATTCTCACATACAAATATACGTATAAAGCATACATGACTTTTCAAGAACTTCTTAATACCCATATGTATGTTACTCACAGTTCACTATAGAAAATTATTCAAACAAACTTATTCAAAAGATTACTATGATTCGCATTAATTTTTCGTCTATTCATAACCTTGATGTATAGTTGGCTACATCAACTAATAACTTATGTACGCGTATCTCTGATGTGATTAAGTGTAACATCTCACACCTGGATTGGCAGTAAACATTCCAAAGGGATACTTTCTCTTAATGGACTATACCGAGATTTTTTTCTGTATTTTTTTTTTAAAAAATTGCATTAATTTACCCAACAGACTATCTACATACACATGAGTAAATTGTAGGTTATCATTACAACTTCAAACAGTTTACATATATAAATATTCATATCTGACCAAATGACTGTGTGTCTGCTGGTCTATCGGTCCATTGGCCTGTCTGTCTGGCTGGCTGGCTAGCTGTATTTGTGTTATATGTTATGTATAGCTATCCCTTTGGAGTCAAAATGTACATAATACTCAGATGTATCCCTTCATGTGATCCTAAGTGTGTGTATTGTTTTTTTTGTAATGTTTATGTATGAGTGAGCTGTATTTGCATGAAAACATATGCACAAGACCATACACACGCATCTGCATGTACTCGTACATGTGATGGTATACGACAATTCCTGCAGAACGTTTACAAAAATTTTCTGGCAAAAATTGCCAGCAATGCTTAAATTGTGTTTATATTTGCTAAGATTTCAATTTCACCCTCATTACCCTAACGATACGCATTTCTGAAAGTAGACATACGCATGGACGCCGGACTAGGGGGTGGTAGTAGAGAGCGTTAAACATACAACGTTGGGGAAAAAAGCTAAAATACAAATACCATCACTAAACACAAGAACAATCACACCATCCCCGCCTGCGATGGCTGCACATTAGCCATTAGCCGTATAAAAAGGAGGCATATTCCACTATTCAACTCTTGTTTGATAAATCCTGAAATTAAAAGAATCTTTGGGATCAACTACGACCCACATTCATGCAATGAATGGCTTGGCGAAACTTGGCATGGATGAAGTTATGGTTGGATGAATGAATAGCTTGTGCGGATGGTTTGAGCTATTGAGGTGGAGGAGTTGAAAAAGTGGCTGTTTTGCAGGACTGCCTACATTCTTTGGGTCCTGTGCGTTTGCTGGGTGCACTTTCGCCTTGCACACTTCCACAACAACAACAACAATAAGAACAACAGCAACAAAAGAATAAATATAAAACGTAAACATTCCTGCACATGCGGCTGAACTTTAAAAAGATTCTGATACGTTGGAGGGTGGTATGTGAAGAATGAGAAGAGGTTAAGATTATTTTGGTGAATGTTGGATTTGAAATATGGAGTAGATTTGACAATTTGAGTTTTTAGATCGGCATTATCTTAGGAGTAGGTAACAGAAGTTCCTGAAGCTCACAACAACTGATCTCTTAATTGGTGTTGGAAAAAATAATATAAAAACACAAAGAAAAGTTAAAAAACCTACCCCAATTGTTGTTCACCCCCGCAAACTTCACAAGGACCATTATTTTATGATATGCTCTAAAAATGTCCAATCCCTCTACATAGATGTCGCCCCTATCTTACTATCGGATGTCCTCGACAAATAAATACTGATATCACCGCCGTATAGTAAATGCGATGGATGGTATGGGG
The DNA here is from genome assembly GCA_964034835.1 of Muscina levida. NCBI lineage: Eukaryota > Metazoa > Arthropoda > Insecta > Diptera > Muscidae > Muscina > Muscina levida. Next base: position 49,393,199 of record OZ035884.1, on the reverse strand, counting down.
ATGCACACGACAAAAGCACTGCGACATCTCTTAAAGCTGCCATGCAGCAAGAAACTGATCAAGTAGTGGATTCATAGTCGCACAAGATACTTAGACATGTGGCCTCGCGGTTTAACCGTGTTAGCGGCCGAATAGCAAGCATCCACATTCAGTCAAAATATTTTTGGAAAATAAGATGTTCGTGATTCAGCAGTTGGGAAATTCGGTATACACAACAATACCGGAGGCGAGTCATAAGGTCTATGGCCATTATGTCACAAAAAAGTGTCATGTCCAAGGACATTATGTCTTTCTCCCTAGAGTCATAACGGTTTTGATGTTATGACACTTCTCTTATGGACATTATAGTATAGTATAGTAAATGCGATGGATGGTATGGGGATGCACACGACAAAAGCACTGCGACATCTCTTAAAGCTGCCATGCAGCAAGAAACTGATCAAGTAGTGGATTCATAGTCGCACAAGATACTTAGACATGTGGCCTCGCGGTTTAACCGTGTTAGCGGCCGAATAGCAAGCATCCACATTCAGTCAAAATATTTTTGGAAAATAAGATGTTCGTGATTCAGCAGTTGGGAAATTCGGTATACACAACAATACCGGAGGCGAGTCATAAGGTCTATGGCCATTATGTCACAAAAAAGTGTCATGTCCAAGGACATTATGTCTTTCTCCCTAGAGTCATAACGGTTTTGATGTTATGACACTTCTCTTATGGACATTATGATCTATGAAAAATGCCTCATAAATCAAATTTGGCGAAATATAAAAAAAATGCCCAACAAAATTTACGAAAAATTTCCGAACAATTTTGAAAAAAAAACCCCAAATAATTAATAAAAAATACACCAACGAAGGTTAGCATAGGTAAGGAACGGGACGCGATAGAGAGAAAGAAGGGACGGATACAGAAGGAAGTGAACTCATTTATCTTGGCCCAGTTAGTCGTGCTATGCACCGCAAGAAATGTATTAAATCTCCTTCTGGGACTGAGGAGAGAGATTCTAGGTCTTCTAAGTGTCTTAGTCTCTTACTGGGTAGAGTGGGGCTATTTACAAAGAAGATGTTCCATTGCCTCAGACTCCTTCCCGTCCCTACACACACCTCACATCATTTGTTATAATATTTGGGGGAGAGTGGCGTCAGGACTGTTATATTGGTGGCCCATGGGCCCCGACATCCTTTTAATGCGTATTTTGGGGGCCTGGCATGAGGACTGGTAAAATGCGAATTTTTGGGGCGTGGTTTCAGGACTAACAAAATGGTGGGGACTATTTAAGGGCGTTGGGGACCTTAAGACACAAAAGCTATGTGTCAAAGTCATAAAGTCTATGGACCATGACTTTATGCTGTCATACTTGTGGACCTTATAACACTACGCCCATGGACATAAGGCCCACAGGCGTCATGACACTATTTCTTGTGCCATAAGGCCCATGGACCTTATGACATGCCACCACATTACCTCCGATAACCGTCTCCGATTGATTAGCTTCGCGTCGGCAAAAACCTTAGTAGTGAGGGTAACCAGATTCCCTCATAAAGATATCCACAGTGCAACCTGGATATACAAGCAAAAGACAATAACTCAAATTCATCACTTGGTAATCAAAGTGAGGCAAGTCTTAAGAGTTATGGATGTACTTGTGATGCATGATACACATATAGACTCTTTACACGAGACTAGTTGCACGAGATAAATCAGTGCCAATAACGCTCGTAACCAAGTGCAAAGGATTCTAAACTCCGCAAGGCTGCATGTCGCCGATATAGCCAATGCCTATTCCAAACAATTCTCTTATAACGTTCTAACAAACGTCTTTTGATGTTCCCGGCACATGGCGGTGACATATAGCGCATTATAAGTTCACAGGCGCAACGACCGTGGAAAACACGCTCTCTTAAGTTCTGGTGCTAAGAAGAATGTCGCGTATTTTCTGATGAAAATACTGCAGCCAATGGTAACGTGTGCTGTGAGACAACGATATAAAGAGGGAAGAGGAAGACACGAAACGCCTCTTCAAAAAGAAAAAGGGTCTATGTAGAAGAAGAGACTGAAGTATCGAACTGGGATAGAGGTGAAACTCGAAAGTTCTACCTTAAAGTAAAATGCAACGGTTATGTAACAAGCAATCCCATCTGTAAGGACAGCGGTTGAAATCTGACCTCGGACAAGCAGAGCGTAGCACTTATGGAGGGAACATTTTTTGTATTCTGATCGTTCCCGAAGGCAGCACATTTAATGAAATCCTCGATGACGGACTATGTTCTTTACCACCAATGAAATCAAAGCGGCAATTGCCCCGCATAAAAACAACGCAGCTGTTGTTGCCAATGGTCTGCCGGGAGAGTTTTTCAAGTCCCCCGGCAATAAGTTGATAATAGTTCATAAACACGATTTTGCTTAAGAAATGCATGTCGGATGATTAGAATCGGTGTGTTCTGTCCCGTGCTTATGTTCACCAACTAAGGCGGGATCAACTTTTTACACACCACATACAGGGTCCTGCCGCGTGGAATATGTAAATGACCAAGATAAGGTTAGATTAATTCGACAGTCGCGTTCAGCACAGCTCACGTGGGTCCTAGTATGAGTTCCGTTGTAATGCCTTGTCCAAATTTTTCTCACTAAATACTCATATACTGTTCGGTCAACGTCGCTCTCTAGACATATCGTTGCTCATATGAAGGCATGGATTTTTCGCAAATCGCCTACTGATAGACAGGTGTTGTACACAAGTGCCCGATGACTAAGTTTTTCATATCTCAAGTCACCAAAAGCAGGGCAGTGACATAGAAGAAGCTCCGTGGTCTGATCTTATTCCTCACCGTTACAGCTTCTACTAAAATCGTCCCAGGGAAGCTTCAACATCTTAGCATGTTTTCCAACCGGTCAATGACCGGTTATTACAACTATTGTGTTCCTCAGATGGACTCTTGACGGTTTTAGCACAAATCGTGTCCTCTGGATATCCGCTGTAGGCTAAATTTGTTTGGTTTCCGTGCAAGTGGATTCACTTACCCATCTCTTCTTAGCAATGAGGTTCAGTTCCCCGCAATTAGCTGTTTCCCCCTTATGAGTTAACGTTGGTGGCGGCCCTTGACAATGTACTGGCCCTTTGCTTACCATATATGTCCCCAACCTATATTAAGGGGAAACCTTCGATTGTCTCGCTGTTACCTCAAAAAACGACCGACATTCTCAAACATTTCTCGAAGTTGTTTGCACGTTTTCCAGAGATCTGACAGCCGCTTTACTATCAATAAAAATATGAATATTGCTGCCCAATATCCCACGACTGAGTGACTAAAGTCCATCTGGCTAATAACCAACCGCCCAGATACTGAAACTATGACAAATCCTAAAAAATAACTAAGAAATGCAGATTCACACTTACCAGATTTTCATTGAGTATAAAGCTACATTCGAGAGTCTGACAGGATAGAAACTATTGAATGTCGTTGCTAAGTATTGCATGTCTACATAGCTGATATGACTTTGTGGAATGGCCCTGAGCGGCACGAAGTCTTTTGCGAAGAAGTGTAAAAATCTGACAGCAGCGGCTTTCATTTCGAAAGCTACAGTCAACAAGACTGGTGCCTTCTGTAATAGAAGTCACATGTTGCTCGCGTGAATACAAAATTTTGATCGCATAGCGTAATATTAAAGCTGTGATACCCACAAAATTCTAGTATTCCTCCAACACTCATCATACCGCACTCTGTTACGTATGTTACGCCCCTGTGCATGGCTGAGTGCGTTCGTTTACATGTGTGTATAAGTACTCTCGTCATAAACATGGTCGTATTCAACCAGTCGGAAGAGAATTTAATGAATTTCCAGACTTAAACAAAAACACACACACAAATAGTAATGAGGACTTAAAGTACGATAGATGGGGAAGGGCCATGGGGCACTACGATAACTTGGTTAAAGAGCAGCGATGCGGCAATACAGTTGGCATAATGGGGTGGCATTCTATAATGAGGAGCCGGGGGTCGAGCGACGTTTCGATATTGTTTTCATTAGGCCCCATCCTTATGATGAAATTAGAGAGTAAAGTGTAATTGTTGTCGTCAAAAGCAGTTGAAGTTGCTGTTGTCGTCGTTTTCAATTGTATTAAGTATACGTGTGACGATGTGGCTGTAGATGTAATGCTCTGCACTGGCATGGCATACAAATGTGTATGTTTCGTTGACTAACTGCGTCTGTGTTAGAGCCAGCTTATTTCCCCCCATTAACTCTAGAACTCATTTACAACATTTACTTACCATTAAATCAGTCTATAAACGTTTAAGAATTTAGCACCGAAATGAAAATGAAAAAAAAGCCAACATCAACTAGAACCGCCAGCAATAACAAAACAGAAAAAGAAAACAAAATAACTTTGAGTAATAAAATTAACACGCATACATGTATGTTTAAATGAAGGCTGCCATTTACTTACACCCAAACGCACTTACAGGAAGTTGGTGGAGTTGTAGCATTAGAGCGGGAGGGAGGTCATGGAGTAACTATGTTGAGTTCAGTTGTCGTTGTTGTTGCTGATGGGGAAAAGGGCGGTTTGTGTTGGATAATGTTAAATAAACAATCTACACATCTGTTGCAACATGACTTTTTGCCAGACATTGCAGAAGGCGACATTGAATTGTTATGTTGTGTCCATTCGTTCGTATGTGTGCATGTATGTGCGACAAAGTGTGCCGGATTTTCCGTTGTGTTGATGTTATAAAGTTTACTTTTTTTTGTTGCTGTCTTGAATTTGCTGGAGTCATAGCTTTACATGCTTTTGTATAAATTTAGCAGATTTAGATGTCTGATCCCCCTACAGCCGTGAGATTACGCGTGGCAGTTTATATCCGCAATGCCAATGTGACCGACCATTTTCATATGTTAATTTGAGTCAGATTTCCAATCTTGAAAATATTATCAGCCATTACAATATTTTCATAAGATTTAGTATTATGTAAAATCTTACATAACAATATTGAAGGACATATAAACTAAACAATTGGTTTCTAAAGTAAAATGCTGTGTATCTATTTAGCTGCTTCACAGAAATACGAGAACTTCAATACAGTAAGTAAGCTTAAAATTGTGCCTTCATAGCATTATCAGTGACCTATTTAACAAGAAAAAAATTCACCCTTATCAATGTTATCGAATAAACAAGTGTCAAAATTACCGTTACGTATTAAAACCAAATTGGCAGAATTCTGGTATTAATATTAATTTCCTGGATTCATTTGAAAAAACAGCAAATACATATTTGTTTTTTTTCTCGATATTTTGTGGAAAATGCATTTCATTTACAAAAAAAAACACTGTTGCCAACTCTCACACATTCAGGCATCTTTGTTCTTTACCTGGTCTCAAATTCGTATATAATATTTCGCGTTTTTTTTCTAGGAAGCAAATGTAACATATATAGTTATTATGTATATTTGCTATAAAATAAATTCAGAATTGAAAAACAAATACCACAAATTGTTACAGTTCAATTCCATTTCACGGAACACTATCAAATAAAAAATGTTATGCAATTATGGTTTTCAAGGAATTTCCTTGATATTTTTCATATATGTCACAATATAAATAAACATTTAAAGGGGCTTAGAAACATTGTCCCTTTGCACATAGAAAATAACATAATAACACAATTAAATTGACCAAATATAATTCAAGTCTCAAGTCAGATGGTCGCACGTCGCCAACCACTTGGTCCTTTAGGTTCGCCCTCAAACACCTTTCTCGCTGGAGCATTAATATCCATGCTGGCAACATGTCCCAGCCAGCCGTAGTCGTTGCATTCTGACTCTTTTAGCCATGTCGATGTCGTGGTAAAGCTCATACAACTCTTGGTTCATCCGATAGCGAAACTCGCCGTCGACACAGATAGATCCACATATTTTTCGGAGTACTTCTCTCCCAATACTCCCAGGTTTTGTATATCCGTTATAGTAAGCAACCATAATTCGGCAGCATACAAGCACATGGTGTAGCTGTTTCTTAGTATTCCGAGATAAGGTGGTATTACTAAAGTGCTGCCGAAGTCCGAAGAAACATCTATTGGCTAGCACTATTCTCCGCTTAATTTCTTAGCTGACATTATTTTTCTTGCTGACGAAAGATCCGAGGTAAGTAAACTCATCGACTACCTCAAAACAAGAATTGTCAACGTTCACGGTGCGTCCCCATCGAGAGGACTCTTTTCTCATCGAAATCATTATTTTTGTTTTGTTGACCTCTAAACCCATTTTTTCTGACTCCTTTTCTAATGATAAGAAAACTGCAGTAAATTTCCGCAGATTTCGGCCAATGATGTCTATATCATCGGCATAGGCTAGTGGAATGTGATTCTTGTAGAATATGCTGCCACACATGTTGACACCAGCCTATCTCATACCTTCTCCATATCGATATAAAATAGTGTACAGGACAAGCTATTACACTGCCTAAAACCTCTTTCCGTGTTAAATGGTTCAGAGTGATCCTTACCAAACTTAATCGAGGGTTTTGTATTTTTTTTTTAAGCTACATCCGCAAAGTCGAATTCGCTTTGCAGGAAAACCAAACTCAGACATGGCTTCATATAGCAGCTTTGTCGTCGACAGAGAGGTGGCAGGTGTCGATTTGCTTTTCTTGAGTTTTTTTTTTCCAGGATTTGTCGTAAAGCGAATATTTGATCCGTCATGGATTTACCAGGTATAAAGCCGCACAATTGGCTTTAGCCGTTCACACAATATGCTCAAAAGGACCTTGTACGCAATTGGTAATAGACTTATTCCACTGTAGTTCTTACACTCACTACGATCTCCTTTCTTGTATATGGGACATAACAGACTGAGACTTTAATTTCCGGGCATGTTGTCCTATAGGCAGATGTTCTCATTAGCAGATGCAAGCTCCAATTCAGCAGGGAGACCATCAGCTTCAGTAGATTTGTTATTTTTGAGACGTAAATCGCTCTGGCTACAAGGTGGACAGTTAGTACCACCACCATGAAATGGGGCGGGGTTTTTAGAGTGGTGTCCGTATTCTGCCGTGAACACGAGAGTTCGATTTCTGCCTCCAGTCATCTATATTTTTCTTTCATTGCCGGCCCACTTGAATTTTGTCGACACCAACATCGCAGTATAAGTGTCCTGTTAATCGGCATGTCTAGTAAAAGCTTCTCAAACAGTGACGTTCGCATTCGTCGATAAATAAGTAGGTGCCGTTTGTTGTGAATCTAAAATAGAAAACGTGTTAATTCACAACAACGCGAGAAGCTATCACATACCTCATTCATGGGTTGTAAAGGGCAATTAAGTTTTTTTGTAAGTCCGTATACAGTAAACTTTGTGAAATGTTGTCTCCATAACTTCCGAACGTCATCCGGGTCCGTCATTAGCTGGCCATCGCTGTCCTTGAAAAAGGGCAACCCTGTTCCACGAATTTTCGACGTAACTATTTGAAAGACCGGCCGTGGCATAGTGGTTAAAACACGCGACTACCATGCGGGAGATCGCAGGTTCAAACCTGGCTCCAGTCATCTTAAAAAAAATTGTTCTTTCATTGTCGGCTCCCCTCGAATGTTGTTGACAGCAACTTCGCAGTATAAGTGTCCTGTTAATCGGCATGTCTAGTAAAAGCTTCTCAAACAGTGACGTTCGCATTCGTCAATAAACAAGTAGGTGCCGTTTGTTGTGAATCTAAAAATAGAAAGAGTGTTAATTCACAACAACGCGAGAAGCTATCCCATACCTCATTCATGGGGTGCAAAGGGAAATTAAGTTTTTTTTTTAAGTTTTTTGAAAGAATTTTGGGCTTCCTTGTCTCTTCTTCAGCTCCTTCTTTTTCTGTCTAGAAAGACGAGTTGCCTCCCGCCTCTTCCTCCAGTGCCGTTCACGAACAGCTCGCGTTGTTTTATGCAGCATCCGTCTCTTTCATGGCATTGCGATATTCCTCATCGTACCAGTCATCACCTTCAGACGGCTTTTTGTACCTAAGTACGTTTCTCGCAGTCCATTCTATGGTGTCGGCTATATATTGCCACTGTAAGGTAATATTTTCTACGGTTGAAGCATTCCGTAGCAGTTTAGTTAGGTAGTTGGTAGTTGGAGTTGGTCCGCAGTATACCGATGTCTAACTTTCGTTGTGCCTCTTCTAGGCTCTCGTAGAACTCGTCTTTGTCTTCTGTCGGAACTTGGGCACATATAAGTGTTATGTGGAACAACTTTGTCTTGACTGTTATGGTGGCTATTTGTTAACACACCGGGTTAAACCGTTGGCAATCTTTTGCCAAACACAAGTCCACATCAAAATACGTGCTTACCCGAATGGCTACTATGGTAGATGCGATGTCTGTAAAGCCTTTTATTCTTCAAATCATGGACCTTAATTCGTTAGCGGTGGTCGTCAACATTTTGGTTGGTCCATTTTATAACTTTTTTTTTCAGTAGTTCAAATGTTGGTGACGGGTTGCAAGCCCAGCGCACCAAGTCGCAGTTATCTTCTCCTACCGGTATTTTATTACAGCCGCCCATTCTGAGACATACGCTAACCAGGGTACCGCTAACTCTGAGCCAACGTGCCTGTGTATTAGGTTTCGCCTCTCACAGTTAGCCGTGCTCTGACGGTGTCAAAAGCACGTTTCCTAGCGTCACTACGTGAAGGTACCAGGAATACGGTGCTCTGTGAGTAGGCCTGAAGCGTTAATTGACAGCGATCACCCTGAGTTTGCCAAGTTGATCCGATCAGAAGCTTTACCTAGCGTCACACTTCCGAAATTTTGCATGGAATACTATTTTCCCAAAACTATTTACGGGAATGCATATGGGCTACTTGCTGGTACCTTCCATACAAATATACCATTCCGCCCACTTTAGATATCGAGTAATAATTGCAATACAAACAAATGCCCAAAATCTGTATTTAGCAAATCTGTAATTGGATAAGATTTTGCAGAAAAATTTTAAGTCTAGCCACCAACTACCCTCCATATAATGGTTTCATCCCCTTCACTTTATAATTCGTGTCATGATATCACTATGCCTAAAGCAATCTTACTCAAACTCTATATGTAGTAACTAGATACTGTAGTACTAGATACTGCTGTAACTAGATACTGTATTAGAAAACTTTTTTAAACCCTAACCAACCCTCATTTGGAGAGTGAGGGTATATGTACGTCGGTTTACCCGACTTAAACTTTCTTATTTGTTGTAATTACATTAAATTTATTCAAATTGTGCACAATGTAAAAGTTAATTGAACATTGACTCATGAATAAAAATCGCACTTGTTGAAATGCCCCTTACACAAATTACTAAATTTCGCGGGAATAAATATTATTCCAATAATTTCAAAACGTTGTATTTATAGGTGAAATCTAAGATACTAGAAGATTTAGACATCTATCATAGAATGTTATCCTTTTAATTCATACTCACAAACATTTTCTCTCTATATTATGAGCCAAGGGACCGGCCGTGGCATAGTGGTTAGAACACGCGGCTACCATACGGGAGATCACAGGTCCAAATTTTGGCTCGATATTAGTGTCGAGTCAATCGGCATGTGTAGTAAGAGCTTCTCAAACAGTGATGTTCGCATTCGTCGATAATCAAGTAGGTGCCGTTTGCTGTGAATCTAAAAATAGAAAGCGTGTTAGTTCACAACAACGCGAGACGCTATCCCATACTTCATTCATGGGGTGTAAAGGGAAATTAAGTTTTTTTTTATAGATAAGTAACAACATCTAAAAATCGTTCAGCTTCAATAGCTCGTGACTTAAGTAATATAATACATAGGGTGAGGGTAATTATCAGTCAGTTCACCCTACTGAAATTTCTGTACTAGTTTTATAGTGACATTACATTTAACTACAATACAACATTAGTTTAATTTTACTCGTCCTAGTTTTGTACCACCTTTCACTCCTATCCATTCTTTACTAATGTTGCTCCTTGAATACATGGTTTTTAGTCTCTATTTCCGGAGCTGATATTTTAGCTTGGCCAACCTTTTTATGGAAATCGAAGAAAAACTTTTAAAGTATTATGAAAGTAATTTAATGTCGCATGTTAGTAGTTTCTTGTTTTTGTTTTGTTATTTATTTGCTTTCTCCTTAATGAAAGCAATATGTTTTCGTTGAAGCACATCGGCGAGACCGTACATCTTATGGTTGTGTGTGTATGTGTGCGGACGGGGTAAGAAGTAATTGGAAAACCTACTTCAAAGGCAAACCATGAAACACTTTTAATGTTTGTCTATACTCTTAAGGACGATAATGACGCCAACAACAACAGGTGCTAATTAAAAATGTTGTCGCCCCATTAAATCCATTTAATGGCCTTTTTCATCACCGGGAACCCCCAAAAACAACAACAACCACCTCTTGAAATGTTGTGGAGCCAGCTCAGCCATACACACTTTGCCAGCCAAAAAAAAGAAAGAGTTGTTAAAGGTATACTCGGTTGTATTTGCAGTTTCAAGCATTTTTCCTTTCGAGTGGTTGGTTGGCTGTGCTGAGAGGGAGGCTAGATGCTAGCAGCATGTAATTTACCCCAGACCTAGACCTGCCCCACCGCCCTCGCAATCACCAGCCGCCCGTCATTCTTTAGACAATTGAAATAAAAAGTAATGTTATGTTAAGCAATAATTCTCATTACAGCAACAAACGTTGTGTTCACTCGCACCCACACACTTGAGCAACGAACGAGTACCAAGGATATTTAACAAGTCCTTAGGTTCAGTTCAAGTTCAGTGTTAAAATCCCTTTCAGCTCCCTCTCTGTCACTCTCTCTCTCTCTCTCTCTTTGGTGCTGTGTGTGTTTTTTTTTTGTTTTTGCCAGCTCAATTCCATTTTGAAACAAGGTTAAACCAAAAGTAAGCAATAAAGTAAAAGGGGAAAATGTAACGAGAGAGAAAAAAAACATCAACAATGGCAAACAACAAAAAAAACGTAGAACAATGGCAGAGTATTTAAGTGTTAAATAATGCGGTTGAATTTTCAATTTTCATCGTTGAACAAAAGACCCTTAATGAAATGATGCTATTACGGCCAGCAATGGAGGGTAACATACACACACACACACATACAATAACCAATTTGACAATGCTATAAAAGTCTTGCCCCCCATGTAGGCTATAGCAAAATGCAATAATGGATTATGTCAAAATAATTTCAAGTTAAACATATGTTTAAACTTTTGCTTCTTAAAGCAAGTTCTCTAAGGACTGCCAAGGACCGTGACTAAGTCTTATGTTCAAAGGACTTGGGATTTACGTATAATGACTGTCAGTTTACAATCACAAGGAGGTATTGTTAATAAATCTCATTATCGTTGTAAGGACTTAATAATGAGTTAAGCAACTACAACAATATATCCTTTTATAATTAATAACTTTTTAAGCCCAATAAGAAACAAACTGGGAATATAGAAGGATTAAGTTGATTGTTGAGGGATAAGAGACTTAAATTTAAACAATGACTGGCAACATAATTCAGTATGCACAAGTTGGCCAATACAGAGGTAGTAATAGTTCTTTGTACTGTATGTAGTATTGTTGTTGCTCAGTAGGAGATGTCCAAAGTGGCAAACAGTCATCAGGAGTGGGCATGATGTCATAATTATGTACAATATGAAGGCAATTAAATATAATGGCAGGATAATCAGTACAGAAATTTCAGTAAGATAAACTAACTGAAATATACCCTCATCATTCTCCGATTATTGTAATTTTTGTTGGAGGTAGTCGAATGGGTGAGGTCAACATCCCTATTTCTTATATTTTACCTAAAAATATAAAATATTGAAAGTAAACTATTTTCAACGTCCTAAAGAGCTGCTTTTCGGAACATAGGGTAATTTGTCTAGGCGTACCAAAATCTTAACGTGTACCATCTTTTTTTCGTATGGCAATAAACGTCTAAATTGTAGGAAATTTGACTGGATCTTGGCTCTTGCAACAAATATATGTTTGTAAATGTTTACGGGTAAATTCGGTGATTTGTATGATATTACTTACAAAATATCTAGCAGTCTTCCGACTTGAAGTTATGGGAGAAATATTAAGTTTTCTTAAATATAAATTTTTGTCCATATATGTAATCCTTGAGCACTATAATTTGACTGCATTCAGTAGACATACAAAACCAATATGCAATTAAATCGATGAGGCTGAATTCGTTCAAATGTGTGGAGGGTGCAAAATTAAAGTGATGCAAATTTTTCAGTTTTCAGAGTTTTTGTCTTCTCCTTCTTCCAATTTGGAAGGAACAACATAAATGCATTCAACAGTTTCCGTACTTAGATAATAATGACAATGTTCCCACAGCGTCCCAAACGAGCAGGCCCTTTGTTTGTTGAAACAAATATTTCGGTTTTATACTCATTCATCACTAGATGCACTTGCTTCTCAATGATAAAAAAGACCGTAGTAACATCCCACAGCCCTCGGCCAAGGTTAAAAAGATCGCATATCAGACCGTCGCCTTTTCTAAGGCCTGGTTTAGTAGAAGTTTGCTCAGTCAGATGTTTGCCTATATTTACTTAAGACCATGTCGGTCAGTGTCATCTCGCAAAAACGTGTCAGCTTCGCAGAGATACCTTACTCAGCCAGAGCATCTACTAGTTTCTGTGTGGCCTTCAATAGTTCAGTGGAAGCGACGTAGATTAGCAATCCGAAGGTGCCGAGTTCGATTCCCGCCGGGGGCACTTGCCAAATCTATATCGATGAAAAATTACTTTTCAAATACTTTCGAGTTCTCCAGCCTACAAAACTCATTCTAGATGCTACAAAAAAACCAAGGAAACAAGAAATGATTTATCAACATCACAAAATATATCAACAAAACCAGCTGGCGCCATCTTTCGAGGAATATGGCGGTAAAAACTCACAACAACAAGTGTCAATAACAAGTGTCAATAAATTGAAAACAAATCGGTATGAAGAATTATCACCCAAACTACTTTATCCAGCTGTTACAACAACAAACAACTAGTTTCTGTCGTATCGGACTGTCAAATGCAAGGGGGTCTCCTCCAGGAGACCTTTGGGGAGTATCACCCCCACGGACCTGAGAGAACCACCAGTGGACCTCTAACTGGCTCTGCGGTGTCGAAAAGAGGAAGTAAAGGTAGTATCGTCTTGACGAGCTCTGACTAAAGAGTATAAAAATGGTTCTACGGCCGGGGAGGAACCCAAGGTAGTCTTGCACACTACCATCCTGGCCGAATGATTATTGAACAGCTTGTTCTGTGGTTGATGGTAGTCTTGCACACTACCATCCTGGCCAAATGATTATTGAACAGCTTCTTCTGTGGTTGATGGTTAACACTCAAAGTTACGCGAGTAGAATAAAAGTTTGATGTCAGAGAGAAATACAGCTGGATGTCCCTTGATACCATACGAGACTTGCATCTCTCACTGTGCATCAAACGAGCTCTTGGTCGAAAACAAAGAATTTAGATAGATCCAAACCTCTAACAAGGGTGCAATTTAAGCTGGCGACCGCCTGGTATAAGCGGAACTAGACGTATAGAGAGTACTGATTATAGTAGTACAATGAACGGCAATTTTCGAATCATAACGGTGAGACAAACATACTGAGGTCATAAGATGACTACGTCCAGCCTGATGGGGAACTTCAGTTCCTAGCCGATGGTGGAAAATATTAATAGGTATCCAACTAAGCTTGGTGTGACGAACTATCTACGGAGCGCAAAAGACTGAAACGCTTGAAATACTTTTCTACGTGCGGCTTTTTCGTCTTCTTCTTTAATGCCAGCAACAACAGAAATTTATCCATCAGTAGCCGCACGTAGAAAAGTATTCCACGCGCTTCGTTCTTTTTCGCTCCATAGACAGTTCGTCACTCCAATAGACAGTTCGTCACTCCAAGCGTGGTTTTTCATATTCCAGTTTTTTACATTCATTGCATCTGTGGCCTTATAATGCCCAAAAATCTGCCACTATGTGTCGAGAATACCACATTAAGCCGCGTTAGTTTGCAGTAATTGAGAGAGTTGTTTTTAGTAGGCATTGGCTATCACGGTGGTATGCAGCTATGCGATGCGTAGGTTCTTTTGTGTTTAGTTACGAGCGCTGTTAGCAGCTTGTGATTCGGGTCTATAATTTAACCGCGCATCACACGTACGTCCATAATGCTTGAGACATGCCTTCCATCGGTTACCACGTGATCAATCTGGTTTCTTGTGTTTTGATCACGGGCTTTCCAGGTTACCTTGTGGATAGCTTTATGCAGTAGTCTGGTTCCACTCACTACCAAGTTTCTTATTCGAGGTGTTGTTGTGTAAACCGAATCCTCTAACTGATGAACCAAGAGCGTATTTCCTTCCTATTTGATCATTAAAATCACCCATGGCAGCGGTCATATATTTCCTTCAGGCGCTCATGGAATGGATCATTAAGTACCTTGTCTTTGTTTTTAGTCGGTGTTTGTATCTAAATCAGCATGATGAACATATTTCGTCATGATGCGGATAGTGGCTATTCGGTCAGAGTTAAAACGCGAGGCAAACTGTCGATGCTTCTTGCCAATTATAAATCCATATACAAATTCGTGTCTTTCTGCATAATAGCTGTAAAACACGTCACGTGCATCCCTGTCCGTTTCATAGCATATCTGATGTGAAGGTGATATCAGCTCTGTATTTTTCTAGGATATCCGCCAACTGGATAGAGGCACCATCTCTGTAGAGAGTTCGGACATTGTAGGCACATATCTGTAAATCATGTTGTTTTCATAATAATTTTTGTGTTTAAAGAGAGTTGTTTATTAGGCCACCGCTCCTCCACCACCTATGTCAAAAAACTAATTTTTATCGTATGCAAATTGCTTGGTTCTTAACTTTGGACCTTTGGTTCTTAACTCATTGCCAATTGTTATTTTGATTGCAAATATAACTCAAACTTAAATTCAATCTAATAGTTTTTCTATGTCAACAAAAATCACTTCAACAACCACCGTACCTACTGACCCAAGACCTTGCCACAAAATTTAGCATTTCAATTGCTCCAATTTCAAAACGCCACAAAACTCCGCAGTCAATTTCCCAACTGCCAATGAAATTCAAAGAATGTTGCTCATAAATACAAATAAAGACGGTTGCTCTCGACGGCAACACTTTATAACTTTAGTAAAGCAAAAATCAACGCTATCACACAGTCCCTTAGAAAGCTCATAAAGATTCAGCCCCCTCTTACAAAAACGTCCCAGTCAAGTCGTAACGGCAATAGCAATTAACATAGTTTTAAATGTCCTTTGTAACACTTGCTTGTTTTTGACGTCTACACACACACAGAGACACACATGTAGCTACAAAGCACCAACAACATTTCCAGAAAAATTTGACCTCAAAAGCATGTGCCATGTAGCAATGTACATGTCGTCGCCGTACATATTGCTGTTTGTATTGTAACACTTTTTGTTGTTGTCTTAATAGTTGCAACGATTTCAATTCACTTTTACTGGTTGGTTATGTCGTTTAGTATTTTGTTACATGAAAACACACTGGTGTTCTACTTCCTTGTCGCCATTAACATCATCAACAGCGCCATCAACAACACCATCACCAGCAACAGCACCATCACTAGCGCCATCATCATCATCACAATCACCATCAGCAGTATGAGTGTCATCTGCGGTATGAATATTCCATAAAAATTGTGTCCATTTGCACTTAAGTAGGTTCGTTCTTCAGCAATCCTTCACCTCGTCTCAACATCTCTCCCTGTCCTTTGTGTCTCTATCGGTTTTTTCCTCTGTTCGTTTTTGTGGTCTTTTCATCTGCTTTGTTGTAATTTACAAATAAATATTTATAAAATACAAGCAAAGCTCACAACCGCAAGTGAAAATTTTTACAAGTGACTCAACAAATGCGAGTGTTTTGTATTTGCTGTTGTTGCTTCCGTTTCCGTTTGCAAGAGTGTGTGTGAAAGTACCCTAAAAAAAAGAGTGTTAAAAGTGTATTTTGAGCTGGTTGTTCCATTATGCTGTACAGTGGTACAATGAGCATGTATTTTGTGTTGTAGATAAAAACATTATTTCATTATTATGCCAAACATGTCAATGTTAATTTTTTTTAATATTTAAGTTAACAAGATTATAAGCTTTTTGTATGCTCTTTATATAGGTTAGCGTCGGAAATAAAAAAAAACCAAAAATTGGTTTAATCTGCCTGAAGGCGCTTAACGTTTGATGAAAAATCATTGTTAGCAATACATACATTTGATTTATTAAAGTATATTTGATTTAATTTGTAATCGTAGCTTTTTTTATTTTATTGGTTTTAATTTATATTGTTCAGTGCATAACAAAAAAACTCATACAAAAATTAATATATAATAACGTTAGCCTCTACTTTTATAAGCTTAACTATTGTTGCTTTAGTATCAGGCAAATTTGGAAATACTGTTTGTGTTGTATTGAGATCTAATTTGTAATCCCTTTATCATAGCAGAGGATATAGTCAGTTTGTCATTATGTTTGGAATCATCCAGCAACGGAATGAAGGACCAAGAAGGCATTTTACAACACCTTTAAGAGCAGTCATATATAACATATAACATTTCATATAACATGGAGTGTCGTTGGGAGGCAAGGCTTTCCATCGTCGCTTCCTATAACAAGGCCATATGGAAAGCCTGCATACACATGAAAAAAGTAGGACATGCTAATAAAAAAAAAACTATACAGTTCATCCTCAAATTGTTTAGTTTTATATTTTTCTCTATACTTAACCATATTGTTTTCACCGACTCACTGGAGTTTGAACCCACTACCTCGCGATTGTTAATCCGCCATGTTGCTATCTAGCCTACAATGATGCATTCGAATTGTGTGGCTAAAACTTATCCTAAACTGTTTTAAGAACACCTTTTTCTTTCTCATAGAAGGGAGACGGGATATTTCAGAATGGAAGGAAAAGGCCCCTTTTCAGCCATGTGGAAACAAAGCCTTATGAAATGACTTCGACATGTCTCAGAATGCCGTGTAGCATGCCTTCTTGTAGAACTTACTTATATACTTAGCTGGCATTTCTTTGCAATCGTATATTGTGATTACATGCCGCACATAGAAAAGTTTTATACATATAAGCATCGATCATTGGTAATTCACTTCCAGTTCGTAACACAAAGTTCTGCAAGGCTCTCAGTAACCTGCTCTTTCCATCTGAGTTTTAGTCGCCCACTCTGCAGCGCAGTCCATCGAGTTCACTGTCGAAGTCTTTTCGAGCTGCAGCATTTTTATCCATACGTACAACATGACCTAGCCAACGCAACCGCTGTACCTTAATGCGTCTCTTACAGCTCATGATTCATATGACGGCGTTTCTCTCCGTCAATGTTAATTCTCAAATACCTAAAAAAAACTTACTTGATGTCCCTTAACATCCCATGAATGAGGTATCGGATTGCTTCTGCGTTGTTGTGAAATAACATGCTTTCTATTTTTAGATTCACAACTAATGGCACCTATTTGTTTATCGATGAATGCGAACGTCACTATTTGAGAAGTTTTCACTAGACATGCCGAATGACTCGACCCTATACTGCCAAGTTTCCGTCGATAACATGGAGGCGGGCAATGAAAGAAAAATGTAGATGACTGGAGGCGGGAATCGAATCCGGGATCCTTTGCATGGTAGTCGCGTGTTCTAACCATCATGCCACGGTCAATCCTAATTCTCAATTACTGCCTTTTGTTTAATTGACAGTGGAGCCTAGGTAGATAAACTCATCTTTCACTTCGAAATTGTAGTTGTCAATGTTCATGCAACGTCTTGAACAAGTAGATTTTTTCTTTCCCTGAAACCAATAACTTCGTTTTGTCCTGGTCTACCATTAGAATCATTTAAACTGATTTCTTCTGTATGCCTGATAAGGTTGCAGTCACATTCCGCAGTTTCCGACCGATGATTTCCACGTCATCAGCGAGCGCAAGACGCATGTGGCTTTTGTTAAATATCGCGTCACTCGTGTTTACTGCAGCTTTCCTCATTATCATCTTCATCACTATGTTAAAAAAGTCATATGATAGGCCGTCGCCCTGGTTTAGGCCTCGTCTGATATATAATGGCTCCGTAAGGTGTAATCTTCACTGAAGACTTCGTGTCAGTCAGCGCCATTCCGCATAGGCGTATCAGCTTCGCAGGAATACCAAATTCAGTCGACGAAAAAATAGTACGTGTCCATCTGTTTATCTTGGGTCTTTTCCACTATTTCCCAAAGTGTAAATATCTTTCTTCTTAATTGGCAGCAGCAACAGAAATTATTCTATCAGCTTCGGTCTTGTGTGCTCCGTAGATAGTTAGTCACACTAAGTGTAGATAACAGCTCTTTCACCTGGTCCATCCAACGAAGCTTTGGCCGCCCCCTCTTGCGCCGCCCATCGAGTTTATTGACGAAAACCTTTCGAGCTGGAACATTTTCATCTATTAGTACAACGTTTGCAAGTCAGCGCATTCGGTCTATTTGAACGCGCTTGACTACGTCGATGTCGTTGTCCACCTCATACAGCTCGTGGTTCCAGGATTCTGCGCTGTAGAGCAAAACAGGTAGAATCAGTGTCTGGTAGAGTTGGATCTTCATTCGTCGAGAGAGGGTTTTATCACTAAAACGCTTGCTCAGCGCATAGTAGCTGCGGTTCGTGATCAATACTCGATTTCCAGGCTGACATTAGTATTTTTATTTATGGCGGAGCAATTACTATTTTAAAAAGCTTACACGATAGGCCATAGCCTTGGTTTAGGCCTCGTTTGATATAGAATGGATCTGTAAGATACTTGCCAATCTTCACTGAGGACTTCGTGTCAGTCAGCGTCATTCTGAAAAGGCGTAACAGCTTCGCTGGAATACCAAACTCAGCCATGGCTTCGAGTAATTTCTACCGTATTGGGCTGTCGAAGGCAGCTTCATAGTCGACGAAAAGATCGAACCTGTCGTTCTGTTCCTCTTGAGTCTTTTTCAGGATGTGGCGAAGTGTGAATATCTGGTCAGTTGTTGATGTACCAGGTCTAAAGCCACACTGATAAGGCCCGAATAGGTTAGATATCACTGGTTTTAGTCTTTCACATAGCACACTCGACAGGACCTTATATGCGATGGGTAAACGGCTGGATCAACGGTAGCTAAGCACAGGATATAATACGCTTGGATTTTAATCATCGGGCATGCACTTGTTAAGCCAACCCATGCATAGGACCTGGTGCATACTCGTTATCGGATCCTTGCCATCGGACTTGAAAAGCTCTGCCGGAAGTACAACGGCACCTACTGCTTTATTATTTTTCAGGCGCGATATTGCCCTTCTTACCTCAGTTTGACTTGGTGGTAGGTAATCTATACCGTCGTCGATAATTGACTTGATACCTTCACGTGCGCTGCCTTCCAGAACCAGCAGTTGCTGGAAGTGTTCTTTCCATATATGCACTTGTCGTATCTTTAACCGCATTTCCATCTTTGTCATTACAAGAGGGGAGCATATTACCGTGGGCTTTTGATTTTACTTTCTGGTAAAATGTTCGTTTTCCCGTTACTTCATCTGAAGTTTTTTTTTCGCTAAAATAAATAACTGCCTTTCCTATTTTACTGTCTCCTTGTGCCGTTCCTTAACAGCCTAGGGTTACAATTGGCTGTAGCTTTGCACTATAGATCATCCTGTTCCTCAGACGTTATGCGACATTCTTCATCGTACCAGGACAGTTTTTAATATCCCAGCACCGGCTCTAGATGCATGGCTTCCATCAATTACCACATAGTCAATTTGATTTTAGGTTTAGATCGGTGGATAGCCAAGTTGCATTGTTGATATCCTTATGCTGAGATCTGGTTCCACTCACTACCATGATGCCATGTTGTTCTCGCTGCAAAGCTTACACCGTTGTCTGACATGTCCGTATGCAGACTGAATTTACCGATCGATGGACCAAGAACATCTTCCCATTCTATTCTTGCTTAAAAACCTCCCAAGACGTTTTTAATACCGTGTCCAGTGCAGCGGTCATATCTTTCCTTTAGGAGCTCGTAAAATGTATCTCTAATTTCATCGCCGTCACCGTCCGTCTGTCTAGGTTATTGGAGTTTATTGGTTATGTTCTAAGATGAGCAAAATCGGACAAAAACGTGGAAGTTGTTCCCATACAAAACTCCCCATTGTTTGGGGGTTAAAAAATCCATAACAATATTGTCAGCTTATACAAAAAATTCAAGCTAAGTATTAGATATTTCAGTAAAGATTTATTGACCGTGTTGAGTGACCAACAAACTAGTAAGAAAGTTTCAGTCGGGCAACCCGACTTACATATACCATCACCCTCAGTAAAACAAATACAAATTCTATTATATTGATATTATTACTCGATTTCTAAAGTGGGAGGAGTGGTACATTTGTATGGGAGGTACCAGAAGGGGCGTGTCTAGACTTCCAAATTTTTTCTCCAAAACTTTATCCTGTTCAAGCTTTACTAAATACAGAATTTGGGCACGATCACGTTAGGTCCATTAATAAAATTAATCGATTTCTAAAGTGAGCGGTACCAGATGTGTGTGGGAGGTACCAGATGGGGCGTGGCTAGACTTCCAGTTTTTTTTTTCTCAAAAACTGTATTTTGCTATAACTTTAGCTATAGCCCTAAAGTGGGCGGAAAAGTACATTTGTATGGGAGGTACCAGAAGGGGTGTGGCTAGACTTCCAATATTTTTTCCAAAACTTTATCCTGTTATGACTTAACAAAATGAATAATTTGGGCACGATCGTGTTGAGTGTATTGATATTATAACTACATCTATAAAGTGGGCGGAGTTATACATTTGTGTGGGAGGTACCAGAAGGGGCGTGGCTAGACTTTAAATTTTTTTTTCCAAAACTTTATCCAGTTATAGCTTTACTAAATATAAAATTTGGGAACGATTGAGTTTGATGTATTGATATTATTACTCTATTTCTATAGTGGGCGGAATTGTACATTTGTATGGAAGGTACCAGAAGGGGCGTGGTCATGTAGCCCATTTTCAATACCGTAAGTAGTTTTGGAGAAACATTAACTCGTGCAAAATTTCAAAACATTTGGTGGCGTCTTTCGAAAGTTATCGTGCGAACTAGCCGGACAGCCAGACAGACGGACAGCCAGACAGACGGACATGACTCAAACGACTCAAAGAGTCATGAATCGAATTTGGTTCAAAGAAACCTAGGGCCTAAAGTCACTCCTTCTATGTGTTACTCTTTTGGGTCGTATCAAATGATATATACCCTCATCCGTAAGAGTGATGGTGTAAAAATCAAAAACTAAAATTGACCTCGTAGTCAAAAATGTCCAATAGACAAAACGTAGCCTATTAATAATTATACATAATGATATACGTCTTTTTTCGATCTAAAATTCTAAGACGATACAGCATAATAAATACTATTTTGGGAGGTCGAAAGGTGCACGGATCAAAAAAAGTTCTGATGTCTTCACATTGTCCTTGTATAAACTACAAGACTGGGGGTTTAACGCAACAACTTTTTTTCGACCCTATCTTGTGGGCATGATATCTCGAATGGGTCGACGTACCCATTCAAAATTACCTATTTTTGGAAATTAATATTTCTCTGAAAAGAATTTGAATTTGGTAAGTTTAATTATCTTGTAATATTAGGCAAAAACTCATTAATTAGATATGGTACCCCTTAAAACATTTCGTCATAACCAGAGATATTGAATTGAACATTTTACAGTTGTTGGCGAATTCATGAAGACTTTGGACACTGTAATAGTTGTTATATATTTCTGGCGATACGACCGAAAGTCCTATCTTCAACCGTTTATGCTTCACAAGCAGGCAAATAAAAATACATAAGTAATTTTATTTAAAACCGATTAAACAATATCACTCATAGGGTGATGGTAGTTATCAGTCATTCCACCTGATTGAAATTTCTGTTTTAAATTTTTACTGTCATTATTTTCCCTGAGGAGTCTTTAATTCTTCCATATAATTTCTTACGTTAGCGCCTACTCGGTTTAATGAGGCGATCCTTTTTTGTGGCGATGTCAAAGAAACTAATCCTTATTAACACACTTTCATGTAGTACTCTGAAATTGTACACAAATCATAATTCTGCCCATTGGCGTTGAAAGCAACAGTCTAGTATCTCTGACAAACCACAATAGCACAGCTTAGGTCGACACACATATTCACGTTAACGAAATTCCCCACTGTGCCATATTTTTGCTGTTGTTGTCGTTGTTATGCATTATTTATAAAGTTGTTATGTTTGCGGGTTCTCTTCCTCATGTAGCTGATGCGCCGCTATTGTTTGTTCTTCAACAGCAGCAGCGGCAGCAAATGCTCACGACAACAATAACAACAACGAGACAATGTTCCATTAGTCAATCCGGTTAGTCCGTCAGTCCATTTTAAATGTTTTAAATAAACTGAACCATCCAACAGCTCCGCCGGCACAACTCTCTAGTGTTATTGCAACAACTGCAACAACTACAAAGACGCATGCACACACACACACACACACACACACACACAATACTCATCACACACTTCTTCCTTAGCACTCTACTATGGTTGTGTAAGTACACGTCCAGTTCCTGTCTGTTTGTGTGTGTGTAAGTATCTGTTGTGTACGTGAGTATTAGTGGGCTGTCATGTAAATTTTGTGTGCGGTTTTGTTTTTATGGTTTTTGTTGTGTTCGTTCATTCGTTCTAAAGAAAATCAATGGGATGTTAAATTAGGTCAGTTCTTTTCTATGGCATAGGTAGCTAGTTATAGCTCTCTGTCTCTGCAAGTGAGTGCTAGTACTTCCCGTATACAGAGGTAAGTACTCGTTCAGGTGTGTGTGTGAGTCCTTTATTGCTGTTAACGGGACTAGCTGAAACTGATCACTATTACGAAAGTGTAGCAAACTACTCAATTAGTGGCACACTTTTAAGAATTCCGAACAAAAAAAAACCCATAAGAAAATATAAAGAGGAAACCAATAGTTATTCTTATATATGTTTGTTGGAAAATGCAGTTGTCAAGATACGTTGACATTTAAGACACTCTTATGCACAATGGCTAAAGCCAAATACATAGTATGTATATTTTATATATGTGTGTTGCTTCTATCTATGGATTAAACAAAAACATGGGCATGTTAAAAATAAGCAATCTACAATCTTTGACATTGTTGGCCGTGACAGGAATTTTTTCCTTAGTTCATTAAGTGATGTTAAGTTTTTATTATTTTTAAGAAAACTGTCATTTGTAATGCTAACAAAATGTCTTGGCATCGAATTTTATTTGTTTTTGGATAAGATAGTTAGCTTACTTAATATTTGCATTAATATTTTATATAAATTTTAGTTGTGGACAACATAATTTTTTAACGCAGTATTGCTTAATGGATCAAATAAATGTCGAAATCTCTTAGTTATAGCCAGACGAAAGCTGATTGATTCGACTTCTTGGAAGTTTATGATTCCAACAATATCGAGGAAATCGCCAATCAAAAATTGTAGATGGCTGTGACAGAGCTAATAGTAACGTATTTTAAGCATCAATTCGATATAATCAGCTATCATGGCAGTCCGCATGTCGTTGATTGGCCCATTAAGCTTATTTAATAGCGATTTTATGTCGTCTCTCGTGGATTCTCTTCATTTCAAACAAGCCAATTTAAAAAATGCATTCTAAATTTAAGCTAAAGTTCTTAGTTTTTGCAGAAATCGTACTTAAATATGAATAAAATTCTCATATTAAGTATGGAAATCTAAAGTGCTTGTGTCATTAAGTTGACTCGTGGATTTCGATTTTGTCATTTCCGCACCGGTGGTTTTGGGCTTTTCGATAGTTTCTTAAAGCTTTTAACACTTATGGTGTGTGATGATTGGTTGCAGTCACAGAAAAAGGTACTAATGAGATAGTCCTATTTCCTAATGAGATAGTACTCTTAGAGCAATAGAATTGTGGTAAAATACCGGTTTACTTTGCGATTAAAACATGTGTTAAACCCACTTAAATTTATCCAAGCGTTCTATATAGGTTAAGTTGGGTAAACTTAGCAGCTGCGTTCAGCATAGGTCACTTGTGATACCATTTATAATTTATCGCACCAATTATCTAATCTATTCAGTCAACGTCGCTCAGTGTAACGTGCGTGGCCAAAATAGAAAAAAGTTGATGTCATAAGTGAAACAAACTTAAATGGAGATTAATCAAAAATGTTTTCTTAGAATACTCCTAAGTTTTTTTTTCAATATTCTAAGTATATTTTCTTATTCTTTAAGCTCTCAAAGTTAAGGGTTTGAGGGTACTGAAATTTAATATGATTTTAAACAAGTGTTACTTTTGAGTTTTTCGTTCAATTGTAATAATTTATAACTTTTTGGAAAGATTATGATGTTTTCTAAAATCTTATAGATTTTCAATACTATAGCTTTGAAATTGCGTGAGTACGGCAGACAGAAAGAAAACCTCTAAGGGAAGTTACGTATTTGAACTGTTTCCAAATTTTAAAGACGACAAAAAAAAATGTTATTCTATGTTTACCTTAATTTTTGTTTCTGATGATAAACGAAACTGTATACTTTAATACTGAAAAAGGAAACCAAGAAGAGAATCCAACAATATTTTAAGAATGAAATGGGTTTGTTGGTAGAAACACTTTTGAACACTTTTTTGTATCTTGTTACTTTTTAATTGAAAAATTTCCATTTTAGGAGCAAAAACCAGTTTGGTTTGTATAGGAGGTGGGCGTGGTTTTAGTCTGACCACGCCCACTTTTGGTATAATAACTAAGAGTGGTAAGTTATGCTCATCAGCCTTATTTCATTGAAATAACTTAATTTTTGCCGGAAATATTTCAAAGAGCATTTTACTATATATGAAAGGGGCGTGGTTTGTATGGGAGGTGGGTGCAGTTTTCGTCTAACCACGCCTACTTTTGGTATAATAACTAAGAATGGTAAGTTATGTTCAGCAACCAAATTTCATTGAAACAAGTTCATATTTGACGTAAATATCTCAAAAACATTTAACTTTGTATGGGAGAGGGGCGTGGTTCTCAACCGATTTTTATGAAACCTCAGAAATTTCTTAATTTCGTCACAAAAGGTGGTTGCATAAATTTCGTTGCTCTACAACGACTTGTTTCATTTTTGGCCAACGAATGTTTGAAGACGTTACACTGTGCGTCGCTCTCAAGACATTTCGTTGCATGACCAAACTTTTCTTGTTTTAGGTCACCAAAGACCGTACAGTGAAATAGACGAAGTTCCGTGGTATCCTCTTATACAAAAAACGTTGTACAGAAGATTCAACCTCTTAACGTGTTTTCCAATAGGCCGATTACTATAGCTATGATGTTTGCTTAGATAAACTCTAGATAGGTACATCGCAAATTGCGTCCTCTGTATATCCATGGTAGGCCAAATCTGTTTGGTCGCAGTGAAAGTGGCATCTTTCCTAACCTATATTCCCTGCAATTTACATTTTTGCTCTTATGAGAGGAACACCAATGTAACCGTAAACTTCGCCTGAGTTAACAGTGGCGGCAGCCCTTGTCAATGTATCGGCTCTTTAGTTACCATTTATGTCCCTATGTCTTAGAACCCATGTGAGGGTATTCATCGAGCATCCTCCCGAAAGTGCAGGGCATTATAATTATCATCATATGTAGTAGGATCCAATTCGGTTTACTGTCCAATATTAGGACGACGTATTTGGCACCATTAGAAAGTGTAAGTGCGACTTTTTTAAAGCTTGGTTTAGCAAATTGAGGGATTTTGTATCTCCGAGTTCCGTTTTGCTCGGGTTTACACCAGTCCACAGTCATGACACCATTTTAGTAGACGTTTTAGCGCAGATACCAAAAGCTCTGAGGGTAATATAGGATCTTAGCCGGTAACATGAGGTGCTACATCATCCTAGTTTCCAAAGAGTGCCACGAACCGCTACCTTAGAAATGTTTCATACGCATAGACTAGATTCAATGCGCCTATATCTTAGAAGTAAATCAACTAATAATATGACCACTGGGTTGAACTCCAGTTGTTCCATTGAGTCAAAGTGTTCTATAAAGAAGCCCATTTTATACTAACTTTGATCGCATTGTCCTCTTAAATTAATCCAGCTTTTCTTGCAATAAGATTCTTTTTGCTTAAAAATAAAGGCCCACCAGACATAACGTAATTTAAAATTAAGAATTCTACTCCAAGAGGTTTCGTTCTTAAATCAATCATGTTGTACTGTATTTAAGAATATCTGTACTAGGGTGATCAGTTCGGTTTTCAGAAACCGGCTACTCGGTTTTTTTCACTCATAAAAATCGTCGGTTTTTTTTAAATCCCTGTTTTTCGAATATCGAATAATCCGGTTATTTTTTGTCGAATCTCGGTTTTTTGGCTTTCGATATTTTTTATTTAAATTTATTCATAATTGTGTTAAATGTGTACTCGTACATGTTTTTTCCAGTGTTTCGGCCGAACAACCTAATTGTTAATTTTATAAATCTTCAATGTCTAATAAGTCGGCTGAAAATCGAAAGAAATTACAGTTTGTAAAAGACCAATTTAATAAGGACCTTAAACTTATTCATGATGTAAAGCACAGCTGCCATTTAGTAAAAATCATATCGAAACTTTGTCTGTGCTTAGTGACATCCTTAAACCATTGGAAATGTCTATACAAAAACTTTCTGCAAACTCTTCGACTTTAGCTGATGCTGAAGGTATTTTTAAATTTTTACTTAAACACTTTTTAACAATTCAAAACCAATTATCACTAAATTTATATGAAATTTTAAAAAGACGTAAATGAGAACGACGTGTTCAATATCTTAATACTCTCATTTTGTATTTAAGTACGAGTAAACTCCCAATTAGTGGCACATTTCTAAAATATTCAAGTAAAAATGATTTTTGATTTTTAATATATGGATAAGAGCGGCAAAAGGACTCGAAACCTTGACAGACGGGCATTTCCAATGTCAAGTTTTATAAAAACCAAAGAAAAAAATTGTAAATTGTATCTTATTTCTTAAATGTTACTTTAGGGAAAACTAAAGATTAAATTAAATATATTTATATAAAATAAATCAATTTACAAATTAATTGTTTTGTTAAGTTTGTCTTTGTTACAATAACAAAGTGATCTCACTAATGTTTTGCATTGTAATTATAATTAAAATAAACGCTAGTTTTTTAGAGGTGTAATTGAATTGTTTTCTGTTATTTTTAAATACAAATTCTTGTCAAAAATTGTGTTTTAATTTGTTATTTGGCATACATTTGAAAACCGGATTATCCGGTTTTTTGTGAATTTCAAAAAAAGCAACCGGTTTTTTTTAAATGTCATTTTTCGAATAATTCGAAAACCGGTTTTCTCAAAAACCCGAATAATTGATCACCCTAATCTGTACATACCGTTATGCCGCTACGGATTGATTTCAGTAGGCATGCAATTTCATCGTGCATTGTCATTGGCTACAGTGTTGGCTTGTATGTAGCATCCTTTTCCTCAGATAATACCGGCCACTCCATCGTACCTAGATTTGCATGAGCGTGATTTGTATTCCAAGTTGAGGCTGTGAACATAGAATACTCAATATGCTGCCACTATATGACGGAAACATCTGAATGTTTACAGCAATTAAGAGAGTTGGTTTGAATAGGCATTGGCTATCTCGGTGGTATGCGGCTTTGTGATGTCTAACTTCCTTACCATTTGATTACGAGCGTTTTTAGCACAACATAATCTCGAGCGTACCTTGGCTTTATCTATGCAATTGTGTCCCTCCCGATTCAGCTCGCACGGTTTTTTTCACCAGAAGCATCCCAATTAGGTAAGTTACCCCCGATCATGTCATAATTTTAGCATGGTAGGGAAAATATTATTGAAAGGTCAGGAGTGTAGTGCTTATTTTCAAGGGAGTTCTTAGACTGTACTGTCTTTAGAGTGGAGAGCTATATCAGATGGCCTTCCTTTAGTGTAGGCATGCTGAGATTTTGATAGTAAATCGAACATGGATTTCTTATAATCTACTAAATGTTTAAAGTAAAAAAAAAATCGAGAGATTGATCGATCGAGTCTTTTGGTATAACATTTGTCAGCTATTCGAATGAACACCAATTTGGTTTTCTTTTAAATGTTAGGAGTGACTCTTAGCATTAGGCAGCTAGCATGGCCACATCCGAAAGTAAACAAACATTAATACAGACGCCTTTAAAAAAAGATGCCAGGACCTGCAGATGAAACTGTCTTCACCTTCTTTGGTCACTATTCTCTCATTCCATTCCTTTGTCTCCGGTGCAAAGTGTTGAACAAATTTCTTATCTATGGTTACGAAACGAAGTAGACACTCACCAAACACTTCACGACGTTACTTTTGTTGTGTGTAAGCAAACTCGGCACCCATCTTGCGTTCAGCTCTCATATCACCAATTTTTCAGTCAATATGCACTTTTTGAAATGCCTATCACTTTAGTTAGATTATGTACATACAGCCGGTCATCATTCAATACCATTTTGTACATTCTTGTTAACACGATTCTCTCATTCCAATCCACTAATTTGACTGTTCCTTTGTCTCAGGTATAAAGTGGTGGACAAAATTCGTATCTATATTTAAGAATTGATGCAAACTCTCATCAAACACTTCACGACGGTGATTTTATGGTATTGTAAGCAAATGCGACACCCATCTTGCGTACAGCTTTCACATCTGCAAATTTTCGGTCAATATGCCGGCTCCACGAAAAGCCCCCCAATGAAATAACGCCCAAACAAGAAATGAAATATTCCCCAAATTTTTTTCATACATTTTTGGGTGTTATTTTATATGAAATAACTCCCAATTTTTTTTGGGCCGTTTTTCATTTTTCATTGGGAATTATTTCATTCCTCATTTGGGGTTTTCAAATTATGATATAATCTCCAATGAAATAACACCCAACCAATTTTTTAAATTTGGGGATTGTTTCATATCGTGAATAATTTGGGTGTTATTTCATTTTTTATTCGGGGGTTATTTCATTTTTAAAGCTGTTGGTTTTTAGGGGTTATAATTATATAATTTGTATATAAAAATAGGCCTTTTACAAGAAAACTTTTAGCATGTGAATATATTACAATAACTTTTGAAAGTTTACAGATATTTCCATTTGTGTTCACATTGACGGATAGAAAATCAACGAACTGATATCTAAGAATGGAATTTTTTTTAAATTTGTAAGAGTTCTTCAAAAGGAAGAATTCAATAAAAGCAGAGAGTTTGATTTGCTTGCGAACACTGGAGGTAGTTGTGTAAAAGTCAAACGTAAAAGGCAAATTGTCTTCCGAACTGCAAAAGTAGAGCAGGGCTACAACGATCTGCGATCCACACGATTCATTTCAATAATTTTGCGACTTTGCTGTTGGTCCATATTGACTTCATGAAATTCTTAGTGAAACTGACTCTTTTATGAATTTTGGGCATAATTTCATTTTTGTTGCTGATGGGGTTTATTTCATTAGGGGTTATTTCATTTTCATCATTGGGTGTTATTTCATATGAAATAACTCCCAAATATTGGGGGTTGTTTCGTTTTCGCTTTGGAGTTAATTTCATTTACTTTTGGATGTTATTGCATTCACTGTTTTTGGGTGTTATTTCCTATTTTTTGGGGTTTATTTCATTGGGGGTTATTTCCTGGGCGTTATTTCATTGGGGGGCTTTTCGTGGAGCCAATATGCCATATATATGACTTTTTGAAATGTCTATCACTTTAACCACCATTAACCAATACCATTTGGTGTATTTTCTTAACCCTATCTGGCATCATACCATTTGGTGTATGGTGTCTCAGCCCTCTCTGGCATCGACACCTCAATTTATCGACGAATACGGAGATTATCTTGGCAGCTTGTACAGCCTCGTTGAAACTCTACCACTTAATATTTTACAGTCAGTTAATGAATTTATAATATGAATTCGTTTTAAACCAGTACAGAAATTGTAGTCAGGTAAACTGACTGATAATTACTTTCACCACACTCACCCAATGTAAGATATGGTTTAAGCCTTGAGTTATTGAAATTATCATATATTTAATTAAAATTACCTTTGTATTATTATCTGCCTGAGGTTTTGCCTATAATTACAAGATAAATTAACTTACCAAATAAAAATATACTCTAGTTGTCTGTTTGAAAGTTATGGAACAAATACTAATTTTCCCATATAGGTCATTTTGTATAGGAGGATCCTAAGGGGTTCGATCGATATAGTCCATATTCACTTCTGAGTCAAATTTTCATTTCATTGACTGAATTCATTGTACTTAAAAAATATAGGTATGTATTACTATGACGGTGATTTCGGTCATTTGTATATGAGGGTTTGTCTATTATTACAAGATAATTAAACTGACTAAATCTATTGAAAAAATTTATTAACCAAAAGTAGGAAATTTTGTATGGGAGGCAAGGCAGAAGCCAGGGGGTGGCCACGGTGGAAAATATATTGTGTGAAATTACGTATCTAATGTTTGGCATTAAAGTGTGCCGCAAAGAGGTCAAAGTACGATTTCGTGTTCAAATTGTTTATCGCCGCTGAATATTTCTGTGTTGTAGACAGATGAGCAAGTCATATGCCGTTAAATATGTTAAGTGAAGACCTATAAAAGTATATGATTGGACTTTTCATATCTCTTATAGATATCGAGATATTTGATGCAATGTAGCATCGGATGGTAATGGTTTTGATGTAATTAAAAAGTAGACACAGTGTGTATTTGGATGAAACCAGACACCATTAGCTATATTTAATGCCAAAAAAAAGGTTTTAAAGCCTGATATCTCGGGAACGGATAGAGATATTGAAAATAAGCTCATATAATTTTTTGTAGATTTCAACTTAAATTATTATTAAATGTTCCTTAATAATGCAATTTCAACATTTGTTATTATTTTTTTTTTAAATACCCCCACTTTTGCATCAAAAATCTCGACATCTATAAGAGAAATGGTAAGTCCAAACATATACTTTTATAAAATTTAATCATTTTTTGTTTCAATTGGTTTTGCCCCGCACCGAAATTAAATCCTGGCCACGACCCTGATGGGAGGTACCGCAAAGGGTGGGCTATACTGCCCATTTACAATCCCATTACACCATTTAGGGAAATATTAATACTGGTAAATTTTCATACAGATCAATTAAGGTTTACTCGAGTTATCCTGTCCACCAGCTATCCGGCCAGAAAAAGGGCCCAGCGGACATAACCCCCAAGAATAATTTGGGTTTATGACTGATTTTGTCTTTGAGGATTATGTCGTGGAGGTCGAGTCTTCCTTTAAGTGTGGACATATCCAATTGCTTTGTGAATTATGTCTGGGCACCTACGCATAATTTTAAGTTTACTTTGTATACTTTATGCCGAATACAACATTTAACATTATCATCACGTCTTAATATCTAATCTACTAACTTCCAGGCTTGCATTACTCCGCCTCTTCTTTCGCGTGGATGCTATTATTTTAAAATCACAGTACTAACGTAACATTCTACTGGTGAAAGAAATTTCAAAATAGGTTGAGTAGCTTAGACGAAAGCCGCCTACATACAAAAAAAAACAAACTACCAAACATCTTCTCTTTGTAATATTAGTATAGAAGTGTAGATATACAGTGTCATTCAATATATTTGACTTTCCACAATACAAAAACCTATTTATTTATTTCATATACATATGTGAATATCTCATAAAAGTTCATGCAAATTATCCTTGAACTTTACCCAAGTACCTAAAATAGTATACAATAAAGTTCAAACTATGTCTGCTCTATGTTCCGCTCTTAACATTTATATATGTGACCCTTTAAACAAACACAAACAAACGTGATATATGTATTTATAAACTACCAAAATTTTGAACGCCTCTTTAGAATAAATTAAATTTTCAGAACACCTTAACTCCTGCTAGCTCTCCTCTTCAAATATCATCAACAAAGGTGGGCACATGTCAAATGTCATATAGAAATTTGGATTATTCTGTTAGAAGCTATTGTGTCATTGAGAAAAGAAAAAACAACATGATTACTCCTTATGTGATATTTCAAAGGCGTTACCAACCAAACCCTAACATTAAAGCGCCCTCCTATTAAGTATATGCCTGAGAGGCAACCAACCCTATCAAAGGGTATACAAATTCTGTCCCAACAACAACTAATCGAATAGAATTGAACACTCGTCATGTCATTGAAATAGGCACTAGAAATAAATTTTCAATTTAAAAGCGATTTGTTTACACTTGAATATATTCACAAAACATCCACTACCAAAAAAAAAACATATTTACACGCTCAAATAAATACATGTGTGTATGTGTAGATAAAATACCTACAGTAGTCGCTCGGCATAGGAAACGCAACACTAGCAGGAGAATATGTCAAAAAGGACATTCTTCAATTGTCTATCAATTATATTCTTTAGCATTATCTGAATAAAGTTTTTGAATCGCCATAAAAACCAAAATTCTTTTGAAAAGTATTACCTTAACGTAGCCTCTACTCTCAATACATATGTAGAGACTGTCACAAAATACATCATATGCGATTATGATTATCTATTTATTTATGTAAATTACTATCAATTCAACGAAAATTGATTTTAATTGTAACGAATAAAATAAACCAATACCAATACCACCAGTTAATTCCAAATGAACACAGAGCATTTAGGGGGAGTGTCGTATTAAACTCCACAAAAGGATGTGTGCATATTCAAATGGAATAAATAGATGTTAACAGTAACAATCATAATGAGAAACGTACAATCAACAACAAAACGCACAATTTAATATGCCCAGTTAAAATTGAAACATAATTACATATGAATATGTATATAACTTACACGTGTGGGCGCACATCCTTACACATAACGCTGTTTGGCGGTGTTGTGTAGCATTTTGTTTGGTTGTACAAACAAAACTGTCTGGGTTTTCAGTAAAATGTCTTTGCCTTACACAAGTGGGGTATACCCACTATTTCAATCTTTATGTCAAACCATATTATTATGTAAAACGTTCATGCCAAAGCGTAATTGTTAAATGTTTTATGCATAAAACGTCCTTTAAGTGACACCTTTTAATTACGTCTCCCTGCGCTCGTTTGATTCGAACGCCGAGAAATCATTGCGGTTTCAACACGTACATACACACATACATACGCACACTTTGTGTATCCTAATTTATATCATTCTAACGCTGTTGTCACTCCCTCTCTCTCACCTTGTCATCCACGCAACACTGTAGACAGATTTAAATTTGTTATTCTCTTTTATGCTTCAATCATTTTGGCACATCAAAGCAATGTTTTGTTAATTATGTCTTTAACAAACTAAATTTTATTTGGGCCTCAATTATACCCAAAATGCTCATCACATGCCAGAGAGGCAGATAGACAGAGAAAGCGAGCGACACAAACAGACAACGGCAACAATAAACAATAGCTATACAACACGTCGGAATTTTCAAAAGGATCTGTTAATTTGATTAACAAAGCGTTGCTAGCTAGAATCTACGAACATTTGCGGAATTTCCTATACAAATGTACGCACACACACACAGCCACACAAATACACAACACTACAACGTGCCTATCTCAATTACAATTCCAATCAAAATGTTTGAATTGAAATATTTAACACCTTGGGGGGCGCTCGGCAAAACCTATTAAATATAGGACATGCCATATATTTCCTA
Source organism: Muscina levida (assembly GCA_964034835.1). Lineage (NCBI taxonomy): Eukaryota > Metazoa > Arthropoda > Insecta > Diptera > Muscidae > Muscina > Muscina levida. Next base: position 49,359,458 of record OZ035884.1, on the reverse strand, counting down.
TTTAAATTATTTACAGTACACATCCGTATAATGTTTCCTGGCCTATCAAATAAATTACAGCAAGTTGATGAAATGTGCGATTGTAGTTAACTATTGTGGGATAAAGTTTGAATTTAGATGAGGATTCATTTCGTTGATAACCGATTCTATTTAGAGCAGGATTGGCGTCGTCATGTTATTTACGCCTATACGATTTCATCATAAATGTTGTGATTTTAATTGCATTTTGCAGCTAAATAAAAACAAATCCAAAATTGAACACACATATAGAAGCTACTACGAAATACTATGTGTAGGTATGATATGGTGAAAAATATTAAAACATATAAACAATTTGAGCCTAACAGGATGCCACCAGGATTTTATGAGGTGAATATTGTGGAACACCAAAAACTAACGTTTTTGCAATGACCTGAAGCTGAAATTAAGTAATTTAACAGAATCAGTACAGAAATTTCTGTTAGGTGAAGTGACTGATAATTTGACTCACCCTTACGACTTTCGGTCGCATGACCAGACGAGACATATAGGAAAACTGTAGAAAAGGTTCCAGCCAACAAATGTAACATAAAAAATTCAACATCCCCAGGCATAGGGTAATTCTTTTAGGTGGTACCGAAAGGGTATTTTATGATACCAGCTGAGAACCAAAGAAAAATTCTCTCATTAATTCGCACAAAGATCTCAAAAGAAATCATCCTTTCTAATGAATGGGGTAAACATCAATATCTCTTATGTTTCATCTGTAAATATAAACATTTTTTTAAGTAAAATATTCTCAACGAGGTCTAGGAAATGCCAGGACGGGCACAACGTGTTCGATTTTAATTCGAAAGTCTATGTTCAATAAACTTTTACCTATAATATTTCTATATTTCTGACATCAGTGTAGATCTTTGGGAGTGATTTTGGTAATTTGTATGAGAGGCCTATATTTCTGTAATACCTACTCTTACAAGATAATTTAACTAACAAAATCAAATATCCATACCCAGTAGGAAGTGTCTGCAAGACATCCTCAAGGATAGGTGCACGACCATAGTAAATCGTTGATGCCACGTAGGGGACCGTCCATACAAATCATTGACGAAATTTTCATACAAGTGTCCGCTTTGTCATGCACGATCTGATGAGCGACAATGTCGGTCAAATTGTCGTTGATGACTAAATAAGCGACATGTCGCCCACACAATCATGCACGACATAATGACCGACAATGTCGGTCAAATTGTCGTTACCAGTGCTTAATAATTTGCAATAACAAATTGAAGTAGTTTTATTGAAATCGTGCGATACATGAACCGTCACGCACTGCTGTTTCCAACCAACTGAAAATTTTTTACTTCTACTTTCCTCTTTTCAATTTCATGTCATTATTGTCCCGTTACATTGAATTTATTGTTTGATGCACGACAACATTAGTATTTTGTCGGTCAGCTTGTCGTCAACCGAGTGTTTTGACGACAAGTTCAATTTTGTCTTGAGGCAAGAACAAAATTAATATACCTTTCACTCCGTTGATGCGCCTGGTGGAGGGTATAAAAATTTACTAGAAGGGGTAGGGCAAATGTTTTGATTTTCTAAATATTTATCTTCCATTAGAAAATAATTGAACTAAACATATACAAATATACTCCACTTATCTGTTTGGAAGTTTTATGTAGAAGAAATAATATTTTTCCACAAATTGGTCATATTGTATCGGAGGTATCGGAAGGGGTTCATTGCAAAGTCAAATTTCGAATTTAGTATACTTAAAAAAATACATGCATGTAAAACTATGAGGATCAATTTGGTCATTTATATGGGAGCTACCTGAAGGCGTATGGCGAAGATGTTGGTTTTCTGAGAGCTTTGTCCATTATTACAAGGTTATAAATGTGACCATATTAAAACATCCTGCAGTTGTCCCTTTGCAGGATATTTGAGAAATAGTATTTTTACAAAAATAGGTCAATTTGTATAAAAAGTACCAGAAAGGATGGGCTAAACTGACAATTTTTAATTCAAAAATGAATCAATATTAATACTGAAAAATTTTCATAATGATCAGTTAAGGTTTACTCGAGTTATCCTGTGCATCAGCCAACCAGACAAACGATCATGGCGCAATCGTCTCAAAAAGTCATGAAACAAATTTGGTCTTGGGGTCTAACACTTCTCTTTTATTCCGTTACAATATTTTCGCATGGAATGTTACACTTTTTTTGATCCCTAAGGGTGATGCTATAAAAAGCTTCTATTTTTTGAAGTCAACGAGATTTTTAGAAAATGTAATCGCTAATATGGGCAAGCAAAACTATTTGAGAATTGTTATTTTTTTATTTGTTAGAGGCATTTGTTGTAAGCGACAAAACGTCTGTATACATAGTGCTGTAGTGCTTGCCACTGAAGGTTATTTTTTGTCTGGCCTAACTTTTAAACGAATCCATAATTCCTCTAGCATTTAAACTACACCCAAAGATTCGAGGAAGTTCGATGTGAAATCAACGGATTTGCATTTAGTTGTTACAGAGCTTATTTGGAGAGATATCAATTTTGTATTTTCTATAGGCTTAACATACTTGAATGTGACAATAGGTCGGCATGATGGTTAGAAGACGCGACTATCGTGTGGGAGATTATGGTTCGGTTTCTGTCTGCAGTCACGTACATTTTCTTTCATCGGCGGCTCCCTCGATGTTGCCAATAGCAACTTCGCAGTATTGCGTCGAGTCAATCGGCGTGTCTAGTAAGAGCTTCTTAAACAGTTGAGTAAGTGCCGTTTGTTGTGAGTCTAAAAATAGAAATCGTGTTAATTTACAATAACGCGAGAAACTATCTCATAACACATATGCCGGATTAAGTTTATTGTTAGGAACGGGTGGATATTTGAACACCAAAAACTATAAGTGCAATAGTTCCTGCGATAAGTACAACCGTGTGACTACGTTAAGGAAGAGTATGTCGATGATCGAAAGCTAAAAAAAAATGTTGTCCTTTAAAAAATTATCCTTTTGTGGCTTTTTCTCATTGGCTGAAGTAAATCCTGTCGCCCCAAGGCTTGCTATTAGGACCCATAATACTTAATGAAATTATAAGTAAGTAGATTTCCCCTGACTTGATCAATAATAACTATAGTGTTTATTGACGGTGTTATTCACACTTACAATCAACTAGATACAGTATCTACATAAGAACACAATTCAGATTTGTATTTGGATTCAGCGATAGCGATGTTGCGTGTTCTGTTTGTTATACCCAGGCCTATTTGAGGAGATCGGAAGCATATGCTATATGTGGCTGTGATGACAGGTGTCGAGAATCATGCCTATTTAAGATGATCGCAAACTTCACCCCCAGACAGATTTAAAATGATCTGTAACTTTGTGCTGTTTCCTTAAAACAATTGATATCAAATATGTCAGAATCGTATCTGTATACGGGACGGTGATGATTAAGGTATTTTCGTCTGTGCCGGCTATTTTTGAAGAAAAAAATCGGTTAGACAATTTTTTGGGTTAAACCTACCGAATATCAATTAAATAGACCGAAGTCCACTGATTCTGGTGGGTTAAATCGGATTTTAACCAATCGAGATTGGGTCCAACCCACAAAAGTTGGATTTAACAGACCAAGGTCCGAGTTGAAACAATTGTAATTAGGTGCAATCAACCAAAATTGGATTTAAAAGACGGAAATCCAATTATACCTACCAAAGTCGAGTTAAACCAATCGAAATTGGGATCAACCAACAAATGTTGGATTTAAAAGAATAAAGTGAGATTAACATGACCAGATTCGAATTAGGCCAATTGAAATTGGGTGAAATCAACTGAAGTTTGAATTAACAGACTGAAGTTCAATTAAACCGCACAGATTCGAATTAAACTAATCGTAATTGGAAGCAATCAACGAAATCTGGATTGAACAGACCGAAGACTAATTAAACCTACAGAAGTCGGGTAAAACCAATTCAAATTGGGTCCAACCATCAAAATTTGGATTTAACAAACCGAAGTTCGATTATACCGATCATAGTCTAATTAAACCAATCGTAATTGGGTTCAATCCAATAGACCAAAGTTAGATTATGCCGACCAGAGTCGAGTTAAACCAATCGTAATTGGCTGCAATAAACCAAAGTTGTATTTAACAGACCGAAGTCCGATTATGCCGACCAGAGTCGAGTTAAACCAATCGTTATTGGTTTCAACCAACAGAATATGTAATATTTGCCCTTACAAGAAGTACAAACAAACAACTAGGCAATAAACTTAGCTGCGACCACCTACCCAATAAAATGCTCAATCGTTTAAGTAAGTTGGTTAGGTTGATTCGGCAACCGCGTTCAGCACAGCTCACATGGGTCGTAGTGTGAGTCCTGTTGTGAAAACATAATCAAATATTTTGCACCAAATACTTCTATTCTGTTTGGTCGACGTCGCTCTCAAGCCATTTCGTTGCTCTGATGAAGGCATGAATGTTTTGCAAAACGCCTACTGATACACAGGTATTGTCCGCAAGTATCCGAAAACCAAGCATTTCATATCTCAGGTCAACAAAAGCAGGGCAGTGACATAGAAAATTTTCCGTGATCTCCTCTTCTTCCTCATCATTGCAACTTCTACAAAATTCATTGTAAGGAAGTTTCAATTTCTTGGTCCTCTTAGACGAATAAAGCACAAATCTTGTCATCTGTATACCCCTTGTAGGCCAAACTTGTTTGGTCGCCGTGCAATAGGTTCCCATCCCTTCTTATCAATGAGGTTCAGTTTCCCCGCAATTAGCTGTTTTCCCCTTATAAAAGGAACACTAATGAGACCGTAGACTTCGCCCAAGTTTACGGTAGTGGCGGCCCTTGCCAATGTATCGGCCCTTTGGTTACCATTTATTTCCCCATGTCCTGGAACCTATGTGAGGGTAACCGTCGAATGTCTCGCTATCTCCTCAGTAAACGACTGGGAATCTCGAACATTTCTCGAAGTGATGTACACGTTCTTCAGGGATATGATAGCCGCTTTACTATCAGTAAGAATTTGAATATTGCCGCCCAATATCCGACAATTAGAATTTCATCATTTAACAAACTCAGATAAGCACCGAGGTATAACTTTCCATACGAAAGACATTTCCGGAATGTGCTTGAAAGGGTATAGGAAATGGCATAATGGTTAGAAAAGGAAACTATCATGCGGGAGACCTAGTTGCTAGCCATGTCACAGCCTTCTTAATTTCTCGTATCGGCGATCCCCTTTATATTGTAGACAGCTAACTTCAAAATAGCCGAGACAATTGGCGTTTGCCAATTTGACGTTCAGAACCGTAATTAAGCTGTAGGTGTCGCTGTGGAAGTCCTTCCATATTCCATGTTTAAAATACAAGGGGAAAACTAAGTATTTAAGTAATTAAACCATGACGTGAAAACCTTTAAACATAATTTTACTTCATTCGGTATCAAGTTGCAGATCTGGCAGAAGTGCCGGTACATATTTTGTCTATTTTTGGCACAAAGTCTTATATGCATTGCGCCATTCGTACTAATGCTTTTTTTTACAAACTCAGAATCTAATGTAGTGAACAAAAATTATAGGATCTGCATAAATGTTGCCTTTTAATAATACCGCAATATTTTAAATTCAAAAACAAACTATGTAACACAAGCTCCCTCGCCACCATCTGCAATAGATATTCTAGCTGATACAAAAAAAAAATGTTACATGTAAAAGCTGTACATATTTACATGTCGCTCATATTTATGGACGTCATATAAATTTCAATTATGTGTAACTCCATGTCAAGACAATAGTAGATTTTTATGACTTGTAACATTTATGAATTTTATAGGCCTCGAAAAGGTCGTTACAACCGCTCTCAAAAACCATACTGCTAGTACTACTACATAGCTATTTAAGAGTTCGTTGTGCCTCTTGATGAAATGTGTCGTCCTGGGCAATCTCACCACAAACATGACTTAAAATAAGGGGGAAAACTTATAAAATATATACCGTCACCTTTTGCAACATTTTCTTAATGTTCATTCTCCTTCGAATTATATGAAGGATTTTTTTTTTTCAAAGTAGACAAAGTGGAAGAAGAAGACAAAGGAAAACAAATTACCATAAATTATAAAACGAGTATAAAACACGTTATTGTCGTCGTTGGTGTTGGTGTGGCGCTTGTTCTTCTGCTTGTTGTTGAAATTAACATACGATTCATTCTAATGTACAAAGGCCGGGAAATTTCTTGCTGAAACCCCTTTTGGCAACCATTTAACAACGATGCGACGCTGGAAGATTTCAATAAAACTCGGCGTGTGGTAATGGTAACTCTCAAGTTGCCGTCTTGTGTTGTTGTTGTTGTTGCTACTGCTGGGTTGTTAAGCAAATTGAAAGATAATTGTTCATTGAGGTGCTGCAGCGGTAGCGGCTGCGCTGCTTGTACAACGACGGCAGAGAACTCACGCGTCCATTGTTATCCCAGAGATGATTAAATCTTCCGGAGATGAGATTGCTGTTGATGTTCGTTAGGTTGTCGTTCTTGTATTTTTGCTCCTGTCTTGTTGTCGTTAAAACAGAACGCGACACCTTTTTGGTTTTAATTTATTCACAGCAAAATGTGTGTTCTACCCCATCAGCTCCCACTAACAACACCCACTAGTCGCCTTGACAGCCATCGCCTGCTTTGTCTTTAGATTTCACTCTTTCTTTGGCTGCGTTCTCTTTAATATGCCAAGCATCCTTGTTGTTGTTTCTGTCTTGTTTTTGTGACTGACATAGTTGTCATTTTATGTGTTATTGTTGTTGTTGTTTTATGCTTATTTTCCGTTTGACTACAAAATATTTAAATTCCCATTCTGATGCTGCTGCTTTCTAGGCGTCGTTGTTCCTTATTAAAGTTTCGGTTGCTGGCTGTCGTTGCCGAGCGACATAATTTTCCCAAAATCTTATAATTAAGTCTCGTGTCGTGTGTCACAACGCTCCTTCTGATCCTTTGCATTGCTGCGTCACATCTGAATCCTGTATCTATGTCACAGTATGATTGCGTACGTGTGTGTGTGTGTTCGCGTTCATTTGTTCCTTTATGACAGGCGAAATTTTTAGCACCTCGTTAAAATGTTTTTGGGGTTTTCTACCCAACGGGACCCAATTCTATGTAGTCATAATTGTGCATCTGTCATATGATGATATTTTGTTGGGGGCGCGGGCGGGGGTCATTGGAGGTTGTTTGCCGCCGCCTTTCTCTTTTAATCATCTTTCAGTAGATTTGAATTATAATTTAAAAATTTATGTTCATCACCTCACAAACACAGTCGTAACATAAAAAAGAGACATCTTTGCTAATAGTAATCGCTGTCAAGGTGATGAGAGGTAGGAAAATCTACCGTCGGAATGATGAATGTCTTTATACTTTGTTCGCAGAGATTGTGCCAAGAAGAATGTTGCTGCTGTTGGTTCACAGTTTAAGGTTACAAAATTAGATTTATTAATTGAGACATCTGATACGTGGCTTAAGTGCTGGCATACAAATTTAAGGCAGAGTTTCTCAATCCTTTGTGCGGAGTATCAATGGTTAAATTAAATTTGTTAGATGTTTAAAATGGGTACAGTTTTAGTTTTTTTTTTTCAAATAGAACTTTAATATGGAACATATTTAACAGCAGGCGAAGAAATTATAACATTATATCTACTAACAATTATGAGATATTAACCATTATACGGAATGTCTATCTTCGCTGGTGGCTTAAAAATAGACATCGGACTTAGTTAGGTGTCTTCAGCCTGGATCTCAAGTGCAGCCAACACTTCCGATTGGATGACGATTAAAGTGTTTTTCAGGCGGAGATCTTCGCTATCATGAAATCTGCGGTGGCAAAACTGGGAATGAATTTGAAGGAAACTGTCGCTCTGGCGCTCCCAACAATGTCGGTAAATAGGGTCCGTCTCTGTTGGGTCCATGCCAGGGAACGAGATGACAGATAAATTGGTGCGAAAAGGTTTATATCTCGGAGCCGGTCTGTCAGATGAATCAGTACTACCACCAATGTGTCATATATACGGAATTTTGAACCGTCACATCGAACGGTTGGCCAATGTATCCTGGTGTAGTATCATGGTCAAGACTGGATGGAAGACAGACCAAATCACTCTTATAGTTGGATAGAAAGGCCGTCAGACGACTAATAGGCATCGTAACAGGATACTGTGACGTTAGGGCCTTTATATCGAACTATGAGACAACACAGGGAGAATACAGTAGACTGTGCGAAGATGAAGAGAAACCCGATACTATTGAGCTTATGGTCTTTCATTGACAATCTCTTCGTAGAAGAAGCATGCGATTACTAGGGAAGTGGTATTTTGGTAGTCTCAATGAACTATCGGCATGCAACATGGAAAATCTGTTGAAATTCACTAATGGATTGAGTTGTTCCCATTTATATCGTGCCTAATCTCACTACTTTATCTACATATGCTGAAAGATAAAAGGGTAATAATAATACATGGATCATTTCCAGCTATCACTCTGAATTATCTTTCTCTTTCGATATCGATCAATATTTCTATTAATCTTAACTAATTCTGTTCTACTCTATACTTTCTTATTTAATTTTACGATCGGTGTACTTACAAAGTTTCACGACTAAGTGATTACTTAACCGGAAAATTTAAAATTCCTCGGCCTACCATAGTAAACACACATTTTTATTTTGCTAAATTCATTTTTTTTTTAATCAACATTATTCCCTTCTAGATGGATACACTGATTATAGCGACCCTCCAACTTTTCGATACCATTTTTGTAAAACGATTTGTACTTTGCTTCAAAATAGGCCTTAGTTTCGGCGTTCACCTCTACATTCGATGAAAATTTATTCCCAGCGGGCATTCTTTTGATATCTGAGAACAGGAAATAGTCGCTGGGGACCAGATCTGGAGAACACGATGAAGGCGGAAGCAATTTGAAGCCCAATTCATAGATTTTTGCCTTCGTTTTTACTGACTTGTGACACGGAACATCGTCTTGGTGCAGCAGCACTTTCTTTTTCTTCAAATGTTTCGGAGGTTTCATCCTTCAAACGATCCAATAACGCTATGTAATAGTCGCTGTTGATGGTCTTTCCCTTTTCAAGGTAATGAATGAAAATTATTCCATATGCATCCCAAAATACAGACACCATAAACTTATCAGTCGACTGTTGTCTTATTAAACGCTTTCGAGTGACCGATGACTGTCGATTGTCACATATCTCCAAACACTGCTCCGAATCATCAACACGTCATTGTTTTTGGTCAAAAGTGAGCTCGCGCGGCACCCAATTTGCAAAGAGCTTTCTTTAAAAAAAAAACACATACAATTCAGAAAAATGCATGAAATCTTTATTTGAATCGATAGTACGGTCCATATAATTAAATGTTTGAAGATTATTTCATGCAAATGCTGACCGTGACTGCGCCTCAAATGGTCCAACCGCTTAGTCCAATTTTGGCATACTCTTTCCAACATTTTGGCCGGTATCTCATGAATAAACGCTTCAATGTTGCCTTCCAATGCGTCAATTGAAGCGGGCATGTGTGTATAGACATGAGCTTTAACATAGCGCCACAAAAGGTAGTCCAAAGGCGTTAAATCGCACGATCTAGGCGGCCAATTAACCGGTCCCGAACGTGAAATAAAATGTTCACCGAACTCGCACCTCAATAAGTCTATTGTTAAGCGTGCTGTGTGGCATGTGACACCATCTTGTTGAAACCACATGTCATGCAAGTCAAGCTCTTGCATTTTGGGCAAAAATAAGTTGGATATCATCTCACGGTAGCGCTCACCATTCACAGTTACTTTACGATTCGCATCATCTTTGAAGAAGTACGGTCCAATGAAGCCACCAGCCCATAAACCGCACCAAACTGTGCCTTTTTCTGGATGCATTCGTAGCTCTTGCAATGCTTTTGGCTGATCTTCACTCCAAAATCAACAATTCTGCTTATTAACGTACCCATTGAGCCAAAAAATGAGCTTCGTCGCTGAACACAATTTTTGGAAAAAAAAAATGGAAGAAGCGCGCCATGAACTTTCTTAACAGAGCACGCATTTTGATAATAAAATTCAATAATTTGCAAGCGTTGTTCGTTTGTAGGCCGATTCATGGTTAAATTATAGGCCAAACTATACATTCTGTTGATTTCTTTAGATTACCTGCTATTTCATTCAATTTCAATTTACGGTCATTCAAAATCATTTTGTGGAATTTTTTTAATGTTTTCGTCGGTAACAACCTCTTTTGGGCGTCCACTGCGTTCACCGCCTTCGGTACTCATTTCACCACACCTAAACTTAGCATACCAATACTTGATGCTTGATTTTCCTGAGACAGAGTCTGAAAACTCGTCATCAAGCCAAGTTTTTGCTTCGACTGTATTTTTTCCCTTCAAAAAGCAATATTTTTATTAACATGCGAAATTACTTTTTGTCCATTTTTTTCTTCCACCTCCCATACAAAATACACCTTTTTTAGGGTCAGTCCCTGAGATTACAGCCGTATCTTAAGAGCTATCTAGCTTAAATTTTCTACGCAAGCTTTTATTCTAAAATATGGTTTACAAACTTCCATCCTCTTAGCGGAGGTAAAGTTCTAAGATGTGTAAGATTGAACAATAACCACTCCCACCTCCCTTACAAACAACCTCTTTCAGGGGATATCCGTCTATGTATATCTGCTGTGACAGCCGTATATTTGTGGGTGTCCGCCTCTACTCGCGACTACAGCCTTAATTAATGATCGAGCTGAAACTTCGTATACAAACTTCCATTCTCCAAGCGGAGGTAAAGTTCTAAGATAAGTAAGATTAAACAAAAACCACACCCACCTCCCATACAAACAACCTCTTTGAGGGGGTGTACACAAAGTTTAATAAGATATAGTGGTAGTAAAACCAGTAAGAAAGTTTCAGCCGGGCAACCCGACTTACAAATACCATCACCCTAAGTACAACAAAAAATTTTCTTTATACTGATATTATTATTATAATTCTAAAGTGGGCGGAGTGGTACATTTGTATGGGAAGTACCAGAAGGGGCGTGTCTAGACTTCCAGATTATTTATCCAAAACTTTATCCTGTTATAGCTTTACTAAATACAGAATTTGGGCACGATCGTGTTGGGTGTATTGATATTATCACTCCATCTCTAAAGTGGGCGGAAAGGTACATTTGTATGGGAGTTACCATTAGGGGCGTGGCTAGATTTCAAATTTTTTCTCCAAAACTTTATCCTGTTATAACTTATCAAAATACAAAATTTTGGCACGATCGTATCGAGTGTATTGATATTATTACTTCATCTCTAAAGTGGGTGGAGTGGTACATTTGTATAGGAGGTACCAGAAGGGGTGTGTCTAGACTTCCAGATTCTTTCTCCAAAACTCTATCCTGCCTAAGCTTTACTAAATACAGAATTTGGCCACGATGGCGTTAGGTCTATTAATTATATTAATAGACGTACCAGATGGGGCGTGGCTAGACTTTCAGTTTTTTTTCTCAAAAACTGTATCCTGCTATAGATTTACTAAATACAGAATTTGGGTACAATCGCGTTGGATTTATTGATATTATTGCTCTATCTGTAAAGTGTTCTGAAAGGTACATTTGTATGGGAGGTACCAGAAGGGGCGTGGCTAGACATCCAATTTTTTTACCAAAACTTTATTCTGTTATAGGTTTACTAAGTACAGAATTTGGGAACGACCCCGTTGGGTGCATTGATATTATTACTCGATTTCTAAAGTGGGCGGAATCATGTATTTGTATTGAAGGTACCAGAAGGGGCAGGTCCATGTAGCCCATTTGCAATACCGTAAGTAGTTTTGGGTAAATAATAACTCGTGCAAAATTTCAAAACATTTGGTTGTGTCTTTCGAAAGTTACCGTGCGTGCCAGCCGGACAGACAGACGGACATGGCTCAAACAACTTAAAAAGTCATGAATCGAATTTGGTTCAAAGAAACCTAGGGTCTAAAGTGACTCCTTCTGTGTGTTACACTTTTGGGTCGTATCAAATGATATATACCCTCATCCCTAAGGGTGATGGTATAAAAACCCAGTTTTATCACCATGTATACAAATGGTGAAGGGTAACTGAGTTTTAGCATAGCTGACGATACTAACCTTACTATATATATATCCTTAACCTGCGGGTAGGAGGGTACATTTCAGTTTATAAGATCTTAAAGTGTAACACATGGTTCCTTTGAACCAAATTCGATTCATGACTTTTTAAGTCCTTTGATCCATGTCAGTCTGTCTGTCTGTACTGCTGGTACGCATGATAACTTTTGAAAAACGCAGCTATTTGTTTTAGAACTTTGCATGGGTTAATAATCTCCCAAAACTACTTACGGGATTGCATTAGGCCACGCCCCTTCTGGTACTTTCCATGCGAAAGTACATTTCTGTCCACTATTGAAATCGAGTAATAATATCAATACACCCAACGCGATCATGACCAATTTTTGTATTTTGTAAATCTATAACTGGATAAAGTTTTGGAGAAAAAAAATTGGAATTTTTAGCCACGCCCCTTCTGTTTTCTCCCATAACGCCCACTTTAGAAATCGAGTAATCGTAATGTGCATAGTTACAACCCAACACGTCTTTGCTGCAAGTTTATGTTTTAAAACACGTTTTATTTTATTAACAACATATCACTAACAAGATATGACTGCGATAGTCCCCTTTAATACAATCTCAAATACTGCAATGCCTGACGACTCTGTGTGGCATACAATTCGCCCACATTGTACATCAAATCTACGATATGGGTGGGTCTTAACATACGCCACGGCATGAACTTCATAGTCTTGGGATCGCAGTGATGATCATGTTCCATCTGTGCTGGCAAAGGCACTTCATTAAACAACATACGTCCATCTACACTGCGCTGTAGAGTACAAGGCAGGCCCACTTGATCGGCCAATGCCTTAAAGAGAACAGCTCTCTCGAATTGACAACCACTTTTGACGCGGCCCAAAGGTATAAATGTGCAATGCAACTCGCGGGCCAGATCTTTAAGGTGACACTCCACAATATGTTGAGAGCAGACCTCACTTGAATTTAAGTCTAGTGGTGTTAGATTTTGTCCCATAGCCTGTGCTACAATATGGCTAATGATTTTGGCTCTTTTGGCGATATTTTCAAAATCAATATAGTCCCTTTGGCGACAAGGATTTGTTACCAAACCACATTCTTCCATTTTGGCATTGACCTCCTCCAAATAGTGGGGCAATGCGACATCTCCGGGTGTGCGGCAATAGCACCATTCTTCAGGATGGGGATGACGTCGACACTCTTCGGTTGACAAACAGCACATGGGAATCTTCACAATCGACTCGACGGGTGTTAAAGGTCTGCAGAAATTTATCACAAACACCGGCTGTAAGGGAGACACTTCATCCTTTAGTATGGCTTGGAATATGCGAAAATCATCGAATTTCTTCTTGGATACAAAAAAGTCACAGCCCAAAGTGAGGTCTGTGAAATCCAAATGATTGCGTATGCAGAATTTAAGTGTGGCTGTCTTGGATAAAATGTTGTCGATGGCTGGACCCCAGGTGGGTACACAGAAAACATGTTTTTGGTGCAAAATTAAGCTGTAAGGATATTTTTGATGAATGTGCAGCTTAAAGAGGTTAAACAACTTACACTTCTAACACTCCTTGGTCGATGTATGCCCCGACAAATTGCTTAAATCGTGTAGTTTGCATAATAAAGTTTGTAACTGATATTTTAACCGTATTCGAGGGAGATGTAAGCGCTCTCTTCACAGATGAGGCAATATAATTTTGCAGCAATACATAGCGTACAATGTCTTCGGATATTAGGGAGCACAGACAGCGGAATATGTTGTTAATCAACATGGCTGAGGAGAAAGAATTCTGGAAGTAAAAAATGTGTAATATATAAATTATATTAAGAAGGTAGCTAGTGTTTTGCAAAAGCACAAGATAATGAGTTTAAGAAGTAAGGTATTGTATTAAAAATTAAGTTGACAGACTTTAATACAATGTATGTTAGCTGGCACATAGAGATGACCTCAAACATTTCTACCTTACAAAAAAGTTATGTTCGCTTTTATCTATTCAATTTATTGCCGATATGCTTTTTTCGTGTTTTATTAGATTTCGCATACAAAATTACCTATTTGCCAAAAAAAAACAGTACAGAAATTTCAGTCAGTTAAACTGACTGATAAATACCATCACCCAATATAAGATATTGTTTAAGTCTTGTGTTATTGAAATTAACCGATTTGTAATTAAAATCAGTTAGAAAGTTTCAGTCGGGCAACCCAACTTACATTTGCCCTTACCCTCAGCAAAACAAATAATTCTCTATTATATTGATATTATTACTCGATTTCTAAAGTGGGCGGAGTGGTACATTTGTATGGGAGGTACGAGAAGGGGTGTGGTTAGGCTTCCAGATTTACTCTCCATTACTTTATCCTGTTATAGCTTTACTAGTTACAGAATTTGGGCACGATTGCCTTGGGTGTACTGATATTATTAGTACATCCCTAAAGTGGGCGGAAAGGTACATTTGTATGGGAGGTCCCATAACGGGCGTCGCTAGACTTCCAATTTTTTCTCCAAAACTTTGTCATGTTATAACATAACAAAACACAGAATTTGGGCACGATCGTGTATTGATATTATTACTCGATTTCTAAAGTGGGTGGAGTGGTACATTTGTATGGGAGGTACCAGAAGGGGCGTGTCTAGACTACCAGATTTTTTTTTCCAAAACTTTATCCTGTTATAGCTTTACTAAAAATAGAATTTGGGTACGATCACGTTTAATTTATTGATATTATTTCTCCATCTCTATAGTGGGCGGGAAGGTAGAATTGTATGGGAGGTACCAGAAGGGGCGTGGCTAGGCTTTCAAAATTTTTTCGAAAACTTTATCCTGTTATAGCTTTACTAAATACAGAATTTGGGGACGATCCCGTAGGGTGTATTAATATTATTACTCGATTTCTAAAATGGGCGGAATGATGTATTTGTATGGGAGGTACCAGAAGGGGCGGGGCCATGTAGCCCATTTGCAATACCGTAAGTAGTTTTGAGAAAATAATAACTCGTGCAAAATTTCAAAACATTTGGTTGCGTCTTTCGAAAGTTATCGTGCGAACCATCCGGACAGCCACCAGACAGACAGACAGACGGACATGGCACAAACGACTTAAAAAGTCATGAATCGAATTTGGTTCAAAGAAACCTAGGGTCTAAAGTCACTCCTTCTATGTGTTACACTTTTAGGTCGTATCACATGATATATACCCTCATCCCTAAGGGTGATGGTATAATAAAGAAACTAAAACTTATACTTACCATCAGCAATGACCCAATATTGGCTATCAAGAGCTCATTCTGTACAAATTCCTCACGATAAGCAGCATTGGCTGCCAAAGTCTCAATAATACTTAGCAGTGTTAGAATTAAATCAATGGATTGATATTTGGCATCTTGGCCAAAGACTAGAGCCAATGTTTTTGAAAGATTTGAATCCAAAGCTTCTCGAGCAGTACGATGAAAATCAAATGTTAACAAATTTAAAAGCAGTTCAGCAGTTTGTTCGCGCGTCTTGATTTCCACTTCGGCATTTACAACAAGATCTGAAATCACAACGACATAATCAATAATTACAAATTCTTCTGAAGACATAACGACTACACACTTAACAGTTTGGAGATTACACCCAAGCGAAATACTTCCACAATTCTGTTATAGGCATTGGGAGATTTCATCATTCTGTTTAGACCTAGCAAAATATAAAAGCCGGGCACTTGTTCATGTTCAGCTAGCAAACAGTTGATTAGTTTCTCATTGAAACCGGCAGTTGTCAAACGCCCTAGGAATTTGCTGTATTTGGCCGCCTCTGTAAGGGGCTGCAGACTTTTACAGTTGATATTAAACGCTATGCTTTCATTATTTATATAAATCATATAACGCTCGAAAAGATTAAGTTCAAAAAATATTTGTGCCAAATGTTCATTGCGCAATGCCGAGGCTATAACCTCAATCACAAGGCTCAATTCTTGAGGCAGAAGATTGTCACAAAACATATCCGTTAGCTGTCGCAATACATACACTTGACGGGCTTCCTGGCTCAGAGGACTTTGCTCATTGATGTCCACAATGAGTAGGCGTAAAACTTTTAATGCCGCTCGACGCACTTCTAGAAACTCGGAAGTTAACTCGCACAAGACACGATTAATTGGAAACGAGGGCAGGGCTACGAACCGCTGCAACTCTTCTAAACACTGGACACACAGCATTTTATCTAGCAACTCAAATGAATGTAGAATTACATCGGGATTTGTGGTATTGGTTGTTAGAGAGCAGAATTTCTCCACAAAAGCGGTATCTTGCAGTGCCAATTTCACTACCTGTGGATCATCTAGACATTTATTGATGATCACACTTAAATACTCAAGACAAAAATCATCTTCTTCGGTCACATAGTACAGTAGGCAAATGTTGATAATTTGCACGGTCTTGGCCGTTACCAAGTCCGTCAGTGTATTCATATTCTCCACTATGAATGCGGCGAGATACAAGGCAAATCGTCGTATTATGACATTGCCAGAGTTGCGATAGTATTCCTTTTTCACCATTAGTTCCAACAGATTCTTCTGTTTGAGAAGCGCCACATTATCGTCATTTCGCCGTAGAAATTCAGTGATATGTTTTAATATGGCCACTAAAACACTTTCCTCTTCCGATTCGAGCAGCAGCAGAATACTGTCGATAGATTCGAGTCTTATGGTCATTTCGGGAAAAGTTTCATTTTCATCTATTTGACGATCGATAAATTCATTGCGCGTCGGATGTATCAGACGTTTAGACATTTTCTGTTCAAATAATTCCAACGAGTATATTTTTGACTTTGAAAACAATTGTTGTAAAAAAGTAATGGGAATACTAGATTATTGTCGGGTAAATGAAAAACACACACCATCAGCAAAAAAGCGGTTAAAAGAAACACACAGTAGTCAAAAATTAAAAATTACACTGCGACAAATATAAAAAGCAGTACAGAAATTTCAGCCAAGTGAACTCAAGTGAAATGAGACATATGGCAATATGAGACATATTTATTCCATATTCCATATTTATTCCTGAGTCGAATTTCCATAAGATTTTATCTTGCACAACATATGACCGAATTCAGTGTACCTACAAAAAAAATATATGTAAAGCTATGGGTGGTACCAGAAGGGATGTGGCAAATGCTTCTGTTTTCTCAGTATTTGTCTACTACATATAAGAAAGTAGTTTAATGGACCAAATTCAAAAATACTCGAGCTGTCTGGTTGGAAGATGTGGAATAGACAATAATTTTAGAAAAATAAGTCATTTTGTTTGGAAGGTAGCAGAATGGGTCGCTCCATATTTATATCAGAGTGAAATTTTCATAAGCATACATCTTACGCAATATATAACTGAATTTTATGTACTGTTATAGCTTTACTAAATACAGAATTTGGGAACGATCGCGTTGGGTGTATTGATATTATTACTCGATTTCTAAAGTGGGCGGAGTGGTACATTTGTATGGGAGGTACCAGAAGGGGCGTGTGTACATTTCCAGATTTTTTCTTAGAAACTTTATCCAGTTTGAGTTTTACTAAATATAGAATTTGAGCACGATCGCGTTAGATCTATTTTTAATATTAATCGATTTCTAAAGTGGGAGGTACCAGATGGGTATGGGAGGTACCAGAAGGGGCGTGGCTAGATTTCCATTTTTTTTTCTCAAAATTTTATCCTGTTATAGCTATACTAAATACCGAATTTGGGTGCGATTCCGTTGGGAGTATTGATATTAGTACTCGATTTCGAAAAAGTGGGGAATGATGTATTTGTATGGGAGCTACCAAAACGAGTGTGGCAAATGCTTTGGTTTTTCTGAGTGTTTGTCTATTATAATATGATTATTAAACTGAACAAAGTTTAATATTCTCGAGCTGTCCATTTGAAAGTTATTGGTTGAATAATCTATATATATAAAAATGGTGGCAAAAATGTATAGTAATTCATCAATTGAGAAAGCCTGGACCGATTTTGCTTAAACTTTTTTTCAGTTGTTTGTTATTGCTAGGAGCAGGTTTATGTGAAAGAAAATTTTGAGAAAATCTTCCGGAAAAGTCGGAAAATTGGAAAAATCAAAAATTGCCTTTTTGTATGGAATTTTGTGTGCAATTATTACAGAATCGCTTTTCGAATAGAAAAATGGAAAAGTTTTGTTAAAAAATGCGGATAATTCCGGAAAAATTCAAAAAATTTTAATTTTTTTTTTACGAAATTTTGCATATTATCGTATGATTTGATAATTTTGGACGATGTAACAGTGAACAATTTTGGATAATTATTCCGAAAGGAAACATAGAAAAATTCTCGGTGGAAAACTCGGAAAATTCCGGAAAAACTCGAAAAATTTGGATTTTTTCGGAAACATTTTGCATCGCAAATTGAAATTTTGTATAACATTTTGTGTGTAATTGTTCCACAGTGGCTTTTCGGTTGAAAAAATAGAAAATTTTGGTTGGAAAATTATGGAAAAATTCCAAAAATTTGAATTTTTTCGACGAAATTTTACATTTTATTGTGTTTTGAGAATTTTGCATTATTTAAATGTGAAAATTTTGGGATAATCATTCCGAAATGAATTTTCGAATGGAAAAATAGAAAAATTCTAGGTGAAAAACTCGGAAAATTCAGGAAAAAAATCGAAAATTTTGGATTTTTTCGACGAAATTTGTCATTGTATCGCTTGATTTGTTGATTTTAGACGAGGTAAAGGTGGAAAATTCGTCGTGATCCTTGGAAAAATTCGGTTTTTCGTGAAATCTATATGTAAATATGAAAAGTGCAAAAAATTTGATTTTTTATCGAAAAAATGTTTAAATTTTCAGATGATTTGATGGTTTTTAACGATGTTAGGTTAAATGTTGGTTGGTAACGAGATACATAATATTTAGATAAAAAATCCGTTAGGAATGCCAGCGACAAATCGTTCGATGCAAGATACATTAGATCGCGAATTTTAACAGGAGCAAGACTTTAATCCAGATGAACTGGCCGGAAGAGATCGAACAAATTTGCTGCTGTTAAATACCGAGTACAAGATGAAACTGGAGGCTTTTACTTTCTCGATGCTCCGAGTGGGACAGCCAAGACGTATTTTTGTCGATTCCGGCAACAACTTGGTCAAGATCTCAAATAACGTTAGCCGCTGCATCCTCTGGCATACCTGCCACATTGTTGGAAGGTAATCGAACTGCAAATTCCGCTTTAAAACTGTCGAAGAATCTTATCACGGTTGAAAAGCCAAAGCACACAATGACCGAGAATTTCGCAACAGCGAAGTAGAAGCGGGAATGCCAAATCAACATTTCGGATGAATGCGCGATAACGAATAAACGAGCTTTCGAAGTTGTTGACCGAACGGTAAAGAATTAATGAGGGGATTTAAAACGATTTGGTGGGGCTATGATTTTGCTCAAAATGTCTAATGCTGCTGATTTACTAAAACCATGCTTGAAAACGTCGTCAATGTCAAGAAGTTGTAATTGAGCCAAAAATTAGGGGCTTATTCCAGAATCTCCCATCTACTGCTGAATTCCCGAAGCAACTGCTAGCGCTTGGCAGTGGGCAAATTCGGGTTGATGTTTCGACTGAACTGATATCGTTCCCTGCTAATTTTTGCAAGTTCACATCGTTGAAAATGTAACTCATGAGTCATGACATTGCACAAAATTATAAAAATCTCGATTGGATTAATTCACGGGCAGTATGTTACTAGCTGCGAAGAATAAAGATTTCAATAGCTAGAATTTCAAATTAGAAAGTTAAATCGCTTGAGAACTGCATTCGTACAAATCTGTTTAAAGCGTGACCGTAGAGGATAAAGCGACCAACAATACGACCGAATTTTCCACTCGCTTAATGTGTCGCATAATTTACAGATTAAGGTGGGATCGATCATAATCATATTGCGGAATCTGAATCAACCGAAATTGTACAACGGTACGGGTTATCCGTCAAGAATCTGATTAAAAATGTGATTTTAGACGATCATCAAGAACAAATTCAAAGAAGAGGAAGTCCTTTCTTACGAATCAGATCCGCATTCGTTGTTTGTTTTTGCGGCGGAAAACTAATCAAAAAACTTTGTTTATCGAACATTCTCTACTGAGTTTATTTGAAGGCATAAAATTGGGGCGAGACGAAGTTCGCCAGGTCCGCTAGTATTTTTATAAAAAATAGGTCAGATGGTGTGGGAGGTATCAGAAGGGGTGAGGCTATTCTTCCCATCACTTCATTTTGAAACATATTAATACTGGTAAATTTTCATAACTATCAGTTATGGTTAACTCGAGTTATCCTTCTCACTAGCCATCCAGCCAGCCAGCCAGAAAGACGGAAATAGCTCAATCGTCTTAAAAAGTCCTGAAACGAATTTGGTCTTAATATTCTTTAGGTCTATCGTATCAACATTTCTTAAACTACGACTGCAATCATAGTTTAAAAAAAAAACATATATACGGACACGCCCAAATAGGGGGAGTTTGTATGAGAGGTGGCAGAACCTTTTGTTCGATTTTGCTCATCCTAGAAGTTAGCTTCCGCTTAGAGGAAAGCGGAGGTTTAGTTTTCCCTTTTTAGGGGAATTACAGTTGGAACAATTCCCCAAAAGTGGAAGTTTGTATGAGAGGTAGAAGTATTTCATTTCGCTATGGCTGCAATCGGAAATTGTATGGAAGGTAGGATTAGTTCTTAACCGATCTTGCTCTTTTTATAACTGAGCCTTAGCTTAGAGGATAGAAGTTTGCATACCAAATTTCGGCTCGATAGCTCTTAAACATACGTTATAACAGTGGGGACAAACAGACAGAGACTCCAAAAAAGGGGGGGGGGGTTATGGAAGGTAGAAGTAGTTTTAATCCGATTTTAGTTGCTCTTCTATGAACGCTTAAAGGACAGAAGCTTGTATGGCAAATTTCAGTTCGATAGCTCTTAAACTACGGCTGTTATCACCATAGGGACTGACTTAAAACTGGGGAGTTTTGTATAGGGAGGTGGGAGCAGTTTCGACCGATCTTGCTTATCTATGAACATAACTTTAGCTTAAAGGACAAAAGCCAACACACCAAATTTCAGCTCGATTGCTCTTAAAAAGATCTTATCACAGGGACTGACTTCAAAAATGGGGAGTATTTTTAAGGGAGATGGGTGCAGTTTCGACCGATCTTGCTTATCTATGAACATAACTTTAGCTTAAAAGACAAAAGCCAACATACCAAATTTCAGCTCGATAGCTCATTAACTACGACTGTAATCGCTGGGACAGTACCCCCGAAAAGGGAAAATTAGTATAGGATGTGATAGCAGTTTTTGACTGATCTTTCTCATTTTAGAACTTAACCTCTCTTTAACTACGGCTGTAATCGCTGTAATCGCGGAAACAGACAAACAGACGGA
The DNA here is from genome assembly GCA_964034835.1 of Muscina levida. Taxonomy (NCBI): domain Eukaryota; kingdom Metazoa; phylum Arthropoda; class Insecta; order Diptera; family Muscidae; genus Muscina; species Muscina levida. The sequence continues at coordinate 49,337,934 of OZ035884.1, read as the reverse complement.
CATCTTTAAATCGACTCAAAATTCGATGCTGATCATTAATATATATACTAGCATTCCCGGCTAGCGTTGCTACGCCGCTAATCACACGAAATAGCTTTTTTCTTCTTTTTTTGTCGAAAAATCCCTTCTTATAGCACAGCTGCTTTCTTTTCGCTCTTTCTCTACGAAATTCAAACAATTCCTTCATATCGCACAACTGCTCCAAAATATAAATTTTTATTACAATTTCGCACTTCCATCTGCAGATGTTTTGTCTGGATGATGTTACCAGTTTTATTCCTTTTTTAACCTTTTTTTCGCCTAAAACTACGAAATTCGATAAATCCCTTTAAATCACACAACTATTCCAAAAAATAAATATTCACCCCCATTTCCACGATTCTACCTTTAGTCCTTTGGTCTGGGTGATGGTACCAGTTTTATCCATTTTTCGGTCATTTCACCGCTAAAAGTACAAATGTCGAAAAATTCGTCCAATTCGTCCAATTACTCAAGATTCCACATTTAGCCTGGTTGTAAATACCAGTTTTCCCTTTTCCCCTTAAAAGAAAGGTATTCTAGAAAGCCGTTAAAATCGAACAACCACTCGAAAAAAAGATATTCACCCCCATTTTCGAGATACTACCTTTAGCCTGGGTGATAGTACCAGTTTTACCCTTTTTTCCTCGTAAAAGTACGAAATTCTAAAAATCCATACAATTCGCACAACTTACTAAATTTCCCACTACACCCAATGAATGAGGTATGGGATAGCTTCTTAACAAGCCTTTTATTTAAGGATTTACAACAAACGGCACCTACTTATATATCGACGAATGCGAATGCCACTGTTTAAGACGCTTCTACTACACATGCCGATTGACTCAACGCTTATACTGCGAAGTTGCTGTCGACAACATCGATGGGACCGGCAATGCAAGAAAAATGTAGATGACTGGAGCCGGCATTCAAACCACCTATCTCCCGCATTATAGTCGCATGCTCTAACCACAATGCCACGGCCGGTCCCTAAATCGCACAACTACTCAAATCAATATTCATCACAATTTTTGTGTTTTTCCCTTGAGCAGTCTGATATTTGTAATGGTACCAGTTTTATTCCATTCCTACATTTTCCCTCTAAAAGTACGAAATTCGAAAAATCCCTTTATACCGCACAAGGCTAATTTCGTAAAATCACCGTGCAGCTCACTAGTTCGATGGAGAGAATCCTCATATAGTTTTATCCCTTTTTGGGCCTTTTTTACCCCTAAAAATTAGAGTTTTTAAAAATCCTTTCTTATCGAGAATGAGAGCACAACCCTCAACTCTTTATGATTGTTCTTCCCAAACCATTTAACATTTTACCTAAAAAAAAACGCTCTCATCATATTTTTCTATGCCGAATTTTTTTTCTCTCCTTCATCAGTTCAAAACTGAAAATCCTTAAATGCATTCATCCACTCCATGGACAAACCGCACATTCACATACATACATACGCGCCCACATAAATCAAAACAACCAAGTTGATTTTTTGATAAGCGAGTGTCACTTGCAGTCATGCAACAAGATACGAGAACTCTAGCACACCACTCCAACTCTCAGGAACATTCATCCCATTCATCTCGTCCGCAGGATATGTAATAAACGGTTACCTATGTAACTAATACTCAGAGTTTGGCGAACAATACCAACCTACACAGGGATGCAGGCAAATATGACATAGTGACATTAGAACACACACAAACGCACACACATTCGTGTATTAGATGTCCTTTTTGGTGTTTTGTTTGGCAAACGCCTTTAGGCATCCTATAAGAGACATGGCAACTGGGTGGTGGAGGTGGTGGAAGCGGTGCAGGGTTGGTGTTATCACGGCATGAGGTAGTAGATGGTGGGGTAGTAGAAATGGAACAAGATGATGACGATGTTGTTGCGAAGATGACGATGACGTTGTGACATTGTGATTTGCTACATATTATGATGATGTGTCATACTTGATGTGTCACACAGCAACAAACATGACTACAGTGACTACAACGAAATCTCTAACAAAGGCTGTAACAGCAGGCTGCATAGAACATCATAGATACACCCACGTACACATAAAGAGAGGATGCGGCAAAGAAACGAACGACGGCTACACTTACAAGTACGTACGTACTTGTACATTGACTCTGAAGCAGCAAAGCTGCTGATGAGAATGTTCATGTTCATGTACATGTAAATGTAAATCTAGATGTGTAATAATGCTCGTGTCACGTGATGCATAATGGCAAATAGATTCAAAACTGTTTAGGAAACTTACAACACTATTACCTACCAATACCTACCCCCAACCGGCAATCACACCCATTCAAATTCTAGGGCATCATCAATAAGGAAGCCAGGAAGCCGACGCTGCTGTGCGTATGACCAAATTATCGCTACAACTAAATCTTTCAAAATGAAGCAAAAAAACACACACACACACAGTTTGAAGTTATGTTCATTGGTGTCACAACACGTTATGCATCGCATATTTATCATTAAATGATATCTCAGCATCTCTAATCACAACTCTAATTAGTAAAGGCAAAACTAGAGATTTCTCTAAAGATTTTAACCCGTTCACACACACACACACACACACACCGTCACCTCAACTTCCGCCTTCCACCGTACCACACCCGCCACAACGACCACACGTTGCGATAGCACAGTAATAAAATTGCAAATTTATCTTAAGTCATTTACCCACCATGGAACATGAGAACTCTGTAGATTTTCCCATTATGGTCATGGCAGATCCTTCAGGATATAAATATTATTAAATCCAAGGATGAAACTGTTGTCAACGCAACAATGCCATTGGATATTTGTGCTAAGGCGAGAGCTAAGTATGAAATTTCTTTTTTCATGTCATTATAAAGAAAGAAATATTACGAGATCATCTAAGAGTTTTAGAGGGCGATTTGTGTGAATCATAAAATGTTAAGATATTAAAAGAAATTTATACCTCGAAGCTTGTTAAGCAATTTCAACGATGGTGCAGACAAAGGCTGTTAAAGGAGATCAAATTCTAAATTTTGGGAAGACTTTTAAGAGAAATCACCTAGCAGGTTTCAGTTTTTTTAATAGCTAATTACGTTGAGAGGCTGATATTTTAGGTTTTTCATGATTATGCAAAATTTTCAGAAATAAGTTTTTAAATTTAAGTATTTAAATTCACACACACATATATTACGTGTATGGGAATGTGAAGCAACCCAGCAAACAAAAGGCTCAGTCATCTTACAGAAAACGGTACGACAGTCGGCAAAATCTTCCGATATTTGAAATTCGACTCGTCGTTACGAATTCGGACCGATATCTTACCAAATATCTGAAGTTATTCTGATGTTCTTACCGGATCCGGAATCGTACCGAAGTCGTTACTAAAATCGTATGAAGTGGTTGACACGAAGTCTGACCGACGCAGCTGAGGAAAATCTGATGTACGACAAATCATAGAAAAATCTAAAGGGAAATTCGTTGTTTCTGCAATAACAATTTGTTGTTTCCACCGACACAGAGTCCCGAAATCGCTGCGAGCTCGATCAGATATGTCGGAACAAATTAAATAAAATTTCTTTTCAAAATTCAAGAATTTCAATAATTCTGTACAATATCGGTAGGAAGAGTTCAGACAATGTGCAGACGTGTCGGATATCAGCCAATGGCGGAGCTTTTGGTTTGCCTGGAAGCGTGGGTGGTGTTGCTTTCACAACACTCAAGCAGATAATAACCGTAGTCTGCTTTGAATCAGAGACAGTTTCGCGTACGTGTGAACTGCCGATCGTGTCTGCTAGAAAAAAAATATTATTTCCGGCCTCGCGAGGCTATGTAATGCCCAACACTGTTTTAAAGCACATTAAGATTGAAAATAAAGCAAAATGATTTGAAAATCATAGAGCTAAAGATAATTAAGAAAAGTTTATTATTATAATATTTTATTTTTATAATAATAATAAAGGTAAACTGATTGATAAATACCATCACCCAATATAAGATATTGTTTAAGTCTTGATTTATTGAAATTAACCGATTTTTAATTAAAATTACTTATGTATTATTATTTGCCTGCTTGTGGAGCGTAAACAGTTTTAGGTAGGACTTTCCAGCGGTCTAGAGACAGCGGCAAAATGGGAAGATTTCAGTAATTTTTATGGGAGGTACCAGGAGGGTTGTGTTAAATAGTTAGAATTTATGAGGTTTGGCCTCCAATTTCAAGATAAATTAACTGACCGAATTTCATTATCCTCTGTTTGGAAGTTTGGAAGTTATGGGAGAAATATTAATTTTCCAAAAATAGGTAATTTTGTATGGAAGGCACCAGAAAAGGTAAACAGATATAGTCTATATTCATTGCTGAATCAAATTTTTATAAGAGTAGTTAACGAAATTCAGTGTACTTACAAAAAAGATATGTATGTATATCTATGAGGGTTAATTCGGTCAATTGTATGGGAGGTACCAGGAGGCGTGTGTCAAATAGTTTGAATTTATGAGGTTTGGTCTATTCCAAGATAAATTAACTGACCAAATTTCACTATCCCCCAGGTGCCGGATTGGAAATTATGGGAGAAAGTGTAATTTTGGAAAAATAGGTCACTTAATATGGGAGGTACCAGAAGGGATCAACCGATACAGTCTATATTCATTTCTCAATTAAATTTTCATAAGCGTACTTACAGAAAAGATATGTATGTAAAACTATGAGTGTGAATTCGGTCATTTGTATGGAAGGTCCCAGTAAGGTTGATTAAAAGAGTTAGGTTTTCTGAGGTTTTGCCTCATATCACAAGATAAATTCACCAACCAACTTTCATTATCTTCCAGGAGCCCGTTTGAAAGTTAAAGGAGAAATATTAATTTTCAAAAAGTGGTCATTTTGTATAGGAGGTACCAGAAGGGGTCAACGGATATAGTCCAAACTCATTTCTGAGTAAATTTTGCATAAGCGTTCATCTTACGCGAATTTTAACGGAATTCAGTGAACTTACAAAAAATATATGTATGTAAAACTATGAGTGTGAATTCGGTCATTTGTATGGAAGGTCCCAGTAAGGTTGATTAAAAGAGTTAGGTTTTCTGAGGTTTTGCCTCATATCACAAGATAAATTCACCAACCAACTTTCATTATCTTCCAGGAGCCCGTTTGAAAGTTAAAGGAGAAATATTAATTTTCAAAAAGTGGTCATTTTGTATAGGAGGTACCAGAAGGGGTCAACGGATATAGTCCAAACTCATTTCTGAGTAAATTTTGCATAAGCGTTCATCTTACGCGAATTTTAACGGAATTCAGTGAACTTACAAAAAATATATGTATGTAAAACTATGAGTGTGAATTCGGTCATTTGTATGGAAGGTCCCAGTAAGGTTGATTAAAAGAGTTAGGTTTTCTGAGGTTTTGCCTCATATCACAAGATAAATTCACTAACCAACTTTCATTATCTTCCAGGAGCCCGTTTGAAAGTTAAAGGAGAAATATTAATTTTTCAAAAAGTGGTAATTTTGTATGGGAGGTACCAGAAGGGGTCAACGGATATAGTCCAAATTCATTTCTGAGTAAATTTTGCATAAGCGTTCATCTTACGCAAATTTTAACGGAATTAAGTGAACTTACAAAAAATATATGTATGTAAAACTATGAGGGTGAATTCGGTCATTTGTATGGAAGGTCCCAGTAAGGTTGATTAAAAGAGTTAGGTTTTCTGAGGTTTTGCATTATATCACAAGATAAATTCACTGACCAACTTTCATTATCTTCCAGGAGCCCGTTTGGAAGTTATGAGAGAAATGTTACTTTTCCAAAAATTGGTAATTTTGTATGGGAGGTACCAGAGGGGGTCAAACGATATAGTCTATATTCATTCCTCAGTCAAATTTTCAAAAGCGTACATCTTACGCAAAATTTGACGGAATTCAGTGAACTTACAAAAATTATATTTATATGTAAAACTATGAGGGTCAATTCGGTCATTTGTGTGGAAGGTACCAGTAAGGGGTGTGCAAAATAGTTTGGTTTTTTAAAGATTGTCTAATCATCTTCTTCTTTAATAGCAGCAACAACATAAATTTATCTATCAGTAGCCGCACGTAGAAAAGTATTCCAAGCGTTTTTGTCTTTCGCGCTCTGTAGATAGTTCCTTACACCAAGCTTTGGTTGGCCGCTCCTGCGCTGCCCATCGAGTTTATTGCTGAAGAGCCGGAGCGTTTTCGTCCATTAGTTCAACGTGTCCAAGCCAACGCATACGGTCTATTTCAACGCGCTTGACTACGTCGATATCGATGTACAGCTCATACAGCTCGTGGTTCATTCGACGATGATACTCGCCGTTAACGATGATGGATTCAAATATTTTGCGAAGTATTTTTCTGTAGAAGACTCCCAGAATAGATTGATCCGCTTGTGTCATTACCCAGGATTTTCTGCTATGTAGAGCTAGACAGATAGAATCAGAGTCTGGTATAGTTGGGTCTTGTTTCTTCGTGTGCTTTGTCATTATATCGATTGCTTAGCGCTTAGCTGCAGCGGTTTGCGATCAATAGTCGTCTTTTGATTTCCAGGCTGACATTATTATTTTTGTTTATGGCGGAGCCAAGGTAGATAAAATCATCTACCACTTATAGTTGTCACCGTTCACGCAGCGTCCCAACGAGTGAACTCCTTGTTCGTTGAAACTAATAACTTGGTTATGTCCTCATTAATCACCAAATCCACTTCCACCGACTGCTTTTCAATGCTTGAAAAAGCCGCAGTAACATCCCGCAATCGACGGCCAATGATATTTGTATCATTGACTTGTTAAAGATGGTACAATTCCTGTTTACAGCAGCCTTCCGCAAATTCATCTCCATTATGATGTTGAAGAGATCGCAAGACAGCCTTGTCTAAAGCCTCGCTTGGTAGAAAATGGCTCTGTCACACTTTTGCCAATTTTTACTGAAGACTTCGCGTCAGTCAGTATTATCCCGCAAACTCGGATTAGCTTCACGGGGATACCAAACTCAGCCATAGCATTCAACAATTTCTGTTGTATCGCACTGTCGAATGCAACTTTGTTTTCGATGAAACGGTGGTAGGTGTCGACCTGCATTTCTTGGGTCTTTTCCAGGACTTGTCGTAGTGTGAATATCTGGTCGGTCTGGATTTACCAGGTCTAAGGCCACACTGATATGGTCCAATCAGGTTCGCCAGAATGGGCTTTAGTCTTTCTATGGATCGCCTTTCTTAATCACAGGACATAGAACACTCAAAATCCAATTATCGGGCATGCATTCCTTGAGCCAAATCGTGTTTATGAGCTGGTGCATGCATGTTGGCAGCTCAGCACCGCCGTCTTTAATAAGCTCTGCCGGTATTCCATCGACTCCTGCAGCTTTATTATTTTTAAGCCTTGCGATCGCTGTGCTGATCTCGTTTTGGTTTGGTGGTGGACAATCTACTGCGTCTTCTATGATTGAAGTGATTTCGTCACTTATGCTGCCTTCGGGAACGAATATAGATTGAAAGTGTTCCCTCCATATTTGCAGCATACTCAGGGTGTCCGTGACCAGATTACCATCTCTGTCCTTACAGGACATTTGATAGAACTTTCGGGCTTCACATCTATCCCTGTAGTTTTCAATATCCTGGCTCTCTCTTTTCATCCACAGACGTTTTTACCTCCTGAACAGGCGTTTCATATCCCTCATTTTTACTCTACACCAACCAAATTTACAGCAATACACTTGCTCCTCTTGTGTTAAGATGCAACACTTAAAACCCATAGTTTATATTTACACTTTATGGCAAACCGACCGCTCATTCATAGGATTGGTAAAAGCGAATTTCGTTGAAGTCATATGTTGATAAATAGCTATTTCTCCTAAAAACAATTGTCACTTTTATAACGAAAAAATTATATAAGTACCACCCAACTGTCGAGAGCATAAAGTAGTTTGCTTCTTCTGAAAGAAAATATAAATAAAGATACATTATTTTACACGTCAGCTGACGATATGGCCAAAAATTAAAACTTGTTCGATACGATACTATCCTATTAATTAGGAAGGCTTTATCCAAATATTTGGTGTTACAACAACAATACAGCAGCAATAACCGAGTACCGTTTCTTTTGCAATAACAATTACAATAAAAATATTAAAGTTTACATTTTTATGAGAATTTCTATAAAACATTTATTCGTTCTTAATTAATTCTCGGTACCCTCCTCTGATGCTTCTTCTTGCGCATTAAGACTTTCATCGGTTGGTGAGGTTTTCAGCAAACGTTCAGCCATAAAACGAAAGTCCATTAAATCTATGAAACAACTGCCACACACTTGCTCAACAACTACTAGGTGTGCGTTGCGAAACGGGCTGAGGGGGCGGTTATAAGCCAGGAAGTGTAAACAACAATGCCACAGTTGGTCGACACTTTACAGCATACCTTGCCTGCCTGGCTGCCAGCCTGAATAGTTGTTGCTGTTGTAAGTTACTTAAGCGTTTAACTATCCAAACAACAACAATTTTTATAATTATTATGTCTGTCTGGCAGTCTGTCTATCTACTATGTAACTCGTCTCTGTTGGGCGGTGGGTGTAAGTATGTGTGCGAGTGTATTTGTGTGGGTGCGTTTGAGTGAGCATGAGATTTGTGGCAATATCTGTGTTTATCACAACTACATGCCACAAGTCATCACCAATGCCACAAGTCATAGCCATGTGCCATGGCAGCAGCATCATCATCAGAGCCAGCCAGCCGGGGCTATGTAAGCAATTGCAATATCTCAGCAACAGCAACATCAGCCAGATGGCAGACAATGTTATGGTGGTTTTCCTCCATTTCAGGTCACCCCTTTACCTAGGTCTTTTGTTGACGGCGTCGTGGTTTTTAGTTTTTCGTCCTTTTGTGCTCATTTTGTTGCTATTGCTGCTGCCGCCGCTATTGTTGTTGTTATTTGTTACTGTTTATTCGGGTTATCATCGTTAGTCAAAAGTTTTAATTACACTCCCGTTGGTATATGACAATGCCTCTGGGGAATAGTGAGAGAGGGAAATGATGGTGGAGATTCCAATTTCAAGCGGATCGTTTTGAATTCCCCTACAGGGTCGGATAAGAATACAATATTTATTATTGCGTGTGTTGATTTATTATATGATTCAATAATACCGAGAATATATTAATATCTGTAAAATTCGAACATATTAAAGTACTCAGTGCAACAGCCTATCTTTGGGGGAGAGAAATTCCTAGTCAGGGTGAGAGTATTAGTTCAGAACAATAAAAAAAATTTATAGCTAAGCCTTAAATAAATAATTTTTATTAAGATATCCATATAAAAAATCAAGTTGGACTGATTTTATCGAATGAAACTTTTTAAAGATTGTCCTATAACGCCATATAAAATGTCACCCATAACTTAAATTTTCGATCACATTTAAACTGTCTAATCTGTGATATGTGTAAAATTAGTCATTGCTGATGATATTGAATGGCGACCCTGACAAAAGTACTGTATTGTACTTATGTAGTGAGTTTGCATATTGTAACCGCTACCTATATACGCATGCATGTACAACATATGAGTAATATTGATGTTAAGCTGATTTTATATTAATCATTCGCACTTTGTTCCAATTTTATGGATATATGGTTTAATAATAACGAAATTTTTTTGGAGATTTAAAATTTGAGGTGGATTTTAAAGGTTGGTTGGTATGCAGGCATCTCCTTCACAGAGGAGATCACTAAGGTCTCTATAGACCCATTGTGAAGCCCGTTGGTCATTTGAGATACTAAGGTCTCTATAGACCCATTGTGAAGCCCGTTGGTCATTTGCGCCATTCCTTCAACCTATGCTGTCAGCGCGTGTGCTGCCTGATTGTGATGCCAGCAGTCGATTTGGAATCAGGAGTTTCGATCCAATCCGTCCAGTTGATGATTTTCCAAAACTTGTTAATCCTTCCGATATTCAAGGATGCCAGTTCCTCTATACCATTTGAGAAGGGTTTTTCCAAGGTTTCCAGTCTCCTCCTGTATAGGGCTAGGCAGTTGCATATAATATGGTCGATATATGATTCATTGTAAGTATTTCCGCTTGGAATACGCTGCAGAAGTTTGGAATTCCTGATATTATACTTAGGCTTGGAACCGGCCGCGGCATGATGGTTAGAACACACGACTACCATGCGGGAGACCCCAGGTTAAACTCCTGGCTCGTCATAAAAAAAAATTAAAAAATTAATTTTTCTTTCATTGCCGGCCCCCTCGATATTGTCGACAGAAACTTTACAGTATAAGTGTCGAGTCAATCGGCATGTCTAATAAAGAGCTTCTCAGACAGTGACGTTCGCATTCGTCGATAAACAAGTAGGTGCCGTTAGTTGTGAATCTAAAAATAGAAAGAGTGTTAATTCACAACAACCCGAAAAGCTATCACATACCTCATTCATGGGGTGTAAAGGGAAATTATGTAAGTAAGTATACTTAGGCCTAGATCCGCGGATTAGATACCATAGCCGACCTTGTCATCCAGTTTGGACCTATCAGTAAAGATGTTTATTGATCCATACATAGCGCTCTCGTTCTCTGTCCACTCCTTTCTGAAGGGCGTTCTAGTTCCGTAGAGAATGTTTGATTTCCGTGCACTAAGCTCGTGGACAGTTTCAAGTCAGATGTTGGCATGGTTCAGGATCCTTGAGTGTCCGATGGAGGGATCACAATGTTCAATCTCGTTTAGTCGAATGACTGATTTGAGAGCGGAGCATTTGCAGTTCAAATCAGGTGCTAATAGATTAAGTACCGTGTAGAGTGCCTGAGAAGGAGTCGATCTAATGCATCTAGTTATTAGAAGGCAAGAGGAAAATTTAACATTATCCATTTGTCTAAATTTACCCAACTAAAGAGCCATATTGTAGTATTGGCTTCACTATAACATTGTAAATCCAAAGTGTTACCTTGGGTTTGTATCCCCAGGTGTTTCCAATAGCTTTCCGGCATGTAAATAAAGCTTTGAGTGCCTTGTTGCATCTGCTTTCTATATCCTGTCTCCATTTAAGCTTCCTATCCAAGATGAGGTTAGTACGCCGTTTGGAAGAAGTTGAGTTGCCTATTGCCCAAATTGATGTTCGATGTAATGAGCGATTTCTGTTTCTGACTGAAGAGTACTAATTCAGTTTTTTAATGGTTCGCGTTAAGTCCCCTGCTGGCGCACCAGTTTGTCAGGATGTTAATATAGTCCTGCATCTTTCGTTCGAGGCGTGAATTGCCCCAGAGACGCAGAGTGCAATATGGTCTGCGTACGCTGTGCATCCTTCCTCCTCCAGCTGTCGGAGAACAATGTTAGCGGCAAAATTAAAGGTTAATTCTATGGTAAATTCAAAAGCTACATTTTTTAACAAAATATACAATAACTCGAGAGTAACACAATATCATCCAGAGGTGAGGTTATTTTGCAGTCAGTTCAACTGACTCAAATTTATGTACTGGTTTTGTTAGTGTTCGATAACATTGCTCAGCATTAAAATCGACCCCGGCACTATTCCTGGTGGTTCTTATGTGATATGACAACTACAACTGTATGGGGAGGTGGACATTCGGAGAAAATGGGACAGATATTCGGTATCTGATACAGTTTTAATGTCTTGCAGTTTCCCCTTTGAAAATGATAAGACTAATATGCATTTTTCAGAAATAGGTAAATTTGGAGGTACCAGAAGGGGTTGATCCATTCTGTCGATTTACAATCCCATTTTTTTTAAACTATTAACGCTGATATATTTTCATAAGGATCAGTGAAAGTTTACACGAGTTCTTGTGCTTTGCAACCATCCAGACAGACAGACTTGACTCTATAGTCTTTAAGAGTCTTGAAATGAATTTGGTCTTAAGATACTAGATACACTAGGTTCTATTCAAAATGTTAATTTCAAAGTATCCCTAAAGAACAAATTCAGATAAGTCTGACTGAAATCAGACTGGACTATGAGCTGGACAGTCTTCCTCACAAAGCTGCCCATGCAGTTAACTTAATTTGAAGCAGGGATAAATGCCACTCTAATACCTGTAATTTTGACTGCAAACATGCCCACTTTAGTGGAAGTGGGCATCGTCCGAGAAAAAATTTTGGTAAAGCTGGTCAACCTCCCTAGCATCTCATTAGCCAACTGATTTTGCACTGATTGTTTGCCCTCTGATTAAAGATGAGCACATTTAAGACAATATACCACAATATATCACGTCTAGTAAAGTCTTGATTCTGGTGGGGATTTATTGAAGTTCTAAGTCAGTCGGTCCGTGGTTGAGTTATTATGAAACCCGCATCCTCGAATTTCTGCACACATTTTCTAATTAAATGAATCGCCGTATGTTGTAATAAGCACAAAAATGTAATATGTTTCAGCCAAAGAATCGGTGTATCGATAGTATTTGCGCATACAGAACACTCGTTCTGCCTTGCTAAATGAAGCCATAGAACTCAACTCCCTTTGGCAGCTCTTAAATTTCGCGAACTCTCCGCACCATCCCGATTCCGTAAACGGATTTCGTCCACCCTGTATTCTTCTTCACTGTAAAATTGTTCCAATTTCAAATTAAATTACAAATCACTGAACGACAAAAATTCATGACACATGATTGCACATATTCTAAATGCACTAATTGCTACCGCAGCCCCCCACATTGTAGGCTACCGATAAATCCACTCTAACCGAACCTAATATCCTTCCAACCCGCAATTATCTCCTTACTGCAGATGTTGCTGTGACAACAGCGAAAGCGCGAAGTTGTTATTACTTGTTTTGGTATTTATTTGGTGACAAAGATTTATCACACCCACACCCACAAAGGCTCGCTCTAGTGCGGTTTCTATGAATGTCTGCGGCATAGGGCGGGCGTTAACCAAAAACGCAACAGCGCCCTCTACACGCCAGTTGATTGTGAACAAAGCGTTGCCTTCGATGTGTGTGTGGGTGTGTGTTTGTGTGTGAGTATTGTTTCATTTTAATTGAAAATTTCTTCATTTCACTAACTATAAATTGTGAATAAGATAAAAACCACACAGACTGTGAGGGTGAGAGGCGACGGACGACTACACTTGTCACCCACCAGTTTGGAGGGGGGCTACTGGCGAACTGGGAGCGTATATGTCAGTATTGGGGGGGTGGGTGTAAAGCTGGGTGGGGCAAAATATAAACCAGACTCTTTATTGTCGGACACAATCACGCACTCACACAGCTTCACATAATTGCACATAGATACATTGTATGTAGCAGTAGTGAAGTAGTGAAGTTCGCAACAATAACAATCACAAACAGTAAAAACAACAATGACACACAAAAGCAAAAGGACACCAGAGTACTGAAGCATATACTCTAACGCACACACATACCTACAGACTGATAAAGAAACAGAGAATAGCTCTTTGTGCAGCATCATTGCTTGAGCCTACAGCTGGCAGAGACATCACAATAACAAAATCTCCAACCTAGGCAAAATGCCTGTACATATACCCTATAGTGAAAACAGTGTACATGCGTAGGGTGTGCAAGGAGTTTCGCCAGCAGTAGGTTAGATGCATTTTGGGTAGTGAGCAAGTAAGGCGAACACATATAGTTAAGTAATTAATCCTGATCATAAGTCCTTAATGCAGGATATGGTGTACAGCCAAGAACATACAAAATGTGCACAGTTTCATTGGCGTAAACGCTTTTAGTAGCATGGTATTAATGCAAGGCGAACCAAAAGTTGTTTTACTTTTCAAACGATAGTTTATACAAACTCGATATATTAAATCCGAACTATTTGTATGACCCTGTATAACAATTGTAACGCATTAAGATTTAATTCGTTTCAGCATTTTTAAAAACGATTGAGTCATTTCTCGAGTACTCTTTTACTGATCCTAATTAAAATTTTTTCCTCTCCTTATTATTTGGCAGTAACTTAAAAAATATCTATCAGACAATAATGCCCAGCGTTTCGTATTCTGCCAAGTTTAATAACAGCACTTTCATTCAGTCCATCCAACGAAATTTTGCACGGCTCTTCCTGCACTGCCCATCGAGTTAATTATCGAAGACTTTTCGAGCTGGAGCATTTTTATCCATTCGTGCAACATGCCCCAGCCAGCGAATTTGAACTATTTGATGGCGCTTGACCACGTAATACAGCTTATTGTTCATACGCGACGCTACTCACAGTCAACGATCATGCGTCCAAGTATTTTGTGCAGTAATTTTCTTTCGAAGACTCCCAGAATAGATTGATTTGCTTGTGTTATTACTCAGGATTCAGTATCTGGTAGATTTGGTCCTTTTTTTGTCGAAAGAGGATTTGTGATTAAATCACTTGCTTAGCACATAGTAGCAGCGGTTGGCGATCAGTACTCGTCCTTTGATTTCCAGGCTGACATTATTATATTTGTGTACGCGGAGTCAAGGGAGGTAAAATCAACTACAACTTCAATGATATAGTTGTCAACATTTACGCAGAATGCTAAACGAAAGGACTCTTTGTTCGTTGAAAGAACTAACATGATTTTGCAGTCATTTATCACCAGACCCACTCTAGCGACTGCTTCCCTATGCTTGAAAAGGTCGCAGTAACATCCCGGGGTGCTTGGTTCGCGTACGCGAGCAGCATGTGACTTTCAATAATCATGGTACTAGTTGTGTTTACTGTAGCTTTCCGCCTGATCATTTCCATTACGATATTAATCCTCGCTTTGTAGAAAATGGCTCTATCAGGTTTTGGCCTATTTTCACTGAAGACTTCGTTTCAGTCACTGTCATCCCGCAAAGTCGTATCAGATTCCCAGGTATGCCAAACTCAGCCATAGCATCTAATAGTTTCGGACTGTCGAATGCAGTTTTATACTCTATAAACAGTTGGTAGATGTCGATCTGCATTTCTTGGGTCTTCTCCTGGTTTTATCATAGTTTGAACATTTGGTCGGTCGTGGATTTACCAGGTCTACAGCCCCAATGATAAGGTCCAATCAGGTTCACTAAGATCGGTATAAATCATTCACATAACACTCTGTACAAGACCTTGATGCTGGAAAAAGGGCTGATCCCGCGATAGTTCTGAACTGGTGCAAGCACGTTGTCAGCTCATCGCCACCGGCTTTAAAAAGCTCTGCCGGCAGTCCATCGGCTCCCACAGCTTTATTATTTTTAAGCCTTGCAATTGCCGTGCTGATCTCATTTGAGATCGGTAGTGGACAATCTAATCCAACGTCGATGATAAGCGTGAATTCGTCACTTATGCTGCCTACGGTTATTTGGAGTAGGCATTGCCTACCTCGGTGCTATGCAGCTTTGTGATGTCAAGCTTCCTTTGGGTTTGGTTACGAGCGTGCGTACCTTGGCTGCAACTAGGTGATTATTCGAGTCAATATTTGCAACTCGCATTACACGCACGTCCATAACGATTGAGACATGCCTTCCATCAGTTACCACGTAATCAATCTTGTTTCTTGTATATTGATCAGGGGATATCCAGGTTGCCATGTGGATATGTTTTTGAGGGAATCTGGTTCCACTTACCACCATATTTCTTGCCGACGCGAAAGTAATTAGTCTGAATCCGTTATCGGAGGTGTTGTTGTGTAGACTGCTGAGCCATGAGCATCATCCCTTCCTATTTCAGCATTAAAATGTTTTAGAACAATTTTAATGTCATGTGCAGGGCAGCGGTCATACATTTTCTCCAGGCCCTCATAGAATGCATCTTTAATCTTCTCATCTTTGTCTTCCGTCAGGGCGTGTACACAAATCAGTGTAATGTAAAAATAATTCGCCTTGATGCGAATAGTGAATATTCTGTCTCTTACAGGGTTAAACCGGGAGACCAGTTGTCGAAGTCTCTTGCCGACTTTTTTTTGCATGGCAGCTATGAAAGATGTCACAGTTCTTTCGGCGTGAGCATCTCTGTACTTTCCATCGCATTTCCTGTATGGCGGTGATGTCAGCCTTGTATTTGTCGAGGACATCCGCCAGTTGGATAGAAGCATCATCTCTGTAGAGAGTTCTGAGATTCCAGTTATATATTCCTAAATCATGGTCCTTATAACGTTGGCGGGGGTTGTCAACATTAGGGGGTTCTTGTAATTTATTTTCTTCGTGCTTCATAATAGTATTTTATTTAAGGATAGTCCGATCCTAGTTTCTTGGGTCTGCCAAAGCCACTAAGAGAGCCGTTGTGTTGAGCTGCAGTAACTTCTGTTACCTATTATTTAAGATTCATGCCATTTAGTATACTCAATATTGCGCCTTCTCACTCTTGCTACCACTGAACAGGTGTTCAGTTGTATTACCCGGAGAATACGTGATCTCTCGGACGTTGTGCGCTGCTTGGGGACCTCGAAAGAGAGATTCTGGTTATTTCCAAGTGAATAACAATCACCAATCACTACCGCCCGATAATTACAACTTTCTTACGCCTTCACATATTTTCCATCTTTCTTTAAACTTTTCACTCTAATCCCTCGCATTCTTGATAGTTATCTTGAGAACAAACTTATGGCTTACAAGCCTCTTTTATTGCACTCGTCGTCAAAGTAGTGAATTGCTGTTCCTGCTGCCTTTTGTTAAGCCCATTGTTTCAAGCGATTGTTTTCATGTGACTTACCAGCGTCGTTGTTGTAGCGTTATGGCCAACTTTGTGATTCCTAAAGTGATACTGGGGTGTACCAGCTCCTTTTGGTCATTACGGTATTGTCTTTAGCTTTGTTTTTTTTTTAGCCATTTGTAGTTGTGAGATCCTTTGTACTCATAGACATCGGAAAGTTGGTAGGTTGGCTGGCCTCACTACAAACAATTTCATTGTCATTGTCCTGATGTTGCTGATGTTACCCCAGCTAGCTCGGAACAATTGGACGGGCGACGGTGGTCGATGGGGTCAGTTTGAATTGGATTGGATTGAATGGTTGGCGTCAGCTGCTGCTGCTATTGCTGGAGAATGGAGACGATTGAGGCGATGGGCAATTGTTGTTATTATGTATCAACTTTAAGTGAAGCCAACCAGTCAGGGCGGTGAATGTTAAGCAATTTGTGGCACAACGCAAATAAATTGTCCATATTGTGGTCGTGTACTCTTTAATCGAGGAAAATGTACGTGCGTACGTACGGCCCAAAAGCGATAACGCCAACAACGAACGGCGACAATGTCCTCGATTCGCAGCTAAATGAAGTGATGGCGTTGAAAAGGATGATTACAGAGTCGAGCCTCAGTGGCGATGATTTCTGACACAAATGGTTTCAGTTCACTTTGGTTAAATTGGGTTTGGTCATCATCATCATTAATAACATTATCAAGCTGGTCGTCATCGTAGCCACCGCCGCCGACGGAGTCATTGGACTGAACATACGAGTCATTGTTGCTGTTGTCGTTGTAGTTGCTGGTCATATCCTTTTTGTAGCTTTTATTGTTTCCGTTTAACACACACACACAAACAAACACAGCCATCAACTAGTATTATGAATGGCTTGAATTGTTGCTGTTGCCTTTTGTTGATTAGCTCACACCCTATGAGCTTGGCGCTTCCCTCTCGTCGCGGATCATGCCCCTCAATCTCCTCTGTGGTTTTGGACATAAATGGCCAAAAAAGATTTATGAGTTTCCATATTGAAGTGTGGTCCAGTTCAGTATTCTCTGCTTGGAGTGGATCTTTATGCCCAACATAGATTTAGCCCCGAGATTAACTCTTTCAAATGGCAAAAATTAAATGTCAAGGGTAAACGAAAGTTGCAATACTCATTGCTTTCATATACGAAACGATAGCATCCATTTATTCTCAGCCCCCGGGGGTTAGGGACTAACACAGGGATTAGTTTTTAGCTACCAGAACAGAAATTAATTTCACATTTTGCGTTATCATTCAATCTAACACTATCTCTTTCCATCTTTTGTAGGTTTACAGCATGTCCACTCCCAAATCGAGTCGTGGCAATGGCAGCGTTTTTGGCGGCGCCAGTACTGGAGGTGGCAGCACTAATGGCGGCAAAGAGAAGATGCGTCGCATACCCAACGTCCAGCCGGGCACTCTGCTATGTGAACAGCTCATTAAAGAGGGCACCTATGGCCGCATATACGGCGGCAAACTGGGTGACTCGTGCGATGTGCTCATTAAAACGGTTGTAGATGGTGCCTCCCTGACACAGGTGGCATGTTTGCTACAAGATGCTTCCATGCTCATTGGTGTGGGTCATCAGAATATAATGGCTCCCATGTTGGCAAACACGGAGTTACCGGGGCCACCGGAAATAGCATATCCTTATCCCTCCAAGGGAAATTTAAAAATGTAAGTAAGCAGAATAATTAAATTAAATAAATAAGCAGTTGAAAAAAAAACATCTAATTTCATCGCGAACAGCTGTATTATACAGCTTTTAAAACGATTTGCAATTAAACTGTTAGAATGTGATTACATTCATGTTGCAATTAAAGTAACCTACCAGATCGGCCAAGTAAAATGTTAGAATATTTCAACTTAAATTTTAAATAACCCACTTGAAGAAGGCGCAATGTTCAGCTGCTCAGGGCGACCAATGAATCATGTGTTACCCGGGCAATTCCACTGTACATTTGTCTAAATGTAGGAAATGTAAGAATTCGCAATGTTAAGTAATCTTAAAGGAGTACTACCATCTATGCGCCTTCTCTTCGGAAGTAGGTTACTGCAGTTACTAAAATTTAATACAACAGCACGAACTCTCTACAGAGATGGTGCTTCTAACTTACTGGAGGATGTCCTTGAAAAATATATATATGGCTGATATTACCACTATTCATCGAGCGCGATGTAATGGACAGAAATGTACACAACGGAACAGCTGTGACATATTTTACAGCTGCCATGCAGAAAGACACGAATTTGGATGTGCATTCATAGTCGGCAAGAGACTTTGACATCTGGTCTCACGATTTAATCCTGTAAATGACCGAACAGCTACTATTCGCATCCGGAAGAAATATTTTTACATTACGCTGATTTGTGTACACGCCCTGACGGAAGACCAAGACTAGGACATTAAAGTTGCATTCTATGAGCTTTAAAAAAAAACTTAATTTCCCTTTGCACCCCATGAATGAGGTATGGGATAGCTTCTCGCGTTGTTGTGAATTAACACGCTTTCTATTTTTAGATTAACAACTAACGGCACCTACTTGTTTATCGACGAATGCGAACGTCACTGTTTGAGAAGCTCTTACTAGACACGACGATTGAATCGACGCTTAATACTGCGAAGTTGCTGTCACCAACATTCGAGAGGAGCCGACAATGAAAGAAAATTTTATTTATTTTTTTTCTTTTAAGATGACTGCAGCCAGGTTTGAACCTGCGATCTCCCGCATGGTAGTCGCGTGTTCTAACCACTATGCCACGGCCGGTCCCGCATTCTATGAGCGCCTGGAGGAAATATAGGACCGCTGACCTGCACATGACATTAAAATAGTTTTGGGAGATTTCAATGCTAAAATCGGAAGGAAGATAATCTGGGTTCAGCAGTTGGAAAATACGGTCTGCACAATAACACCTCCGATAACGGATTTAGACTGGTTAACTTCGCGTCGGCAAGAAACATGGTTATGAGTGGAACCAGATTCCCGCAAAAAGATATCCACAATTAAACCTGGATATCTCCCGATTAAAATAAAAGAAATCATATTGGTCACGTGGTAATTGATGAAGGCATGTCTCAAGCGTTATAGACGTGCGAGTGATGCGCTGTGAAAATATTGACTCGGATCACCATATTATTGCGGTCAAAGTACCCACAAGTTTAAGTAGTGCTAGAAACGCTCATAACCAAACGCAAAGGAAGCTAGACATCACAAAGCTACATACCACCAAGATAGCCAAAGCCTACTCCAACCAACTCTCTCAGTTATTCTGATGTTCCCGACACACAGTGACAGCATATTGCGAATTTTATGGCCACCGTACTGGGTTTTGAAAAACCACGTTCAGACAAGCCCTGGTGCAATGCTGAATGTCGCGAAATGTCTGAGAAAATCGATGCTGCATACCAGGAAAAACTGCAGCCAATGGCATGGCGTGCGGTGATGGAGCGTTATAATGAGTAGAGGGGGGAGATGAAACGCCTGTTCAGCCGGAAAAAGTGTATGTGGAAGAAATGATAGAGCCAGGATATCGAAATCTACAGGGATAAAGGTGAAGCCCGGAAGTTTTAGCAAACGGCAAAAAACAAAGGATTTGGAACAATATACCCCATCTGTAAAGACAGAGACGGAAATCTGGTCACGGACATTCAGAATGTGCTGTAAATATGGAGGGAACACTTTCGATTTCTACTCGTTCTCGAAGGCAGCATAAGTGACGAACTCACACCAATCATCAACCGAATAGATAGTCCAGGACTACAAATCCCGGAGAAAACGAAAGGAATGCAGATTGTCACCTATCATTTGTCTATTGACTACAAAGCTGCATTCGACAGTCCGATACGATAGCCTCTTATTGGGAAATACAAAATTTAATAGAAAATAATGTAAATTAATCTGCTAATCTAACAGAACCACTTTCTACGAAGCGAGGCTTCAGACAAGGCCATTGTCTGTCTTTAACAACGAGTACCGTTGTCATATAAACCATGAGCTGTACAACAACACCAAGGTGGACTAGCGCGTCTAAATAGACCGACTGTGCTGGCTGGGACATGTTGTACGAATGAATGAAAATGTTCCGGGTCGAAAAGTCTTATGCAATAAACTCGCTGTTTGGCGCAAGAAGTGACAAACTAAAGATAGTTGGAGTTAAGAAACTATGTACTGAGTGCATGAAACCGAAGTGCTTGGAAATCTTTTCTACATGCAGAAGTTGATGGATAAACATCTGTTATTCCTGCTAAATTAGAATAAGTTTTCTTTATGAAAACTATATAAACGATACGTTTAGCTCATCTTTATTTCAAAGTTACTGTTAATTTTAAATAATAGAGGTTCCCAACGTTTGCAATATAGACATTTGATTCAGTAGAGCCATTGCTTCAGGTTTTCAAAATAGGCACAATGTGTGTCATTCAAAACAAATGACTCCATGCATGACCTTATTGATCGACAGATTCATCTTGGCCTTCATTGGTGCGCGCTTTCACCCAGACACGTCCAACGCTTTGACTCCTTGATCTCTTGAGTGTTGCTGTCGATGTAATCCTTGGAAATGCTCGACTTAATTTAGCATGGAAACATTCTTGAAATACATTGAAAAATGTACAATTTTTTATAGCCTTTTAAACGCTTATTCATACATATAAATTAGCTTTTTACCAATTTATTTTTAAATATGTGTCATATTAACATTGTTGACTGGGTTTTAAAAAAATAACTATATTACTAGCTTTTTTAATCGCTATGAAAAGTAGCCGTCCGGTATAATTTATACTAGGCACACTACTACTCACTTTGATGGTAGATTGCTGAGTGAAGATTCATTTGCAGCTGATTCTGCTTTTATACAATTGTCAATGCATAGTTGTATACTTAAAGGACTACAAATGAATGATCACACAGAGTTGTTAAAAATAGTACACGTACAATACATAGAGTCGCATTTGACGGTAGTTAAGAGTAATTAAACACAGTTGTTAAAAAATACGTTATATTCAAAAACTTAAACAATGAAACAGGGTTGTTATTAACAAGAATTCAGTTATGGAATTATTGCATTTTCCATGGTTACAAGTGTAGTAATAATAATGATCTACTTCATATTTATATTTATTTCAGATTCCTACAAAAGTCACGAGAAATGAATACGCCACTGAGTACTCGTCAATTGGTTGAATTCGGTTTGCATGTAACTAAAGGCCTGGCACATCTCCACTCGGTGGGGATAATACACAAAGATGTAGCTACACGGAATTGCTAGTAAGTTAATAGATTACATTTCACTAATTTATTTTACGTATCAAATTAACATTGACCCAAAAATATTAGCCGAGTACTAGTTTCGAAAATAATTTATAAATATTACATTGTTAACAATGATTCATTTAATATGCAAGTGGTATTACATTAACACAATTATACAATTCAATTCTGACAAGTGTTCATGCATCTGCATAATAATATAAAATTCTGTGGATTATTTGTACTATTAATTATTCCTTCGGTTGTTATTAAATTACACACAAATTTAAATAAAAATTTTAAAATAATTAAAGACTTGTCCAAAAATATATTTAATTTTAAGATGAGTAAGCAAAATAGCTTATTGGTTTGTATAAAGGACTGGTTCACTTAATTACTATGCAATGCAAATTACTTTCTAAGTTATTTTGCTGTTGAGGTCACACACATTTTAAAACATATAAAAGAATTAGTACATCATTTTTAAATGCCAAAGTTTTTTGTACGCAATATAATAATACTGATTGTTTTTTTTACTTCCAGCTTGGACATGGATTCCTATGTGAAAATATGTGATAATGCTCTATCACGTGACCTATTTCCTGACGATTATCACTGTTTGTGTGACAACGAAAATCGCCCTCTCAAATGGATGGCCTTAGAGTCATTGCAACAAAAGAGTTTCTACAATCAACATACAGACATCTGGAGTTTGGGTGTTCTCTTTTGGGAATTGGCCACATTGGCTCTTACCCCGTTCGATGAGGTGGATATTTTCGAATTGACGCCTTATCTGGCAGATGGTTTTCGTTTAGCGCAACCGATCAATTGTCCAGATGAATTGTAAGTAGGAGTTATTATTTCTCATAGAATATTATCATATTAAAAGACGGCAAGCAAGTAATATATGTTGCAATATATCTCTACCGTTATGGCATATGGTAGTTTTATTAAACAGGGGTTTTTATTTTATGTGTCCTTTAGAACTTTTAAAACTAGTTGACACTGTATAATATGTCTGATATATGAGAGTCTATATAAAAAGCTGATGGATGGTTAATAAGCCAATTACCTTAAATAAAATAACTTTTATGAAAACACGAAAAAAAGAAAAAAAAACAAGAACACTCCAAATTTTGACGATCCAAGCAAGCATTATTTATAAGGACAATGATTTAAAGATGCCGGCCTCCTCGTTGTTGTAGACAGCAACTTCGCAGTGTAGTGTCGAATCAATTGGCATTTCTAGTAAAAGCTTTTCAAACAGTGACGTTCGCATTCGTCGCGAAGCTATTCCATAACTCGTTCATGGGGTGTAAAGGGAAGTTAAGTTTGTTTTAAGTAACCGGGAGTGTCATCGGTGAGCCTTTGCTTACAAGGTAAAGGAAGATGCCAGTAAGTCCCAATTGGGTTGCAATTACATTATAAGCGAAGTTTTATGCGCTTGATTGCAAAGTAAGTGACGATGTCAGTAGGTGCCATTTTAATCAGAGTTATAACACCGTGCAACAGTGGTTTTCACACTAGATGAAGACCATATATACGTGAAACTAGAGACCTTATTTGGTAAAACTGCGTTCTCAGTTTATTGCCAGAACGTCAGGATTTTTTTTAAAAGGACTTCAAAGGTTCAAAGGAAACACCGCTTTTGAAATGATAGTAAGCTTTAAAACTATAAAAGGACATATTTGAAATTCAGATTCAGGTCCAGATCCATTAAACTCTGTTCTTTGTTTGCATTGCTGAGATTCATACCTTTCATTTGATACCCATATCGTTATCATATGGTTCGTGGAAATATTTGATTTAATTTTTTGAAAGTGGTGTATCCTTTGAAACTTTGAAGTCCTTTTAAGAAAAATCCTGACGTTCTGACGATAAACTGAGAACGCAGTTCTACTACATAAGGTCTCTAGTTTCACGTATATATGGTCTTCATTATGTGTGAAAACAAAAATTGAAAATTGTTGCAGGGTTTAATGAGTGGATGATATTTTATAAATTACACACGCATTACATTCTAAGAACTTAGATCCTTGCTTACAATGTCACACTGATGTCATAGATTACTAAATAGGTACTTCGTTTCATTGACCGCTGGGAAATTTGGATGTGAATTTACACTCAACAAGAGACTTCGACGTATGGGCTCGTGGTTTGTGTATACAAAGACGAGAATATTAAATATACATTCTATCAATGCCTGGAGCAAAAATATAACCGCTGCCCTGCCCATGACATTAATATTATTCTTGGAGATTTTAATGCTAAAATAAGAAAGCAAGATGCCCTTGCTTAAGCAGTCGGAAAATTCAGTCTACACAACAGCACCATCAATTACGAATTTTGATAACCCCTGATAAAAAGACAACAAACCAGATTGATCACGTGGTTGTTATCGACGGAAAGTATGTCTTAAGCATTTTGTACGTGCGTGTGATGCGCGGTGCAAATATTGACTCGAATCACCACCTAGATCCAGGCAAGGTACACACCCGTGCTAAATATGCTCTTAACCAAAGTCAAAGGAAGCTAGATATCACTATACTGCATACCACCGAGATATCCAATGCCTACTCCAAGCAACTCTCTCAATTACTTCAAAAAAGCCTCTCTAATTCTCATGTTCCCGACACTGTGGCAGCATACTGCGAATTCTATGACCACTTTCGCAACGACCATACTGGGATATGAAAATCAACCCTCGGACAAGCCCTAGTACTATAAGGAATGTCGCGCAGTGTCTGAGGAATAGATACTGCTTACAGGGCAAATCTGCAGCCAATTGATTCGCGTGCGATAACGGAGCGATGTAACATAGAAGAGAAATGAGATGATCTTAAGGCGGAAAAGCGTTTATAGAAGATAAAAGAGATCCAGGATATCGACAATTCCAGGAATAGAGGTGAAACCCAAAATTTCTACCGAAAGGTGTGTCTAGTGTGTTGTGTACAAGACTAAAGCGCTTCCTAGCGGAGTAGATTATCCATCACCTAGCCAAAACGAGATCAGCACGGCAATTGCGCGCCTCAAAAATAATAGTGTGTCTAGTGTGTTGTGTACAAGACTAAAGCGCATCACAGCGAACCTGATTGAAACTTGTCAGTGTGGCTTTAGACCTGGTAAATCCACGACCGACCACATATTCACACTACGACAAATCCTGGAGAAGACCCAAGAATTGCAGATCGACACCTAATATCTGCTTATCGATTACAAAGCTGCATTCGACAGTTCGATACGACATAAATTATTAGACGCTTTTGCTCAGTTTGGTATCCCCGCGAAGCTAATTCGATTTTGCGGGATGACACAGACTGACATGAAGTCCTCATTGAAAATAGACAAAAACCCGTCAGCGCCATTTTCTACAAATCGAGGCTTTAGACACGGCGATAGTCTGTCATGCAATATCTTGATCATCATAATGGATATGATCAGGCGGAAGGCTGCAGTAAATACGACTCTTTAATAAGAGTCACGTGCTGCTTGGAGTATTTTCATCCATTCGTACAACATTTCCAAGCCAGCGCATTCGGTCTATTTGCTCATTTAGCTCATGGTTCATTTGACGCAGGTACTCGCCTTTAACGATGATGTCTTATATATTTTGCGGTCTTTTTTCTCGAAGACTCCCAGAAAATGTTGATACGAGATTCATCCCTGCCCTATCCATCGCAATTCCTGTACATTGATGGTATCAGCCTTGTATTTGGCGAGGACATCCGTCAATTAGATGGAGGCACCACCTTTTTATAGAGTTCGGTCATTCAAGGTGTATCCTTAAATCATGGTTTGCGGGGGTCGGCAACATTTAGGGTGGGTACTTGTAATTTATTTTGTTCTATAATAGATATTAAGAAGTTTCTTGGCGCTGCCAAAGTCAATAAGATGACAGCTTGACACTTGTCACGCGTAATCTGCAAAGCAAAAGAAATGAAAACATAACCTCTAAATGAATCACATGTAATTGCACTTAAATTTCGCGTAATAAGTATTACTTGTAAGGATCAAATGTTTCTTTAATCAAGCATATGTTTGCAGTACTAACACTTGCACACGTATATTAATAGTTATTATACCATCACCCTAAGGGATGAGGGTATATATAATTTGACACCACCCAAAAGTGTTACATATAGAAGGAGTGATTTTAGACCCTAGGTTTCTTTGAACCAAATTCGATTCATGACTTTTTAAGTCGTTTGAGCCATGTCCTCCTGTCTGTCTGCCTGTCCGGCTGGTTCGCACGATAACTTTCGAAAGACGCAACCAAATGTTTTAAAATTTTGCAGGAGTTAATATTTCCCCAAAACTACTCACGGTATTGAAAATGGGCTACATGACCACCCCGCTTCTGGTACCTTCCATACAAATGTACAATTCCGCCCACTTTAGAAATCGAGTAATAATATCAATACATCGCAGTCAATCGTTCCCAAATACTATATTTAGTAAAGCTATAACAGGAAAAAGTGTGAAAAAATAATTGAAATTCTAGCCACGCCCGTTCTGGTACCTCCCATACAAATGTACCACATTGCCTACTTTAGAGATGGAGTTATAATATCAATACACTCGGCACGATTGTGCCCAAAATATGTATTTTGCTAAGTTATAACAGGATAAAGTTTTGGAAAAAATATTGGAAGTCTAGCCACGCCCCTTCTGGTACCTCCCATACAAATGTACTTTTCCGCCCACTTTAGAGATGGAGTAGTAATATCAATAAATCCAAGGCGATCGTACCCAAATTCTTTGTTTTTGTAAAGCTATAGCAGGATACAGTTTTTGAAAACAAAACTGGATGTCTAACGCCCCATCTGATACCTCCCATATACATCTGGTACCGCCCATTTTAGAAATCGATTAAAATTATTAATAGACCTAACGCGATCGTGCCCAAATTCTGCAGTTAGTAAAGTTCAAGCAGGATATAGTTTTGGAGAAAAAATTTGGAAGTCTAGACAAGCCCCTTCTGGTACCTCCCATACAAATTTACCACTCCGCCCACTTTAGAGATGGAGTTATAATATCAATAAACCCCTCGCGATCGTGCCCAAATTCTGTATTTAGTAAAGCTATAACAGGATAAAGTTTTGGAGAAAAAATCTTGAAGTGTAGACACGCCCTATCTGGTACCTCCCATACAAATGTACCACTCCGCCCACTTTAAAAATCGGGTTATAATATCAATATAATTGAAAGTTTTTTGTTTTAATGAAGGTGATGGTATATGTAAGTAGGGTTGCCCGACTGAAACTTTCTTACTGGTTAAAAATATATTTCAGCACATATTAATGAATCTTTCTCTACTTTTTCTGCTGCATTTCAATAGAAAATTTTACAAACAAAATCTATTACACTTACGACACAATTTAATTTCCCGTCACCTTTTCTATCATTTCAGTTTCACCGTCATGTCCTGCTGTTGGCTGGTGGATCCTAAACAACGACCGTCCTTTCCACAATTAATCGCATATTTACAAGATTTCTACGAAGATTTAAGTATGTACATATAAGCAACAACAACAGCAGCAACAGTAACAAACAACCTTAGCATACAAACTAACAAAAATACTCGTAGGCCTACGAACACACTTGAAATCCAATTAAGGATTTGCAAGGCATCGACAGCAGCAACTACAACAGCAACCATACAAAGAAATCCTCAATTCCAAGGATATCCAATTAAAAAATTAAAACAAAACGATACACAACATGTTAGATAGAATTATGTAAATAGTTAAGAAATTTAACACAATATTCATTGTTATTTAATGTAAATGGGATTTTTATGAAGCAACAAAGTATATGTGTGTGTGGGAGGATAAAGCGACGCCACTCCCCCAGCACCCAAAGAACGAAAACAAACAAACTGTGTAGTTTTTAAAAAGGAAAACGTCTCAAAGGATATACAAGATAAATTATAAATATATATATACATATACATACATACATACATATTTAGTTTATAGTACTTGTACGCATAAGACTAAAAAGTTGAACAGAAAATTTAACATAAAAATTTATTGATTTTAAAAATTACAACAACTACAAAAAAAAAACAACACTTAGGTTAGTTAAACAATTGACAAGATTTACTAAATGTTAAACACTTTATCCTCACACTGTCTCGCTCACAAACACACACACACACACACACGCAGAATAACTACTATCGTATCTATGACCTATGCCATTGCTGCATTTGTATAACAATACAGGACAAAACAGTGCCGGCTTGATGTAAGGAACATATAAGTGAAAGGTATACGTTGTAAAAAAGTTCAGGTGTTAGGTTTTCCAAATCTTTGTGGGATGATTTCTTATTTCTGGGTCACCTTGTATATATTAAAAAAAATATCTTTTTAGAGATTTTTTACAATATATTTTTTCATAAACACGTCAAAATGTGCAAAGCTAGTGCAACTAATGCCAGAATTTAAGTCATCGCACCTGATTAGCACCTAATGTAACTGATCTAACATTTTTATGTTTCTAACATATACAAAAATGTATTATCACTATACCTGCCATAAGATTTTCCAAAAAAAAAAAATTGTAAATATTTCCATTAAGTCCAAGTACTACAAAAACAGCATAATGGTCAGGTCCCTTTTGATAGCTCCTGAACAAAATTGTCTATTTGTCAAAAAAAAAAAATATTTTGTTCCTTTGACTTTAGGTTGGTACACTGCGCGATCCTAAAATTTTGCGAAACTTATTACGTGGGAGGACTTAATTTATACTGTTACATTCGGTTATTTTGACCCAATCATTCTGATTATCTCCTCTGCCCTTACAATCCACCACATTTCTCAATGTAATGTAATGATCATTACATTTGTTTGTTATTTGGTGATATTTTTCTTAATTATTTTGTTACAATAAACAAAATATGAATATACAAACATGTCACGGTCGTCTTAATAAAACTAATATCATGACAAATGCTCACAACAACCCGGCACTGTATTTGTTTTAAACTTAATGCTAAATTGTAAAGAAATCAAACAAATTCACACTCCAACACACACACACACTTACACAAAATCTTAAAAGCTAAAACAAATAATCTTTGATAGAAATTTTTCTTAATCAATATATGTATCAAGTCAATGGTCTTCTACGTATTTGTGTTTACTCTAAAACTGTCTCCAACACCACACAAAAACTCCCAATCAATCTTACTCTGTATTTCTCCCTATCTCTCTCTCTGTGTTTGTGAATGTCCTTTTACTTTTATGTGTATTAGTGTTAATGAAGTATATAAAGACAACAACTACAACAAAAACCATACGTAACAACAAAACCAAATATAAAATATAAACAAGAAACTCAACCAAAAAAAAAGAAATAACAAAAAACAAATATGTTTGTGATTGTATGAATGTGAATGTGTGAGAGTTTTCCTTGTTTTTTCTCCGTATAAGTGTATGAGAAACCACAAGCTCGAAACTACAACTAAGGCCACTAACCACTTGGAGTGTTAGCACTAATACCAAAGCAATTGCTACTTGAACTACCATTATCGCCACAACAACAACAACTAATGCTACTACTACTACTACTACTACCACTACTATTACAACCACATTTAAATTGTTGTAGCCAACCGTAAAAATCTTATCAGCAACCAGCAAAGAATGTGTATAGGAAATACTATACGAGCTCGTATCCTGCTGTCCTTCTCTCTTACCTATGTATGTTTACATGTGCGCGTGTGTGTGTTGTGTAGTAACAATTGTAACTCTTTTCCTTAAGAATGTGTGTGTAATGTCTATATGTATGGCTAGCTGGCTATCTGGCTGCATCTTTGTATGTCTCTCTCTATGTGTATATTTATTCAGGTGTGGGTGCAAGCGTGTGTGTGTGTGTGTGTGCATGTGTTAATATAACTTTGGGTTTCTACAAAATATTCCGACCTGTGTAAAATGTAATGACCACAACAAAAATGAAACAGAAGCAGAAGAAGAAAACAAATAATTGTGATTGTATTATTTAGTTTTAAGGCCAAAGATAATATAATTTTCCATTTTCATGTGTAAATGTAGTTAAACTGTACTCAAAGGTCGGCCCATGTCGACACTTTGTATTCGATACCACCTTTGACTCAAAGCGAATAGGGTGAATGGACAGGGAAGCAGAAAAGTTCAAAAAGGTCAAATGTTGCAAGAAAACGAGAACACAAAAAAATGAAGCATTTAGTAAAGAATTTTAAGTTTGCAAAAAAAAATATATGGAAATTGGGGGGTTCTTTACATTACATGATCTATTATAAACAAACAAATGTTGTTTTAAGTGCAAAAAAAAAAACGTTTAGAGCAATTAAAGTACATATAATCACTTTTACAGAGAAAATAAGCGCTATTAAAAATCAGAATCTGGGTTAAGTTTAAATATTTAAAAACGTTGGCAAGGCCCGCTCTCTGCAGTCTTTGAACTGACTCTACTGTAAAATGTGAGTATGAAAGATACATAAGAGGTCTACATATTTGAGTTTTGAAACTACAGGGGCCATTTAAAATTGCATGGCATTAATATCCAACACAACTTCTACAGCCTCAAATCATATTAGTATGGGAGGAAGACATTCTACCTTTACATTGGAAAAAGGGCATCATTGGAAAGTTTCCAAAAAGTGACGATTTGAAAGATTGCAACAACTGGAGAATAATAACTCTAATGAACACCATATACAAGATACTGGCAGTCATAATACGGGGAAAACTTCAATACAAAATAGAGAACAATCTAAGAGATTAACAGGCAGGTTTCCGGCCAAATAGAAGCCGTTTAGATCAGGCCAATACTCTGAGCATTATAATATTTTAATCTATAGAAAGGCGTACCCCCTGTATCTACTGTTCATATACTTCAAGAACGCCTCCGACACCATCAAACGGAAAGCATTGAGTAAGAAATCAGTACCCCAGAAAATAATTAGGATCATCAGAGCTATGTACGAGGATGCAGAGCCAAACATTTCATACTAACGCTGGAGTAAAACAAGAATGCCCTTTTTCACCTCAGCTGTTTACCATCGTGCTATATGAGATTATGAGCGAAGTCTGTCTAGAGAAAAGACGATCTACATGAAGTCTCTCATGCCAACTCCAGGATTTGGATTATGCGGATGATATTTGTCTACTCTCGCACAAAATATCCAATATGCAAACGAAACTGGAAGATCTCGAAAGGTAAGCGCCTAATGTTAGACTTGAGGTAAATATCAAGACAATCAAAGCCATGAGAATAAACAATATAAGCACGGAAAATATCATGCTACAAGGCCAACCAGTCGAACACGTAGATAGCTTCTGCTACTGGGCAGTATAGTGACAACAAATGGCGGCAACAGACGCGAAGCAAAAGCGGCATTCAAACGACTGCAATCAGTATGGAAAACCTGACAAATATCTAGACGAACCAAGCTCAGAATATTCAATGCATGCGTAAAGTCTACTCTATTTTATGGAAGTGAAACCTGGCTAGTTTCGAACACAATCACTCAAAAACTAAAGGTATTCATCACCAAGTGCCTCAGAGTCATATGCAGGATATTCTGGCCCATCACAGATAGCTGGAACATAAGAAACGAGGAACCCATACTGCAACAAATTAAATGGAGGTGGATCGGCCATCGCATCAGCAAAAAGCCGAAAAGTATCACAAGGATTCGCCTAGAGTGGAATCCTTAAGGCTCAATAAGCCGTAGTCGACCCAAGTACACATGGAGACGAACGACAGCAGCAAATCGAGTAAGAAAAAAATTATCCACACTGATAAGGTCCAATCAGGTTCTTTAAGATGGATTTTACTCTTTCACATAACACACAGAACACACCAGACAGGTCCTTGAATGCGACTAACCCCGCGGTTAGTCTTTACTTTCCCTTTACACCCCATAGTGAGATATGGGCTAGCTTTTCGCGTTGTTGTGAGAAAACTTGTTTATCGACGAATGCGAACATCGCTGTTTGAGATGCTTTTAATAGACATGCCAATTAACTCGACACTATACCGCGAAGTTGTTGACGATAACATCGAGGAGGCCGGCAATGACAGAAAAATGTAGATGACTGGAAGCAGAATCAAACTCGATATCTCCCGCATGTTAGACGCATATTCTAACCATACATGATCATTGTTTTTCGATCCATCCCATCCCACCTATTTCTTAGCTTTGAGAAAAGCGTTTACTATTGTATCCCTCCACCGTAAAAATTTCGGAAGATTTTCCAATGTTCACTCCACCATTGGATTGTAATTAGGACAATACTCTTGCTGTGACTGAGAGCGTTTAATATTATGTTTAGACTGTAGGGTGCTTTTGCTTTTTTCTGTTAGTTCCACGACAATCTATTTTAGACTGAGTCTCGTTCCAGTCCAACCTGATTCTGATATACTTATGATCAGAAAATGAATTCTCACCAATCACATACCATTCCCTATCATATCTACCGCCCTCCAATGAAAGAGTGGCGTTTAGCAATTAAGTATCAAAAGTAGGTTCGTTAGCAATGTTACAGTTTTAAGTGTAGACACCCCTCCTTCTCTAAAAGGAGTCTAAGAGGTAACGATCATAACTTTTCTCTACTGATAAGAACCAAATCTCAGTCACTGTTTAATTTTATTGTGATGTATCCCCTCATCCTCAGTCTGCAAATCTTGGACATCGTCAAACAGGGCTCGTGAATTCGGACCATATTCCTCTACTCTTGGCAGGCGAATGTTTAACGAAGCAGATGCCCCTTTGTTATGCTGAAGGGTGTTCTGAAGAGTATTATTTGTTCTCTTTAGTAACGTAACAATGTCTTTGTCATCGAAACCTTTCCTAAAAATTAAAGTTTCTTTTTTGGTTTTGTGATAAAGGGTTTTCCAATAAGAGATGTTATTGTTAATGGCCCGCTATTTCGGTAGCTGTCACTTTTGAAGCTTTTATTCTTTGACATTTGACAAGTACGCTATTACTATAAATGGAACGATAAACGCATTGTAATTATTAAAATTCACTACAAAAATGGTGAAAATCTTGCAATCACAGTTCGCTAAACTATAGCATTTTTTGGTTATCGTAAAGCACCTTGTCGGATTGCAATATAGAAATTGGTGGAAAAATTCGAGCTGCTGGGACAAGTTATTGATGTGAAGAATAAAAACAGTGCACGTCGCTCAAGAACAACTAAGAATATTACTGCTGTAGCCCAAAGTGTCAAAGAAACCCCAGGTTTGTCTACTCCTCGTCGTTCTTTGGCATTGGGCATTCCACAATCTTCATTACACCGTATTTTGCACAAAGACTTGGGTCTTAAGGCTTATAAAGTTCAGTTAACTAAAGAATTCAAGCCAGCCGATCATCAACAACGTCGTGTCTTTGCTGATTGGGTCCTTGAAATGCATGAAAATGATCCGGAATTCCATCGAAAAATCATCTTGACTGATGAGGTCCATTTTTACCTCGGCGGCTACGTCAACAAGCAAACTTGTCGCATATGGGGCTCGGAAAGCCCCAGGCGATTTAAGACATCAAAGATAAAATTCGTGTGGCTATCGAGGACATAGGGCAGCCACTTTGCGATTTGGTTATGGAAAATTTCATGAAAAGGATATGCTCCTGTTAGAGTGCTCGTGGTGGCCATTTGGCTGATGTTGTTTTTCATTATTAACGGCATACCTTCCTCTTTATTACGAAATAAACATCCGATCATTTATCTCAAAAAATGCCAATTTTCTTTAAATACAAAAATAACACGTCTTATTGGAACACCCTTTATTACGTATTACCCGGTCAATATCTATATTATTGGCATCAGGGCTATCATATGTTTAAGATATATTTTCTTTGATATCCTTCCTTATCATTGGCAAACACGACTGATATTTATACTTCGAACTAAGGCACGTAGAAAAAAGTGCTACCAAATTTGGATAATTTCTCCCTAACCTGGTACATTCTGGTAATGGTCGCCCCTTCTACGCCGCCTATTGAATTTATTGCCGAAGACTTTTCGAGCTGAAACGTTTACATCCGTTTGCACAACATGACCTGCGTCAACGCAGCCACAACTCATCTCCATAGAGTAGACTGGTTTTAACGTTCGTTCGATAAATCTCATTTGAGTTCCACACGGCACAAATGGTTGTCTTTCTCTGGTCCCCAGAGCTAATTACACTGCTCAGAGATAACAGAAGTGAGTATTGCGATTAAGTGATTCATAGTAAAGGTTTAGGATTATATTTTTCATAATCCTGTCTTGTCTTCATGTCTCGGAATAAAAGCACTTCTTTATATTCTGGAAGGCATGCTATGTGCAAATTCACATTGCCACTTCCTTTCCTTCGTCGCGGTGACATTGGTGATCAAGGCCTTCTCCACTTGCATCTGAATTAAGGCCTTGTGGAATATTACCAAATGTAGACTTTCAAGAATGTCTTCTTTAAAAGACCTTCAGCCGAGGACCATCAATAAAAAAAACCTCCAAGAGCCCTTCAATTTAGGCCCTTCTGCCTTCGGTGGCAGACATTTAAAAGGGGCTTTTATGGAAGACCTGCAAGAAATCCTTCAGGAAAAAACCTTCAAGATAGCATTCATATATAGAAATTCCAGAATGTATTTTGTGGAAGACTTTCAAGAAAGCCTTCTGTTGAGGACCTGCAAGAAAATAGAAGAATAGGAAGGGTAGCTATGACTTAGTTGTACGAACTCCTCGTTAACTCCCTTCTATGAGCAGGTCTCCTACAACAATGGAATGGGCCTTAAATATGTGAAAATTGATAGTTCTTCATTTAAAATTTCTACCTTTCATCAGGTCTCGATAAAAATGCCTTCCGGAAGAATGTTCGTGGAAATAAAAAGTATCCATTGTTCAGTCCTTGTATAATACTTTGAAATAAGAATGTGCGATATTCTATTTGCCGAAAAGAAAGGAAACGTAAGGCCTTTATTAAGGCCTTCTTGAGTCAGGCATGCGGAAAATAATGGCGGTTCTGTTAGAACACCTTCTATGGGGAAGATCGTAATAATTCGTCTGCTGGGTTAATTTACATTTTTAAGTTAATCTACCTATTTTGGCATCTGTGCCACGTAGTGCAACGTTCCATCAGATGTACGCGGAATAATGTCATCACATGAAACTGGCACCAGCTTTGCTATAACTTAAGGAAGGATTCCATAACTTTTCAACTCCTGGACTCACATCAACCTCTTTTAAATCCAATTGCGTCAAGGGAGTGGGAGTCGTCCTTGTAAAAAATGCGTTGGGGGGAGGGAAAGTATCTAAATAATATATTTCAGGGCAGCCAGAGGGTAGCTTAACCTGTCCTCAGTAATCATTAGTAATCCTCTGAACGTTGCAGAACTTTGGTTCTATACGTTGAGATCTAAGCTAAAGATACATTGTAATGATAATATACGTTGTCTAGCAAGTAGCAAAATATTCAAAAGGATGAAGGAATTAAGCTTTTTTAAAGTGATGTAATTCGAAGCTATGTAACAGCAAGACCATAACATACAATAAAATATAATTTAAAAAACAATGTGTAAAATTGGGTCATAATTTAATTTAGTTTTAATATAAAATCTTACACAAAAATAGTTAAATTTAGAACAATTGAAAAAACCAAAACAATAGCAGCAACATACAGATAATATCCTTTTGTATACTGTGGATATGAATTGCAACACACACAAGTAAAAAAGTGTGGTAACCTCCCAGCATTTGCACCAGTGGTGGTATTGAGTACTGAGTACACAACCCTTAACAAAACATATATCTAATCCTATAACAATCCTAACTGTCGCCCCCCTACTCCCCACTTTCCACTAGTAATAATACCAACTAAACTAAAACTCTAAGAAAAATCCTTAAAATTTTTAAGATATCTAAATGTTTTGAAAATGTATTTCGTTCAGTTCATACTAAACTTACACACGAATTTTTATTGAGAACTATCGAAAAAAAAACACAAAACAAAATAGCAGCAAAAAAAACTACAAAATTAAGTAAGAACAACAAAATCGAAAGAAAAAAACTTAAAACAGAAAAATATTTTCCTCTTAAGCACTTTTAAACTAAACTAAACTAATACTAACTAATACACGTATTAACTTTGAATGTATTTGTGAAATTCCTTCTAAGAAAATGACAAAGAAATGAAATAAAGAAAACAAGAAAAGTTGTAAATCAATGAAGCCTGACAAGTGTACATTTATTTGGTAACAATTTGTAGCCAACGAAATTTGTTTTTCGTGTTTTTTTATATTTCTTGGAACAATTTATGAGTAAAAATGAAATTTTAATTAAATTGGATTTAATTAATTAAAATTAATGACGTAGCGACAGCAACAATAACAATTATTACAACCACAAACACTGGTATTGGTAAGGGGGACACAACCACTTCTACTACTACTACTACTGCCATCACTACCACAGTCACAACGTGTCATCATTAAGTGAGCACACACAGCCTGAATACCTAAAAAGGACATGTTTGATGTATGTATGTGTGTGTGTGTTTGTGTGTCGCTTATACAAATACACCTGTTTATAGGTGAATGTATTTGTATGGATATTTTAATTAGTTTGGAAACACAATACACTATAAGTTTTCTTGTGTGTGTGTGCGTGTTTTTCAATACATGTTTCGGCACTGTGAACAACGGAACGAAAAAACGTCAGCCCAGTCCTGCCTGGTGTGGTTCGATGGTAAACAATAATTTTTGCTGCTGCCACTTTCGTTGTTCCCGGTTGCTAGTAAATATTTATTATGTTTTATTACAACAACAACATCGACTGAAACGTTGACGATAACATGTGCAAAACCAACAACAACAGCAACAACGCAAACAACAACAATCACAATAATAATTGTAATAACAGCATTTAACAAATTTTTCAATTTAATGATAAACAAATTACAATCACTTCACTAACAAGGTAGAAACTACTATCACAACAATAATGACCACTACCACAACAACACAGCAGCAACAACAATTTCAATATAACCAGAATATCGACACAGTGTGACAATGTAGACGAGCAGTAAGAACGTTTATAGCGAACTTTCGTATACCCTACGCAACTGCTTAATTTAAAAGCTGTTCATAGCTCTGCTAGGCAGTTCGTCACTAATACTACGCTGCTAGAAGGGTAATTGTGAAGGCATCTTGAGCATGCTGCATTTCATGTTTATTTTAATGTAAGGTATAACTTGGTTGAAAAAGAGGGAGACAATAGTTTGAGGTGTAACTTAATTTCCTACCTAAAGCTGAGTTAAACCGAAAAAAATTGGGATATTTATAAACGTTCGTCAGAGAAGACTCATCAGTGACGTTACCTTAAAAAACCCAGCTATTCCGTTCACTTCATTTCAAACTTTCTTCATTCCACTCATATGTTTTTGTTATTTCCGCACATATTGGAAGTATTTGCTTAGTATTGAGTCTATATTTGCGATTTAATAACAATTAGATAACAACTTTATATCTTAGTGTCTGTCAGAGGCCGAAATGATTAGAGATCCAGACCACTCCATCTCCAGTCAGCCATACCAAGCAGTGTCAGTGATTCCTCCATCGATCCTTTCAACGTATTCGGGGTCTCCCTCGTTAGCGCCGTCCTTTGAGGTCTCCGTTTTATTTCCAAGCTGACACAGTTGTTTTTGTATACAACATATCTGAGGTAGATGAATTTATCCACTACCTCAAAGCAGATATCCATAGTTTTACGTGAATGCCTGCTAAAATCCACGGTGCCCTTCGAACACGCCTGAAAACAATGCGTAGACCAGCGCCCCTGGCGAACCAGGTACCATATTCAAAATTATGCGTTTAAGCAAAATTTCCCCTTTGGTTGAGGAGCCTATCTAAAACTCCTGTCATACACTCGATACTCCCCGAAGGTCCACTCAATCGGTCTGAATTGGGAATTCCAGATCGATCTTCTCGTTGTGCCAGAATTAAGTCTACGTTTAGACCTCATGACCTAAGCCACTACCAGTCACCAATAGGATAAAACATATCCCATCCATCATCATTCGTACTCTTTGACCATAACTTGCCAATACAACCCACACACACTACCTAAGACGCCTTCGCCGAAATAGCTCCCGCGCAATGTACTCATGCTCCTCAACCCATCAGGGGAACGAGGCACACCACTCACATCAAACACTTTATTCACACATAACCTCTCATCTCCCAGTTGCGAATATTCGAGTAAAGCGGACATTCACACAAAACATGAATCCAACCCACACTATTGGCACCACAATCACAATTGGCGCTGTCACACAAACTTCGTTTATGGAGAAATGCGTTTAGGGACCCATGCCCGGTTATTATGAAGCCCAGACATAGCATAAAGCTAAAATCTGGGTTATCCATAACAAACCGGACATCACTCTCAAAGTAGTAGGTAGTCCGACGGATAATGTCGATATCATCGGCATGGCTCTATGATATTAAATGGCTCTGATATTAAATGTGTTCACCGCTGCTTTCCTCAACACCTTCACCATCACTATGTCAAAAAGTATGCATGAAAAACCATCACTCTGTCTAAGATCCTTTGTCGAATCGAATGGCGCAGATAGATCTTTGCCAATCCGAACAGAGAATTTGGTTACATTCGGGTACACCGCCAGAGATGGATTATCTTCACAGGGATATCGAACTCAGACATGGCTTCGTATAGTCGACACAGTGCAGCTATTTGAGATTCTAGTCCTCGGTCATGCTCTCCTAAAGCCAAATATTTTCTATGAGTTGTTGCATGCTCAAAACAAGCTCATCTTCACCCACCTTAAACAACTCAGCTGGAAGACTATGAGCCCCAGCGGCTTTGTTCATCTAAATGCGGGATATTAACAGGCTGCAGGAGTGATCTTGCCTTATTCTCAGTACGCTCTCGGAGTAAGTAACAAGAAGACCATCTTCGTCTTTATAAGAGAGAAAACTTACCATTTATCTTCTGATGGAGTTTTCGGGCTTCAACTCTGTTCCTTCAGCTCGCGTTTTTTCCACCTGAAGAGTAGAGTCGCCTCCCGCCTCTTCTCTCTGTACTTTTCATGAACAACAAGCGTTTCCATTGGCTGCAGCTTAGCCTTGAATGCAGCATATTCCGGTATTCTTCATCGTACCAGTTATTATCTTTTGAGGGCTTTACATACCCCAGTACGGACCGCGCAGTCCCTTCCATCGAGTGGACAATATATTGTCATTGCGCTAACTAGTCTTTTCGAGAGTTGGAGCATCTCGAGGTAGTTGAGTGAGTTGATTGGAAAAGGCATTGGCTATCTCCGTGGTCTGCAGTTTAGCGTATCCAGCTTTTTCTGTGCCTGCTTACGCTGGATTTTTGCCCAGCTTAGCCTAGTACGCCCCAACACTGCAGTGAGGTGGTGATCCAAGTTGATGTTTGCACCCATAATCACTCTTACGTCTAAGACATTTGACGAGTGCTTTAAAGCGATTCCTACGCGATCTCTTTGATTTCTCGTAAGTTCATCGTTGCTTGTGAATGTTTTTGCGGTCATATCGTATTCTGCTAATTATAAAATATTGACCCTTATAAAGTTTGCGGTGGTCGTCAATATTTTGAGGGATTATTTTTCTCATATTTTTCATTTTATTAACTAAATTACCTTTTTTGAGGTTATATCATGGCTTCCGATCCTTATTCTTTAGCTCTGATGTCCACGGCGACAACATATGAGAATTGTCTCAGTTTATTTTTTTTCTCCGCCAGTCCAAGACGTGCTGTCTCCATCCAGTTCATACTTTGTGCCGCTGCTTCATCTATGTAAACCTCCAAATCATTGTTGTGTTGTGTCGTTATGATATACGCGATGTCATCCGCGAAGCCCACGATTGCTTTCTCAAGTATTCCCAGCCCTTATACATCGTCATACACAGAAAAAAGTAATTTCGTAAATACATATAATTTTTTAATTGAAATTAAGCCAACAATTGCTTTTGTAATATCAACTACTGATATTGTCGCTTGATTGTTGAATAGTTGTTTTTGATAATGATTATATGCCGAATTTACCATATTAACAAATTATTTAATTGATATGATTAAAATTGTTGTTGAGCTCAATATTGACTATCAACAATTGGGAATTCCAACGAAGTTTGGGCCCCCTGCTTTGCGCCGTCCTTCAGGTTCGCCCTCAAACACTTTTCTCGATGGAGCATTTACATCCATCCTGGCTACATGTTCCAGCTATCGTAGTCGTTGGATTCTGACTCTTTAGCTATGTCGATGTGGTGGTAAAGCTCATACAGCTCCGATGGCGAAACTCGACACAGATAGTTCCATATATTTTTCGGAGTACTTTTCTCTCGAATACTGCCAGGTTATGTATGTCCGTTGCCGTAAGCACCCATGATTCGAAAAAATGTATCAGAATGGGTAAAATTATTACCTGGTATAGCTGTTTCTTAGTCTCCCGAGATAAAGTGGTGTTACTAAAGACTGCTAAAGTCTTTAAAAATATCTATTGGCGAGTATTATTCTCCGCTTGATTTCTTGGCTGACACTATTTTTCTTATTGCCGGAAGAGTAGGTAAATTCATCTACTTAATCAATTCGAAATCTATATATTTTTTTTCCTCGTTGACCGTTAAACCCATTTTTGCTGACTCCTTTTCTAGTGATGAGAAAATTGCAGTAACATCCCGCAGATATCATCGCCGTATGCTAGTGGCATTTGGCTCTTGTTGAGTATAGTGCCAGACATGTTGACACCAGCCTTTCTCATCGTCATTTCCATAACTATACTAAATAGTGAACAGGATAAGCTATCTCCCTGCTTGAGACCTCTTTCCGTGTTGAAAGTTTCAGAGTGATCCCCACCAATCATAACATAATATTTGGTGTTTTCCAAGCTACATCTGCCAAGTTGAATAAGTTTTGCATAAATACCAAACTCAGACATGGCTTCATACAACTTACTCCTTATCGGAGAGTCAAAGGCAGCTTTGTAGACGACAAAGAGATGGTAGGTGTCGATCTGCTTTTCATGAGTTTGTCCAGGATTTGTTGTAAATTGAATATTTGATCCATCATAAATTTACCAGGTCTAATGCCGCACTGATAAGATCCAATTAGTTTTTCTTCAATTGGCTTTAGACATTCACAATGGTGGAAAGGACCGTGTTCGCAATTGGTAATAGGCTTATCCACGGTAGTTCTTACATTCACTACGATCTCCTTTCTTGTATATGGGACATATCAAACTGAGACTCTTATCCCTGGGCTCTCCCTCTAACCAGATGTTCTCCATGAGCTGATGCATGCTCCTAAGTAGCTCCTCTCCACCTGCCTTAAACAATTTAAGGGATATTTGTCACACATATCTTGGTCTGGCTCGGAGGTGGACAGTTAATACAATCGTCATGGATTGGTGCGGGGTCTTCTGGAGTGGTGTCTGTATCCAGTAGATTTCTGAAATGTTCTCTCCATATCTTTAGAACGTTATCCAGATCCGCTGTCCTTGCAGAAGGGCAACCCTGTTCTACGCATTCTTATATTAACTCTCTGGTAGAATTTTTGGGATTCCCCTCTGCTTTGGAATAACTCAGTGCACTCATCCTGTCTGTTCTTCAGCTCTTTCTTTTTTCGTCTAAAGAAACGAGTTGTCTCGTGATCATTAAACCGTGTATTCTGTCCCGGGATTAGCACTTGTCCTTGCATTTTTCATGAGTCCAAAAATGTGCCATCTTGTAATGTCTTGTAATGTTCTCTTGTAATTCCCTCCAATCATGTTTTTTATACCCTCACCCTATGGGTAGGAGGGTTTATATCATTTGATAAGACCCAAAAGTGTAACACACAGAAGAAGTCACTTTTGACCCTAGGATTTTTTGAACCAAATTCGATTCATGACTTTTTAAGTCGTTTGAGCCATATCCGTCTGTCTGGCTGTCCGGCTGGTAAACACGATAACTTTCGAAAGACGCAACCAAATGTTTTTAAATTTTGCACGAGATAATATTTCCCCAAAACTACTTACGTAATTGCAAATGGGCTACATGGCCCCTCCCCTTCTGGAACCTCACATACAAATACGTCATTCAGCTCACTTTAGAAATTGAGTAATCTTTATATATAAAATTCTACCGTACGTGTGTTGTGACTGAACTCCTCCTAAACGGCTGGACCGATTTTTTGTATGCGTTTGGGTGGCGCCCCGGATGGTTTAGATTTACAATTCGGTCCAATTGGACAAAGGGGCGTGGCACCGCCCATACAACTTGAAAATCAAAAGGGCTGTATCTCATGAACTGTCAGAGGTATGAAGATGAGATTTGGTATATATGTTGTTGAAGCAGTATTAATTTCAGCCAAGGTAGAATTGGGCGGTGCCACGCCCCCTTTTCACAAATCGCTCTAACGGCTTTTCTAATAGACCGATTGATACGAAAATTTTACCAAGTGGTACTGTTGACCTGTTGATAGTCCCTGGCTATAATAGGCTGTGATTGGATAAAGGGGCGTGGCACCGCCCATATAACTTGAAAATCAAAAGGGCTGTATCTCATGAACTATCAGAGGTATGAAGATGAGATTTGGTATATATGTTGTTGGAGCAGTATTAATTACAACCAGGCTGGAAGTGGGCGGTGCCACGCCCCTTTTTCAATAATCGCTCTAACAGCTTTTCTAATAGACCGATTGATACGAAAATTGTACCAATTGGTACTGTTGACCTGTTGATAGTTCCTGGCTATAATTGGTTGTGATTGGATAAAGGGGTGTGGCACCGCCCATATAACTTGAAAATAAAAAGGGCTATATCTCATGAACTATCAGAGGTATATAGATAAGATTTGTTACAGTATAAATTACTGCAAGGGTGGAAGTGGGCTGTGCCACATCCCAGTTATAACTGCCATAGTAATAGTTTGATCGTCCTCTAAATTCCATATTATATTGCAGTTCGCCTAGAGATAGGTAGAGTTTTTTTTTTCTTTTTAAATAAGCAAAAACCGAAAACTTCATATATATTTTTGAAACCTTCTGCGGAAAACTGTGAACAATAAGTTATGGGCTTTGAAAGTTGGCAAGCAGAAATTAAGTTTTTTAAAATCCTTGAATTTTTGCCTTTGGCGGAAGTCCAATATGTAGGGCGGGATCTCAAACAGCATCAGAAATATACTATTCTCTTCGTCTTGGTTTCCAAACATCTGAATGGTAGGTCAAAATTGGAGCCGGAGCACATGGGGTCAAAATAAGGGCCTCTTGGATTCTATGATGACCCTCTAAGTGCGGGTGTTGTTTCTTAGTGAAATTTTCGTAGGTTCCGATTTTGGTATACGATTAAATTGATCCGTCCTAATGAACAGGCTATTTGGAACTAAAAAAATAAAAAGTGCCGAGGCGCTGCAAGCGTCAAGCGTTTGGTGACCGAATTATCTTAAAAAATGGTAACACGAGTTCAATGCAAATACAGTATTCGGAAATATTCTTGATTCGTGGGCGAAGAAGACATGGCGAAAGAGGTTTTTATGGCTAAAGGCATAAATCTTCAAACGAAATTTTTATTTGAGGTCATTAGGCGGAGAAGACATGCCAAAAATGTTTTTACGCCCAAAGAGATAGTTAGTATACAGAAGATACCCGCTACTACAGAAAAAATAAAAATTGAATTTTGAACTTTAGCAGAATGTCCGATTTGAGAAATAAGTGGTTTTTCGCCCTACATACAGATATGATAGATATGACTTTGCTGATAAACTTTTTACAATCGTCATAGAGCCT
Source organism: Muscina levida (assembly GCA_964034835.1). Taxonomy (NCBI): domain Eukaryota; kingdom Metazoa; phylum Arthropoda; class Insecta; order Diptera; family Muscidae; genus Muscina; species Muscina levida. The sequence goes on along the minus strand of OZ035884.1, from coordinate 49,294,296 downwards.
ACGATATTAAGTACCATTTTCAAAGTACATACTTTGTAGACCTACAAATGTATTAATTAGCGTTTATATAGCATTTAGGATGGCAAGAAATCTAAAATGTATTACAAGTTGATATGCAATAGCGAAGCATTGCCGGGCCCACTAGTAATATCAATATAATAGAAAATTTTATGTTTTACTGAGGGTATTTGTAAGTCGGGTTGCCCGACTGAAACTTTCTTACTTGTTGTTGCCATTTTTAGTGCGAAATTAAGAATAAAGTCTAGGCCAGCAGGTATTTCGCCGTCAAACGTTAGTAATGTCCAACGAAAAGGAAACAGTGTTGACTCTATTTACCTAATTAATAAGGACTTAATAAGGCGCAAGTTCCTTCAGTCTAGATGCATTTTTGTCGGAAGCAACGGCGCTTGCTTATGGAAATTGCATGTACTCTTGTTGCCTGCTCTCGAAAACTGGTAAACGATCAGTAAAAGTTTACTCGAGTTATTCTACCCGTCAGCCAGCCAACAAGAGAGACGGACATGGCTTAATCGTTTTAAAACCGCTCCTCTTATCAGCTACATGTTTTCTCTTATCAAATGATTTACAAACTCATTTCTATGGGTTAAGTTTAAAGATTTCACAATTTTATGAAAACTCTCCATATCCTAATCTTCTTGATAAACTTGATACAATACATTTTGTTTTCGTTAATATACAAAAAAAATCACCAATAATATTAACACGATTATAGGCAATATTTTATTTATTTAACACAAAAAGATTAAAAGATTATCACTTTATATTATTAAGTAGCTTCTACTGAACAAAAAAAAACACGGACACTCTACATAAAAGCATTTAGAAGCCTTAGCAAACATAATGTTATGCATTCGAGTGTAGAAATGCCAGAATAGTAAAACACTCTAAGCAAATAGAAAGAGACCAAAAAAAAGCTTAGTTACTACTACCTAAAATTACTAGTGTATATAAGAGTAAATTATTAAACTTCAAATTGTAATCAGTGAAACGCTCAGCGCTCAGTGAAAGCAATGATTTAGATGAAATCGTTAGTTATTTGTTGATATGTTCACTATTCTTAGTACAGTTTATTACAAAAAAAATATTTTATTCCAAAAAATCCTTCCAAATAACTTTTATACTAAGGGTTAACATTCACCTTTCGGTAGCTTTTAAACTCTGTCATATTTTAATTTTTTTTCTTGCACAATTTCTGTTATCAACTCTAACATCTATGGCTTCATGTTACAAGTCACATGACACACTTAGCATTACAAGCAATTTCATGGAGGTGAGTATAATCAACATGATGTGTTTATAGTCATATTAAACATAATGAAACACTCACAGCTACATAAACACACGTAAATGAACAAAGCACATCGATATATGTGTGATTTGGTTTGTGTCCTTTTGTTGCAGTTCTCACTGTTTCTCTCTCTCTTACACAAACACAGCTACACAAGCACACACAGTTTTAATACAAACAGGTTGATTATTTTTACCAGCCGGTAAGAGGATAACAATGTGATGCGATAAAAGTGTCCACCCTGCAAGGGGGTTTGAGGTAAGTGTCAACAATGTAAGTATTATTATGGGCCAATGCATACAATACACAGACTACAAATCACGATCAATTATCGGATAAAATTCTGATAATCATCGACGAGGCCACTTGTTTATATTGCATATAACATAAAATCAATGGCTAAAACATTGATTGTACTACATTTTGGATTAAATTACTGGTATCTCTGTGCTTGTGTTAACAAAGCTCACAAATGTTTTGTATTGACTGCAAAGCGTAAACATTTAATTAGAACATTACAGTGGACATAAAATGATTCTTAGATTTGTACCTAAAAACACGATGCAGACAAATTTATGTTGAAACAAAGTGATTGATGGAATAATTGGTTGCTATACATATGAAAGAATAATTAAACTAATCGTGTCATAAAGTTAAAGAAAATTGGCCTATTATATCGTCAGGTTGTACATTGAATCGCTTATTAGGTTTAATATTTGTATTGATTTTCGAAGGACATCCTATCGTTATAAAGGGGTGTGCTCTGTTTCTTATATGAGTACAAAAAAATGAGCTTTAAGAGAAATTACACTTAGCAGTCACGATGTAATGGATGGTGATGTTCTTTTTGATATGTGAAAGAAAGACAGATAATGTAATTTGTATTGATTTTTATAAAATGTACAGCTGTTTATTGGCTGTTGTTTGCAAGTTAATTGATCCAGGTTATAAGTAGCTTGGAGGACGCTAAGCTGTTTGGGTTACCTTTTTGGTGATTATGTGAAGGTCACGACTTCTATTTGCTTTAGCTGATCTACTTTAGGAAATCAAGAAATTATTATATCCTACCCTTCGATAGGATAGAGCTTTATTTTTTTAAGCTTAGATTCTTCTCCAGCAGATGAGAGATATTGTTATTTGCTGATATCCTTCAGCAGATCAGCTGATGCAAGTAGAAGTCGTGATGTTCACAGAATAAAACACCTTGGGAAGGCACAGTGATTTGTGACGAGTTTAAAAAAGTTACTAATTACCCACATACTTAACGAAATTTACGCCCAAACTTAATTAACAAAATAGTTTCTACCATCATAAACCGTAGACTTCACTTCACACGATAGAGACCTTCGCAGCGTTAAGGCTGGACGGTAATATTGTACCTTACATATTAAGGACTTACACATTATAGAGTTGAGGTATCCTCCATACATTAAAAAAGCATTCGACACACTTGCTTATTCTGCTATTTGGAAAGCCCTTGCAGTATCGCGTACTCCATCAAATTTCGGTGAGCGAGTGGGTGCCGGTCAAAGATGGTATGCGCCAAGACTGCATCCTACTATCACTTCTTTTTAAGACGATACTGGATATTATATCTTGGTTTATACAAAGAATCACTATCTTACTCGATTTGTTGTTATTATTTTAGCTTCTTCCCATATAAGATTGCTCTGTCCCAGCTCTTGGAGTATCGTTCTACTCCGGGTGTTCTTGGGTCGACCACGGCTTCTTTAGCCTTGAGGATTCCAATCTAGGGCCATCCTAGGTTGTATGGCCGATCCAACTCCATTTTCTGCATTTAATTTGCTTCAGTATGAGTTCCCCGTTGCTTAAGTTCTAGAGATCTGTGTTGCTGATGGTTTTGGGCCAGAATATTCTGCATATGTCTCTAAGGCACTTGTTGAAAAATAGCTGTAATTTTTGTGTGATTATGTGAGAAAATCGTAAAATTTCACTTTCAAACAACAGAGTAGACTTTACACATGCATTGAACATTCTGAGCATGGTTCGTCTTGATATTTGTCAGCTTTTTCATACTGATTGCAGTCGTCCGAATGCCGCTCTTGCTTCGCATCGGTTGCCGCCATTTGTTGTCACTATACTGCCCAGTAGCAGAAGCTATCTACGTGTTCGACTGGTTGGCCTTGTAGCATGATATTTTCCGTGCTTATATTGTTTATTCTCATGGCTTTGATTGTCTTGATATTTACCTCAAGTCTAACATTAGGCGCTTACCTTTCTAGATCTTCCAGTTTCGTTTGCATATTGGATATTTTGTGTGAGAGTAGGCAAATATTATCCGCATAATCCAAATCCTCGAGTTGGCATGAGAGACTTCATGTAGATCGTCTTTTCTCTAGACAGATATCGCTCATGATCTTAACCAGCACCATGGTAAACAGTTGAGGTTATAGAGGGCATCCTTGGTTTTCGCCATCGTTAGTATAAAATGTTTGGCTGGTGCTCCTGTTGTCAAGAACTGAGAGTTCTGCATCTCTTTCTAGATCTTTTAGTTTCGTTTGCATATTTGATATTTTGTGCGAGAGTAGACAAATATCATCCCACAGTGGTTCCTTTTTGGTTTTTTTTGGAATTAATTCTGTAACTTTTGAACGGATAATGCTATCTTGATGAAATTTGAAATAGTTAAAGCTGAGGTGTTTTCGAGATGATTTGGAAATATTTGGCTCCCTAGGGGGTGTGGGGGCCACTGCGTGGCCCTCCAAAGTTGGTCACCTCGGGTGTTTCAAAATTTCAAATGCTTGAGGAATGTGCATTTATGAACCGATTTAAAAGATATTTTGCATTTAGATAGTGCTTCAAAAAACCTTCAAAAAACATGCTTACATGCATATGTTATCTCATTTATGTCAAGAGATATTTGAGAAAATAAAAAAAATTGTGTCATTTTTGGACGAGGTTGATTTGGTATTTTTAAGGGTGTGAGCTCAGTTTTTCCTTGATTTTAAATATATTTATATCGTTAGTTAGCTTATAAAATTCTGAATGAAATTGCTGAAAAAATAATGCAAATATTTTGTTCCAATCAAAAGTTATAAGCATCGCAAGTAAAAGTTTCCAAAAAAAGGAATATTTTTACTGTTTTTTTGCAAAAAGGCGACTACATTCTTTCGTTTGTAAAAAAAATATTTCTTCCGAGAAGTGGCAATTTATTAATTATTCCTCATAGAAATGTTGATGCAGATGCATTTAATGCTAAATTTGAATCAGTTCAGCAAAATGGTTCCCCGGCAAGGGAAGTCAAAAATACCCCATTTTTGAAAAAAAAAAATTTTTGTTTTTGAAAATTCTCAAATCGCAAAGCGCCAACGAGAAAGCTCATTGTATATTTTTTTGACCACATATGTGGACTAGTTAACCGTAACGTATTTCAACATCCCTGCCATAAACAAAGACAGTGTGGCCATTTTAGTAAAAAATTCGGAATTTTGGAACATATTTTCCCCGTTTTGGGAATTTGGGTATTTTGTTATAAGATATGGCAACATATTGGTATTCGTTTTTTTAAGGACAATTTTATGTACTTTATTCCAATATTTTGTTAAGATATTCCAGTCCGTTTGAATTTTACGCTATTTTTCATATAAGATATTATTTCTCCAAAAAATACGTTTTGACCAAATTTTATATTTGACTCAGAATCATGCCCAAAATAAAATGTGCTTTTAATTAATTTTTATAAATTATTAAACTTCATGTCGTTCCCTTTTCAACGATATGCAATACTTGTATGTCAAGAGTTCAATTATTGTTTATAATTATAATCAAACTTCACTACCTCTGTAAAAAAAAGTATATATCGTGAAACATACATATATATGGGGGCTATATCTAAATCTGAACCGATATGCTTAGTTTTGTTACCACATTAGAATAGTGTGAAAAAACTAAGATGTGCAAAGTTTTGTTAACATCAGAGCAAAAATGTGGTTTTTGGCAACAATAATCTATAAAAGGTTATGCTAATTTGTATGGGAGGTACCAGAAGGGGCGGGGCAAGTGGACCCATTATTTCAGTATATACTTCACGCTGTCAAATAATAATACCGTCCAAATTTTAGCTTCGTAGAGCCCTCCAGCTTGAAGTTAGTGACAGAATAGTGATTTTAGTAAAATAGGTCATTTTGTATGGGAGGTACTTGAGGGGGCGTGGCTATTTCGCCCATTTTCCAACCAACATTACGACTAGTGAATTTTATGCCACTGGTAAATTTCTATTTAAATTGATTAAGAACTACTCCAATTATCGTCTTAACCATTTACCCAGCCGGCCAGACGGACATAGCTTTATTGGGTTAAAAAGCTCCAAAACTTATTTTTTGTAAAGAAATCTAGGGTCTCAGTTATATGTTCTGTTGTGTTTAACTTTTTCCCGTTTAAAATTATATATTCTCTCTACCATGTAGCTGAGCTTGTACACATTTTATTCAAAATTTGTTAAAAATTGTAATAATAACACACAAAATCCACAAAAACATATAAATATTGCATTAAAAATCAAATTTTTAACTTAAAAAATAATTTTGCTTAACATATTTATGCAATTAGAGACATTTTTAGTACACATGAGACTAAAACATCATTATGGAGTCGTTACTTATTAATAAAACTTACAAGCTCATAGACTCTTTAATTAAGTTATTTATGATTTATAAATCCCTATGCACAGGAATGCGAGACAAATTACGAAAAATGTCCCTTATTGCATAAATATGTTAAGCAAAATTATTTTTTAAGTTAAAAATTTGATTTTTAATGCAATATTTATATGTTTTTGTGGATTTTGTGTGTTATTATTACAATTTTTAACAAATTTTGAATAAAATTTGTACAAGCTCAGCTACATGGTAGAGACAATATATAATTTTAAACGGGAAAAAGTTAAACACAACAGAACATATAACTGAGACCCTAGATTTCTTTACAAAAAATAAGTTTTGGAGCTTTTTAACCCAATAAAGCTATGTCCGTCTGGCCGGCTGGGTAAATGGTTAAGACGATAATTGGAGTAGTTCTTAATCAATTTAAATAGAAATTTACCAGTGGCATAAAATTCACTAGTCGTAATGTTGGTTGGAAAATGGGCGAAATAGCCACGCCCCCTCAAGTACCTCCCATACAAAATGACCTATTTTACTAAAATCACTATTCTGTCACTAACTTCAAGCTGGAGGGCTCTACGAAGCTAAAATTTGGACGGTATTATTATTTGACAGCGTGAAGTATATACTGAAATAATGGGTCCACTTGCCCCGCCCCTTCTGGTACCTCCCATACAAATTAGCATAACCTTTTATAGATTATTGTTGCCAAAAACCACATTTTTGCTCTGATGTTAACAAAACTTTGCACATCTTAGTTTTTTCACACTATTCTAATGTGGTAACAAAACTAAGCATATCGGTTCAGATTTAGATATAGCCCCCATATATATGTATGTTTCACGATATATACTTTTTGTACAGAGGTAGTGAAGTTTGATTATAATTATAAACAATAATTGAACTCTTGACATACAAGTATTGCATATCGTTGAAAAGGGAACGACATGAAGTTTAATAATTTACAAAAATTAATTAAAAGCACATTTTATTTTGGGCATGATTCAGTGTCAAATATAAAATTTGGTCAAAACGTATTTTTTGGAGAAATAATATCTTATATGAAAAATAGCGTAAAATTCAAACGGACTGGAATATCTTAACGAAATATTGGAATAAAGTACATAAAATTGTCCTTAAAAAAACGAATACCAATATGTTGCCATATCTTATAACAAAATACCCAAATTCCCAAAACGGGGAAAATATGTTCCAAAATTCCGAATTTTTTACTAAAATGGCCACACTGTCTTTGTTTATGGCAGGGATGTTGAAATACGTTACGGTTAACTAGTCCACATATGTGGCCAAAAAAATATATAATGAGCTTTCTCGTTGGCGCTTTGCGATTTGAGAATTTTCAAAAACAAAAATTTTTTTTTTTCAAAAATGGGGTATTTTTGACTTCCCTTGCCGGGGAACCATTTTGCTGAACTGATTCAAATTTAGCATTAAATGCATCTGCATCAACATTTCTATGAGGAATAATTAAGAAATTGCCACTTCCCGGAAGAAATATTTTTTTTTACAAACGAAAGAATGTAGTCGCCTTTTTGCAAAAAAACAGTAAAAATATGCCTTTTTTTGGAAACTTTTACTTGCGATGCTTATAACTTTTGATTGGAACAAAATATTTGCATTATTTTTTCAGCAATTTCATTCAGAATATTATAAGCTAACTAACGATATAAATATATTTAAAATCAAGGAAACACTGAGCTCACACCCTTAAAAATATCAAATCAACCTCGTCCAAAAATGACACAATTTTTTTTATTTTCTCAAATATCTCTTGACGTAAATGAGATAACATATGCATGTAAGCATGTTTTTTGAAGGTTTTTTGAAGCACTATCTAAATGCAAAATATCTTTTAAATCGGTTCATAAATGCACATTCCTCAGGCATTTGAAATTTTGAAACACCCGAGGTGACCAACTTTGGAGGGCCACGCAGTGGCCCCCACACCCCCTAGGGAGCCAAATATTTCCAAATCATCTCGAAAACACCTCAGCTTTAACTATTTCAAATTTCATCAAGATAGCATTATCCGTTCAAAAGTTACAGAATTAATTCCAAAAAAAACCAAAAAGGAACCACTGTGCATCCGCATAATCCAAATCCTGGAGTTGGCATGAGAGACTTCATGTAGATCGTCTTTTCTTTAGACAGATATCGCTCATGATCTTAACCAGCACCATGGTAAACAGTTGAGGTTATAGAGGGCATCCTTGTTTTACGCCATTGTTAGTATAAAATGGTGCTCCTGTTGTGAAGAACTGAGAGTTCTGCATCCTCGTACATATCTCTGATGACTCGGGATACTGCTTTCATACTCCATTCTTTCCATATGGCGGACCATTTGATGGTGTCAAAGGCTTTCTTGAAGGCTAAGAATAGTAGATACAGGGGAGTACGCCATTCTATAGATTGCTCTATTATAATGTGTAGAGTATCCACCTGATCTAAGTAGATTCTATTTGGCCGGAAACCTGCCTGTTCATATCGCAGATTGTTCTTTATTTTATTTTGAAGCCTTCCCTGTAGTATGACTGCCAGTATGTTGTGTATGGTGTTAACATACTCTCCAGTTGTTGCAATCTTTCAACTTTACAATGATGCCCTTTTTCCATATATATATATATATACCTATAGGTAGCCTGGGACCGGCCGTGGCATAGTGGTTATAACACGCGGATTCCATGCGGTTTGATTCCCGGCTACAGTCATCTCCATATATCTTTCCTTGCCGGCTCCGTTAATGTTGTCGACAGCAACTTCGCAGTATAAGTGTCGAGTCAATCGGCATGTTTAGTAAAAGCTTCTCAAACAGTGACGTTCGCATTCGTCGACAAACCGTGTGTTGTGAGTGTAAAATAGATAGCCTGTTAATTCACAACAATGCGAAAAGATATCCTAAACCTCATTCATGGGGTGTAAAGGGAAATCAAGTAAGTAAATATTCCATCATCGCCTGCTGCCATATAAATTCTTAATTTTACAACGCCCTCTTTTATCTCATTTAGGCTTGGAGGGTTGATTGATTTTATTTAGTTGAATTGTGCAGGGATGCTTTTATTCATTTCGTCGTCTTTGATAGCTGCATCTATGTTGACGTTACTAGTTTCTTCAAAATGTTCTCTTCATCTTTGAGTCTGTGTTAGAAGCGCTCCACCGTGATCAGCGACTGCTTGGTTTCTGTCACACCTTCGAGACAATCTATCGTCTGGTGAAGTTTTCTCATGTTGTTCTGGTTAGCCGCTTCTTCCTCTGCTGTTGCTAGCCGTTTCAGGAACTTTTATTTGTCTCTTCTTGCAGCTTTCTTTACTTGTTAAGCCTCTTTACCGCTGTAGTGTTGGTGTTGTTCAGCTGCAGCTTCTGATCCCTTCTTTGAGAAACTTGATTCCAAGTGTCATCTGATTTGCAGCATTTTCTTTGTTGTTGCACTATACATAGTGTTTCTTCTGCGACTTGTTTGTATGTTTCCACGATATCTTCGCATGACTGTGGTTGATTTGATGGTAGTTATTCGCGAATTGCCACTGCTAATGCTTTCTTAGTTGCATTGTTTTGGAGTTGTTGTAGGTAAAGCCGTTTTCGCCTTGAGTGTCTGCTGTTTGTTTTTCTTTGCCATTTCAATTTTATCTTGATTTCGCCTGTGATGTGCTCGTGAACACTACCGATGTCAGCTTCTCTTCTATTTCCTACTTCCGACAGGAAGCTTCTCAATCTTCTGCTCACGCATATATGATCGAATGTCTATATATATGGAGCCACATATGACAAGTCTATTAACCGCTCACTGTTGTTGTTACTATTTCCTCAATCGTGCGTTCCAATGGCACAGTGGATATTAATGTTGCCGCTTCCTATATTCGTGTTAAAGTCACCCATGAGTATTATGACATCTCTTCGAATCTCGTTGAGCGTGGATTTTACTTGTCCGTAGAATTCATCCTTCTAAGTGTTGGAGCATAGCACTGCTGTGTGATAATATGCCTTACTCTACTCTTGAAGCGAGCTATTATTACGCGGTCTGATACAGGTTTCCATGTTTGGAGCGAGATCCTAATTATCTTTGATATTATGATACCAACTTCGCTCTCACCGCCATTTTCTTTTCCACTGTAGAGCACTGTATAACCATTTCTTGTGATAATTCCGCCTTCGGTCCTAGGATGACGGGGATGCAACCTATCGTTGACCAGAACAACGCACTCCGTCGGTGTAGTGAAGAGTAGGAAAATTTTCTTTCACATCGTCCTACTTTTTCTTCTTATACCATTATGCCCGGTATGTGAAAGGCTTAAGTTAATCTTAACGAACCTTATAGGTTTTTATCGGTATGACTTTAGACTTGACAAATCCACGATCGACAAGATATTCCCACCGTGACAACTCCTGGAGAAAATCCAAGCAATGCCGGTCTACATTGAAAATCTTTTTATTACATTTAGCAGTCCAATACGATAGTTATCCTGACTAAGTTTGGTATCCTTGCAATGATGCTAATCGTGGTGGCACTGATAGACATTCTAACATTCTATGAAACTGATTATGTAAATTCGGCAGTAACTCTGACTGCTAACAACTTTGATAAAGATACATTTTTGATGGTCGACGATATAAATATCAAGGACTGTGGTTTGTTATTGCGGTGTTTTCAAGAATAGAGAAGCAGAAGTAGGTATTTTGATAAGCAAGGACAAAACAAGTAATATGTTTCAACTAACAGTGATATAATAATACTAGTCCTACCTGCCTTGCTCTTGCTTTATGATGCAAATCATCGGTAATGAAAACAAAGAAAAATACTTCGAAAAATATTTGAGCCCACCATCATTAACAGAGGGAACCGCCATTGTATGAATCATGAACTGTGCAGCTACAGTGACTACAACTAAGTTAATCACGTCCAAATAGATTGAATGTCTGGGTCATGTTGTGCGGATGGATGAAGGTGCTTCAGTTCGAAAATTCTTTGTCGATAACATCGATGGGCGGTGGAAAACTGAAGCGCAGGAAATTGTTTACTGCATGCTACGAACGATTTATAATAGGGGTTTTTATGGCTAAACAAAAGTAAGTTAATATTAACATAATTTTTGTAAAATTGTTCGAAAATTAATATTTTCATCATAACAGGACCTACCATTTAATCCGAACGTCAGCTGTTTGAGAATTACCGATTGGCTCAACTATTCTGTATTTGCTGAAATTGAAAAATTAGATGACTGTGATAGGGCTGGACCCCGGATCTCCTGCATTATAGTCGTGTGCACTAACTATCATGTCGCCGTCTATTGCAATTACTCCCACCGCATATCTAAAATAAGCTGAATGAACATCAACCATTTTCCCATATGTTGAAAACAGAAGCTAAACTTACCGATTGAACTAAATGCCCAATTGTATACTCTAATATTTAAAGCATGTAGTTCAGTAGAAGGTAAACAAACTATCAAAATGTGAAAAGTTTACCAACATCAATGATTTCATTACCTTCAAACGACAAATATATAACGTATAAAACATACAACCCCAACCGTAACCTCATTACCTCGGCTTTCGTGTTTGTTCTAAAAATACCAGTCGTGAAATCTGCATAAATAATAATTAAAATATCATTAATATTTAAGCAGCATCGTTATTTCATGAACAGATTCAGCCAATATACTCTCATATAATGCCATCAAACATTCTAAAAATAAGGCAATTAAAATGTTTTATTTATTGTACACATTGTGCTTTGGCACATTCCGCCATAAATCATATAAAATGATAATTTAAATGATCGGAAAAATTTGTGGAAATTGCCGGAAACACAAAGAAACTTATCATTATGCAGCATTTGAATAGACCCCAAATATTGGTGGAGCTAACTACTAGAAATAATAACAATGAGTACAAATTTTATGTTTTCAAATATTTTAAACTATGCTAGTTCAATTTGCCTCAAAGGATATCCGCTTGCAAATGACATTTTTGATTTTGGGCTTGTTCTCTTCGCATATACACATACATTCATATTATATATATATATATTTATTTATTCAAAGAAAGTAATTTGCTTTCAAATTTCCGTTTTACACAATTGAAACAGCTCAATTAAATACTAAATGCATTGAGTTGGTATTATTTTGTAAAATGCGGCACAGTAACTTGTTAATTAGTCTGTAAAGGTTGGCGTTGAGTTCAAAGTTTTCCGTAAAACTATATTATAATTTATACAAATTATTGAACACCCAAATAATTGTGGAAAGATGTTGACAGATAAGTATATAGTATTTTCCCAAGAAAATCTACAAAACTGACACACCTCGCCTGAATGACGAATGGGTTGACCTAAAATGGCAACAAAAACGGTAAATGGGGTTTTGTTGCAGGTCACTTGTACATTAAAAATCCACTTGTATCAAAATCCTAGCTGACCCTTTTTTTAGAGAAAAGGATTTTTCGTTTTTTACTTCATTTTGTGCATTTTTTTTAGAAGTGACGTTCTTTGCCCCATGATTCCGCCATCAAATCATAGAGATAATATATCGTATTATATCTCATTGGAAGCGTCCGGACTTCAGCTTTAAGACGTTTCTGTCCAAATTTAAGTTTTCTGCACTAAATTAAGTTTTGCGGAAAAAAACTGAAAATCTTTCATTTTTATTTTTCCCAAACATTTTAAATTTTCCTTACACCTCGCCTGAATGATAAATAGGTTGACCTAAAATAGCAACAAAAACGATTAATAGGGTTTTGTTGAGAGTAAATTGTACATTAAAAATCTACTTGAATCAAAATCCTAGCTTATCCTTTTTGTAAGATAAAAGAAGGGGCGAGGTGTGCTGATATAATAAATATAACAATTATTTCGGACGAAACGTAATCAAAATTTGTTAAGGCTACTTTAGACTGGCAGATAAGTGTAAGATCTAAGGTCTTCCCAGATATATCCCTCAGTGCAAGGAGATGTTTTGGGTCTACTTAGACTTAAAAAAAAACGATTTTGATTTGTCTTAATCTGGGCAGACAAGTCTGCCAATGTGGCAGAAGGTTCAACAAACATCTGTTTGTACTGAAGAGCTAATTTTTTAAATTATATTATTACAATCCAAATAAAGAAAGTGTGTGGCAAATTTTTGTATAAATAAAATATACACTGAATGGTGTCATGTTGACTGCCGGGTAAAGTGAAAGTTTGAAGATATGTCTGTAAGGTAAGGAGTGTAATGTGACGTTCAAATGTACCAACCACAAATACCATTGTATTGCTAATAATACAACCATAACCTTCATTCAATCTAAAATATTATCTCTTACAGAGGGCTCACCGTAGCATGATGGTTAAAACACGCGAATTTCGTGCAGGAGATCCAGTGATCGATTCCTGTCTCAATTAATTACATTTCTTTCATCGGCAGTCTTTTCGATGTTGTTGTGAGCAACTTCCCAGTATAGTGTTGAGTAAAACGACATGTCTGGTAAAAAATTCTCCAACAGCTGATGTTCGCACTCGTCTGTAAAAAGAAGGTGCCGTTATGTGAGTCTAAAAATATAAAGCATTTTCAATCACAATAACTAAAGAGGCTATACCATACCTCATGCCTTACCGTTTATATTCCCATGGCTTCTTGTAAAATAACGCCATGTTCAGATTATCCTTAAAATGTTTTTGCTCTACACAACTATTCCGCTCCACTCCAACGCATTCCCGTTTATCCCTTTTAAAATCAATTAACCATTCCTTGCAAGAGGTAATATAAATGTTCGATTTCCTAGATAAATACATATACAATGTATTTGCTTGAATGTGAATTCATATCCCACTTACCAATATGGTATGTTAAATTGGCGATGGTGGCCATGGTATGTGAGTCGAAGGTATGTCGAACGGACGGCATGTATATTTATTAATACATACATATGCTTACCACATTGTTATCGTAAACAAGTTTTCTTGTAATTACTTTGCAACATAGCAGCAGCAGCAGCGAAGCTGGCCAGAAGAGCCAGTCAGCCAGCGTCCAAGTCCTGGCCGAAGAGAAGAACGATAATGCTTTCAATGAAACAGGCCATACATTAAGTGGACATAGTATAGTTATGTGTGTGTGTATGCATTTAATACACATGCATATACCCCCGGTGTGTGTGTGTGTATACAAAATATTTTTGCGAGTATTTATGTATGTATATTATGTGTACATACATTGTTGTTATTTGCTCAAAATTCAACAATATTAACTGGTCGTGACAGCCTGAATACCACATGAATTGTTGCCTTTTAATTACGTGTCGTTGTAGATACATAAACATACCCGTACTCGGGGCCTCAACCCCGATTTCATGTACCCCCACCCCATACCACTCCTTACCCTGACAGTGCTAACTGCAACAATTGCATTCAACCGTCCAGTCGTTTGTAGACCATAGGAGATGGGCAGTTGAATGTCCGATGCACCGGATGGCTAGCTGACCATATCCACACACACACACACGCACTCACTCACGTGCAAATACCATCCATCCATTGGCAAAAGGTAAAAAATATTTATGTTTACGTTGTAGATTCACCGGAGTATGGCTGCAGCGTACGGCTATCCGGGAGGAGGTGGTAGTGAAGATGAGCTGCTAGGAAAGGGATATGGACAGATACACTCCATTATGTGTAGCAGTATGCCGAGTAGTGTCCCGATGAGATTGACCATGATACGGTTGATGCTATATGATCCTACGTGATTAACGTAGCAAAAATGTTTTACCCATTTAAAACAATAACATGAGGGGAGAAAAAGTACCAGACTATTGGTGTCATGGACATGATTTCCAAAGGCACATTGGACAGACATTTGACACGGTTGAAAGCGAATATCTTCATACCCTTCATGATGAAGGCTAAAGTGAATTGTTGCCGTCGTTGCTTTAAGCAAAGGCGATTAAAGGAAATGTGCACATGCGTTTGTAATGTGGGACACTTGAAGAGCAACATCGCAAAGGAATGGTTGGCAAAGTGTAAACTGTATATTGATTTCATCAAAGCGAAATTTGTAGCAAGTCTACTATAGGAGGACACACGGTGGTGCAGAAGAGACAAATTATATTTGTACAGACGAACCTAGGTACATTGCCTTTGCATCTTGTGACTGAGATATGGAAGAGAAAATCGCATTTAAGTGAAGCCGACAACAAAGGGGGAACCGCTGATCAAAAAAATTACTTAAATTTACTGTTATTAAACCTCATAATCAAAAGACGAGTATTGATCGTAAACCGCTGCTACTATGCGCTAAGCAAGCGATTTAACGACAAAGCGCTCTCTCGAAAAACAAAGATCCAGTCTACCAGACTCTGATCCTACCTGTCTTGCTCTACAGCGCAGAATCGTGGGTA
The DNA here is from genome assembly GCA_964034835.1 of Muscina levida. NCBI lineage: Eukaryota > Metazoa > Arthropoda > Insecta > Diptera > Muscidae > Muscina > Muscina levida. Next base: position 49,278,984 of record OZ035884.1, on the reverse strand, counting down.
ATGACACAAGCGGATCAATCTATTCTGGGAGTCTTCAAGAGAAAAATACTCCGCAAAATATTTGGACCCATCATCGTGAACGGCGAGTACCGTCGTCGAATGAATCATGAGCTGTATGAGCTGTACAACGACATCGACGTGGTCAAGCGCGTTCAAATAGACCGAATGCGCTGGCTTGGACACGTTGTACGAATGGACGATAACGCTCCGGCTCGAAAAGTCTTCGGCAATAAACTCGATGGGCGGCGCAGGAGGGGGCGACCAAAACTCCGATGGATAGACCAGGTGACGGAAATGTTAAGTAAGCTTGGTATGACGAACTATCTACGGAGCGCAAAAGACCGAAGCGCTTGGAATGGTTTTCTACGTGCGGCTACTGATAGATGAATTTCTGTTGTTGCTGCCAGTAAAGAAGAAGAAGAAACCTCATATTTATTTTTTAGTGCCTAAGTCAGACGTCGATCATTCCATGCGCTTCCATGTTGTGCGCGACGTCTCCAGCCAGTCCTATTACAAAGCGTCAGTGATTCGCCCACCTGATCCTTCCAACAGAGTCAGGGACCCCCCTTTTTTGCTCCTAGGTACTTGATTGAATACATTCCGATTAAATCAATTAAATACCTTGATTGAATTGCCTAGCCAGCGTAATCGTTGTATCTTGTTGTGCTTAACCACATCAATGTACTCGTACTGTTCGTGGTCCATATATTTTTCGCAGTATTTTTCTCTCGAATTCCGTCATGTGGTCTGCACCGACCTGCGTAATCCACATGAGACTGCTAACTTCGTCTTGCTCTTTTCACTGACAAACTTAATTGGGGGATATGAGTATTTTTCAGCCGAACTTAGTCTCCATTCTAGTTGGAAAAATTTCATTATGGTAGGCTGAAAAACACACAAAATTTTTCATACAGCGGTTTAGAAGTTTTGAACCGGAAGTGGCATAGTGGTTAGAACACGCGACTACCAGTCATCTACATATTTCTTTTATTGCCGGCCCATCGCAGTATAAGTGTCGAGTCAATCGGCATGTCTAGTAAAAGCTTCACAAAAGGTGACGTTCACATTCGTCGAAAAACTGTAGGTGCCGTTTGTTGTGATTCTATATTGGAAATTGTGATAATTCACAAGAACGCCAGACGCTATCCGATACCTCATTCATTGGGTGTAAAGTTAAATTAAGTTTACGTAAATTTAGGAATTGTGACTGCAAGTTTTATTTACAGATTACAATGCGACGCGACGTCTTTCTAGCTGTCTAAATTTGTTGCTATTAATAGTTACTCTATTTTCGAACTTCTTTTTATCTTTATCTAATTGTCCCTAAATTATTATTTTATGTTGACCACCACGCTAAGTAAATAAATACAATCTTGTTACAATTAAATTACTATATTTCTTAGCTCAGCGCCTTTCAAAACCAATGACCAGTTTTCAAATCGTTACATACCTTATGATACTTTCAATATACCATTAAATTTTTCTCATGATTATGAAAACAATATCTCTCATGCACATTTTAAGCCATTTTAGCCTGATGTCGTATGTTACCAATATTGCAACAACAACAACAATTTAATGTCGCACACAGCTTCAAATCAACTAGAATCAGAAATAGTCAGGAGAAAGAGATGCAAGTGTGGAGTCACATGTACTAACCTATCTAGATGGACATTAAGTGGACAATAACACATGTACACATCAATAATGCATAACTTTACACATTCAATTTGGCCTAGACGGACGGAAAGATGGACGGACGAACGGATGGTTGAAGGGACGGACATCACTTTGTACATAATATCTAGACTGGAAAAATATTAATTTGGATTGCATAGATAATTATGGGTAGGATCAAGTGAAATCTAGCAAAAAGGCTCCAAGTGATATGTACTGAGCTAAATTTATGGGATAAAAATACAAGGAAGGTAAATATATAATTTAGAAAAAGTTCAATGTATTAGTCAACGATTTAAAAGTAGGAACAAAAAAATAAAAATAAAATGGGTACATAAAATCATCTACCACCTTGAAATTATAGTTGTCAACGTTAACGCAGTTTCCCAAACGAGTAGGATTCTTTGTTTGTTAAAACTAATAATTTCGTTTTGTACTCGATCACCACTAGACTCATTTTCCCTGATTTCATCTGCATACCTGAGAAGGCTGCAGTCACATCAAACACTTTTCGACCGATGATGGCTACGGCATCTGTGTACGTGAGTAGCATGTGGGTTGTTTTTTTTTTTGAATATCGTGCCACTCGTGTATTCCTCAGTATTCCTCATTATTATCTCCATCACGGTGTTGAAGAGGTCATACGATAGGCTGTCGCCTTGTTTTCAGCCTCCTCTGGTATAGAATGGCTCCGTAAGGTCAATCTTCAATTCGTGTCAGTCAGCGTCTTTCAGCCAAAGGCGTACAAGTTTCGCTGGAATACCAAATTCAGACATGGCATCGAGTAATTTCTGAAGTTTTGGGCTGTCGAAGACAGCTTTATGGTGCATGCTCGATATCAGCTCTTCGCCACCGGACGTAAAGAGCTCTGCCGGAGTTCCGTCGGCACCGGCAGCTTTATTCACCCGCAATATTGCTCTTCTTACATCGGTTTGACTTGGTGCTGGGCAATCTAAGCCGTCTTCGACAATTGGCGTGATACCTTCACGTGCGTTGCCTTCCGGAACCAGCAGTGGCTGGAAGTGTTCTCTCCATATTTGCAGCACACTCTGCGTATCTGTAACCAGATTCCTTGTCCTTGTAGGAGGGAAATCCATTACCGTAGGCTTTTGCTTTACTTTCTCGTAAAATTGTCGGGGCCCACCTCTATTCCTGTATCGATCCATATCCTCGTTCTCCCATTACTTCATCCGAGTGTTTTTTTGCTTTATTAGCTGCCTTCTCTTGATACCTTTAGGTGCGCTGCCTTCCGGAACCAGCAGTTGCTAAAAGTGTTCTCTCCATATATGCAGCACACTCTGCGTATCTGTAACCAGATTTCCATCCTTGTCCTTACAGGAGGGGAGCCCATTGCCATATCCTTTTGCTTTTACTTTTTGGTGAAATTTTCGGGCTTAACCTCTTTCCCTCTACCACTCTATATCCTCATTCTCCCGTTCCTTCATCTGACGATTTTTTTCGCTTGAATAGCTGCCTCCACTGTTTAACTGTCTCCTTGTGCCGTTCCCTAACAATCCGGGTTACAATTGTCTGTAAGGTTGCTCTATAAGCAGCATCCTGTTCCTCAGATGCTATGCGACATTCTTTATCGTACCAGAATTCGTCTCAGCGCTGAATTTAGCGATCGATGGACCAATAACATATTCCCTTACTGTTTTTGCAGTAAGATCTCCCATAACGTTTATAACGTCGTGGGCAGGGCGGCGATCGTATGTTTCCTCTAGGTGCTCGTAAAATGCATCTTTAATCGTCTTTATCTTCCGTCGGGATATAAAAATAATTCGCCTTGATGCGGATTGTGGTTATTTGATCATAAACAGAATTGAACCGCGATACAAAATGCCTGAGCCTCTGGCTAACTGCAAATCAACATCCAAATTCGTACTTTTTCGCAATTTACGCGTCGCGAGTACTCTGGCCCTGTCCACCTCATCTCCTGGATGGCGGTGAAGTCGGATAGTGGCAGACGTTCCAGGTGCATATCCTCAAATAATGGTACTTATTACATTTTCGAAGGTCGTCAACATTTGGGGGGTTCCGTATGTTACTTTTTCTTTTTCGTGTTTTCATATCCATTAAAGGACCTGAAGGCAAGTGACTAGCCAAACCATCAGGGTTCATCGATCATTATCTGCCGCTGTTCATGATAAACATATCACGAAAAACGTTGCTAAGGTGCCACCACAAAGAAAGTTGTGAGACGGCTTGAAATGCAAGATTCACTTTACATTTCCAAGAGGCTCCCGGACAATGTGTCATCGGATGTCGTCGCGATTTCGTCACTAGTGCCAACTTCGGGAAGGAGCAGAGTCTAGAAACGTTCTCTCCATAGTTTGTGCGCACTCTATATGTGCGTGACCCAATTCCCACCTCTGACTTTACAGGTAGGGATCCCTGTTCCAAGCCTATGCATTTACCATTTGGGTTGATCTTTAGGACTTCGTCTCTGTTTTTGTACTTTTAAATATTATCACTGTCTTCTCTTAAATTAACGGTTTTTTTCGTCTAAAGAGGTGTTTCGTCCCCCCCACTTAAAAAAAATTTAGTTTACCTTTACACCCCATGAAGGAAGTATGGGATAACTCCTCGCGTTATTGTGAAATAACACGCTTTCCAATTAGGTTTGTAAACAAACGGCACCTACTTGTTTATCGACGAATGCGAACGTCACTGTTTGATAAGTTTTTACTAGACAACACAACACTGCGAAGTGGCTGTCAACAACATCAAGGGGACTGGCAATGAAAGAAAAATGTATATGACTGGAGACGGGAATCGAACCACGAATCTTCCGCATGGTAGCCACGTATTCTTACCGCTATGCCAAGGCCGGTCTCCCTCCACTTATCCTTACATCGTTTCCTCTCATCCTCACCATTGGCTGCAGTGTTGCCTTACAAACAGCTTCCATCTCCTTGAACAATGCCTGAGCTTAATTTTCATACTCAAGTTAGATCGTTGGGACAGTGATCACAGAGCGCGCAATATGCTCTCACTGTTAGTTTGAATAGGTATTGGCTATATTGGCAGTATGCAACTTTGCGATGTCTAGCTTTTTTTACATTTGGTTACTAAAGTTTTTAAAACTACTTGTGGGCATTCGAGTCTATACTTAAACCACGCACCACTCGCACCTCCAAGACGGATCAGACATTCCACCGCTTCATCAATTTGCTTTCAAGGGTTTTGACAACATTGTGGATATTATTGTTTAAAAAACTGATTTAAAAATATCTCGCATTAATGCGGACACTATTCGCAACAGGGTTAAACCGCAACTTATAATAGACATTGGTTCGTCAAAATTAAGGAGGTTATCTTCGTTACATATTCCTTGGATCTTCATAGCCAGTATGAAACATGAAGGCGGGTGCGGGGTCCAACGATAAGTGCTCGTCGCTAACTATCAGCCGTTAACAATGAAAAATACCACGGGGGAGGATGTGATTCGAATTCCCCATTACTTTGGGGAAGATGTCATCAAAATTTTCACGGACGGATCAGAATTGTAGGGAAGACCAGGATCTGGAATCTTTTCGAAGGAGTTGAATTTTCAACTGTTGATTAGGCGATTTTTGTAGAAGCAGAAACTATGGAAAAGAAAAGGAGACCACAGAGCATCTTCTATATCACTGCCCTGCCTTTAGTAACCTGAGATATGAGATGTTGGGTCATTGGACACTTAAGGAGATAACCTGTCTATTAGTAGACGACCTACGTTACATCCACGCCTTCACAAGAGCAACAAAATGGTTTGAGAGCTCCGTTGACCAACAGGAGTAGAAATAATTGGCCGAGAATTTAGAAGGCTATCACAATGGGACTTTTACTTGAATCCAAGTGAGTTATGCTGAAGACTGCTGCCAAATTAACCTAACATTATTAAATATAGGCCCTATGCTCCTTATAGGATCGACGGGAATATATATACTATATATACATATAACTTATTATAGAAAGGACCGGGCGTGACATGATGGTTAGAACTCGCGACTACCGTGCAGGAGATCCCAGGTTCGACTCCTGGCTCAAGTTATCTACATTTTTCTTGTTACCGGCCTCCTCGATGAGTTGACGGCTGCCAAATTAACCTAACATTATTATATAGAGGCCCTATGCTCCTTATAGGACCGACAGGAATATATATACTATATATACATATACCTTATTATAGAAAGGACCGGGCGTGACATGATGGTTAGAACACGCGACTACCGTGCAGGAGATCCCAGGTTCGACTCCTGGCTCAAGTTATCTACATTTTTCTCGTTACCGGCCTCCTCGGTGTAGTCGACGGCAACTACTCAGTACAGTGTCGAGTCAATTGGCATGTCTAGTACAAAGCTTCTCAAACAGTGACGTACGCATTTGTCGATTAACTAGTAGGTGCCGATAGTTGTGAATTTAAAAATAGAAAGCTAATTCACAACAACGCGAGAAGTTATCTCGTACCTCATTCATGGGGTATAAAGGGAAATTAAGTTATTTGTTTAGTTTATTACAGATGACCCATTCTATAGTCGTCAGTATATATATCAGTCAATCACAATCACACTATAAAAGTGTCCACCAGAGACGTTAGCAATAGAGGCCCCTGCCTGCAATCGCTACATCGTTATCTCTACTATGTATAGCCAGAGGCTTTTCATTATATATATAAGAATATAACAGATCTTTATAAATATACAGACAGATATAAATATATATGAATTTCCGTGCACACATATATGCATATCCTTTTGTATTTCTGTGCGTGTGGGTGAAAAACAATTTAGCAAAATTTTTTGATTGTCATTTATTGTCCGAGTATGTTTTCAACTAAAGCATTTTCCTGGTCATGACCATTGCCAGCGTGGACATTTCCAAGTGATTGTTCATTTTGTTGTTAGTGTCACTGTGTGTGTGTGTGTTTTCACCCTTCACTGGACAATTCTCATTTTCAATTTGATTTGATACCATTTACGTTGCTGCCGTTGTTGCTGTTGGTCATGATTTTAGACAAATATTAATTTTCCGAAAATCCAAAAATTCGATATGAAAACATCAAACAAAGCACAGACATTAAACAATGGCCAAACTGTTTAATGGGAAAACATATACAAAGAGAGTACGAGTAGCAAACTTTAAATGATCGTTTGCATTTGGATTGTTCTTTTTTTTTGTATTTGTTATTACTGTTTTTGCATTTTTCTGCAAAAGGTCGGGGTGGGGGAGTGGCGATGTGGACAGCAATCTTGCAACAATTCGTCCCCACCCAACATATTTTCAGTAGCAGCTATAGTTAAAACTATAACAAAAAGGAAATTCCCCCCTCATCTGTCGCAGTTGTTTATTTGTTTGAGTATCGAGAGCATTGTATTTTTTAATTCCTTTAAATGCTTCGTCATCATTTAAAATCGTTTGTCCTGTGACCCCATATCGACTGGTATGAATAGTAGGAAGTGGGGGGTAACAGATTCCTTTGAAATAAGTAAGCATTTCAAAAACGTGAATTCGCAGGGGAAGATATTGTGACATGGGACGCAAGCGAAAGAATGTAGCAAAATTTGTATAATGGAAGAGTCTTAGATGTATTCTTGCGGTTTAACACAGTAAGAGGCCAAGTATCCACAATAAGCATCAAGTCGGAATATACTAAATATGCATTCTAAGAGCGCCTGGATGATATACATAACCATTGACCTGGCAATGACCCTAAACTTGTTCTAGAAGATTTAAATTCTAAAATAGGCAGGAACGATGTACTTGATTCAATAGCCGTATTTAGATTCAACGGATTCAGACTTCAGATAGAGAGAACACTTTCAGCAACTGCTGGTTCTTGAAGCCAGCTCACGTGAAGACATCAAAAAGTATAGAAAGATATTAGGAGAAGAGTAAATAAGTTAAACGCCTTTTTCGAAAAGCATAGGGATAGAAGTAAAACCCAAAATTTCTACCAAAAGGTTATAAAAATACACTAAAGTTGCCGGTGCCGCAGAACTTCCGGCAGAGCGGCAATATGCATGCACTAGCTCATAAAAACGATTTGGCTAAAGGAATGCATGCCCGGTGATTGGAATCTGAGTGATTTATGTCCTGTGCCTTAGAAAGACAATCCAAAGACTACAGCCCATCTTAACGACAAATCATGGAGAAGATATATGAAATGCATATTGACATATACCACTACCAAGCTGCATTCCATAGGCCCATACGACAAAAACTATTAGTCGTCGTGGCTGAGTCTGGTATCACTGCGAAGCTAATGGGACTTTATGGAATTGCATTTACCGATCATGCAATCTCTTTAACATCCTAATGGAGATGATCATACGGAAGTTGTGCAGTAAACACGACTGACCATCATCAATATAAGCCACATGCTGATTGCTTACCCCGAATATATAGTTACGTGTCATTGGCCTGTGGATGTTACTGCGGCCTTTTCAAGCATTGAGAATCAGTCGGCAGATGTGACTCTGGTGATAAATGCTGCCAAAACTTACTTACTTACTTACCTGGCACTTTTTTGCCAACGCAATCGCTGCAGCTTAATGCGCCTGACCACGTCAATGTCAGTGTACAGCTCATGATTCATACGACGCCGATACTCTTCCTTATATTTAACGGAGTATTTTTCTCTCGAATATTGTCAGAACCGAATCATCCGTTTGTGTCATAACCCAGTATTCTGAACCGTACATCAAAACAGGTAGAACCAGTATCTGGTATAGCTGGATTTTGTTTGTCGAGAGAGGGATCTGTCATTGAATCGCTTGCTTAATCCGTAGTAGCATTTATTAGCAAGCAGGATTTCGAGGCTGACATTATTTTTTTGTTGATGGCGGGGCCTAGGAAGATACAATTATCTATCACCTCGAAATTATAGTTGTCAACGTTCACGCAGTTTCCCAAAAGAGTAGATTCTTTGTTCGTTAAAACTAATAACTTCGTTTTGTCCTCGTTCACCTATTTTTGCTGATTCCTTCTGTATACCTGAGAAGGCTGCAGTCACATCCCGCAATTTTTGACCGATGATGTCTACGTCATCAGCATGCGCGAGTAGCATGTGGCTTTTGTTGAATATCATTATCATCTCTATCACTATGTTGAAGAGGTGACACGATAGGCCATCGTCTTGTTTTAGGCCTCGTCTGGTATAGAATGGCTCCTTAAGGTCCTTGCCAATCTTTACTGAAGACTTCGTGTCAGTTAGCGTCATTCCACAAAGACGTATCAGCTTTGCTGGAATACCAAACTCAGTCATGGCTTCGAGTAATTTCCATCGTATCGGGGCGTCTAAGGCAGCTTTATAGTCGACGAAAAGATGGTACGTGTCGATCTGTTTCTCTTGGGTCTATTCCAGGATTTTCCGAAGTGTGAATATCTGGTCAGTTGTTGATTTACTAGGTCTAAAGCCACACTGAAAGGGCCCGATCAGGCTGGATAACATTGGCTTTAGTCTTTCACATAGCACACTCGACAGGACCTTATATGCGATGGGTAAAAGGCTGATCCCGCGGTAGTTGGATTACACATTTTGATCACCTTTTTTCAGCACAGGACATAACACGCTTAGATTCCAATCGTCGGGCATGCACTCTTTAAGCCAAACCGTGTGTATGCTCGTTATCAGCTCCTCACCACCGGACTTGAAGAGCTCTGCCGGTAGTCCGTCGGCATCGGCTGATTTGTTATATTTTTCAGCCTATATATTGCTCTTCTTACCTGGGCTTGACTTGGTGGTGTGCAATATAAGCCGTCGTCGACAATTGGCGTGATACCTTAACGTGAGCTGCCTTCTGGAACCAGCAGTTGATGGAAATGCTCTCTCCATATATGCAGCACACTCTGCGTATCTGTGACCAGATTTAAACCCTTGCCCTTACAGCCCATTACCGTACCCTTTTCCTTTTACTTTCGGATAAAATTTTCGGGACTCAACTTGTTACTCCCGTTACTTCATCTAACGTTTTTTTTTTCGCTTAAATAGTTGTCTCTCTTGTTGTACTGTCTTCTTGTGCCGTTCCCTAACAGCCAAGGTTACAATTGGCTGTAGAGTTGCCAAAACTAAGTTAATTGTTGTATCGAACACAGATTCTACTCGCTGGTAATTATGGATAAACGTTTAGTACTATAATTTGGAAGCGGCAGGAAATCAGCAAACCGCTTCTTTTCCGTGCTTCAACTGTACCAGTCACTGGTGCAGCCTATCTTGTTTAATACCACATAATCCACAGAAATTAAACAAGCGTGTAACGTGACAAAAATCCAGCTGTATCGTTAACTACACAACTATAACATTTGTTAAACTTTGATTATCACCACTAAGCACCAATAATACACCTGAGCAATATGTACTTTGAACATCACCTCTTACCATCAATAACCAACTCGACCATCAACTTACCTCTAATATATTATCAAACACTAACACGAAGTAATAGTACATCTACTTCAAGGGCAATAAAGGGCACACAACAATAGCTTAAATCGTCACCCAACACGATTATCACGTCCGAAGAATTTCATAATTGCCAAGAACATAGAATAAGTGCGGCAAACTATACCAGTCCATTACATTCGGAAAACGGCAACCACGTGAAGAAAGTTGTGCCACGATGCATACCTGAATGTGTTGTGCGATGTAATTCCCATTCAATCAAGAGATGCACCCATTTAAATGGTTGAGCATTTTGCCTTTTTTGCTAAGTTGCTAGGTAACCTGCGCTTTTCAGGGCAAATACTAAAGATATAATCTTTTATTAATCAACTTCGGTCTGTGGAATCCAACTTTTATTGGTTGGACTTAACTATTAGCGGAACTCGACATTGGCCGGCTACATCGGACTTTAGTCTGTTGAATCCAACTTTTGTGGTTGAACCTAACATTTGGTTGAACTCGACTTCGGTCGACTGAATAGGACTTCTGTCTATTAAATCCAACTTTATTAAATCCAACGATTATTAATAAGGTCGAGAAATTCGAATCAGTACGATCCTGAGCTGCAAATGCGAAGCTCGGAAACGCGAGTTACCAACATGATCCAGAGTTGCAAATACGAAGCTGAATTGCCTACAACCCTGAATCATCAATATATTCCTAAGTCGCTGATGTTAACCTGAATTGTCAACAAACTGAAATCACCAATGCTATATTGGTTTACTGATATTAACATCAATCACCGACAAACCCCAACTACCAAGACAACCCCGTATTGCTGATATGAATTTCTGAGTACTGAAACGATCCTCTCTAGTTCCTGAGGAATAAAACAAAGTTACAGATCATCTTAAATCGGCCTGTTGTAATGTTTCCGATTATACTAAATCGACCCGAGTACCAAAACCTGTCTTGACAATCACAGATCACATCATTACTCCGCGACCGCATAATAAAGTTATCGATCATCTAAAATCGGCACGCTTACAACTAACAGCTATCGCTGAATTATAAAATCTGAATAGTTTTCATACTAAAATACTGTATCCAGAAGGTTATAAGTTTGAATTACACCATCAATAACGAAATCTGGGGGTCATCGAGTGAAAAAAAAATATTTTGACCCGTCATCGTAAGCTGTACAAAATTGTAGTACTACTTCGACGCCAATGACTGCTGTGGCTGGGACATATTATGCGATTGGATTAAAAAACTCCAGCTCGAAAAGTCTACGGCATTAAACTCGTTGGGCGGATTAGAAAGGGGCAATTAAATCTTCGTTGGAAGAAAAGAAGTAAGAAATTTCATTTATATGTAAGCCTCTTTTGTTATAAAACATTCCCTATCGTTGTCCCACATTACAAAGACTTCCCTTAATATTTATTTATTTAGTTTTTTTTGTGGGTTCCTCTCTATTCAGCATTTCAGTATTGCTATTTAAACGCATACGCATTCTGGGCAAATTGAAATAACATTTTATTTACTTTTTTTATTTCATTCGATTGTAACAATTTTCCATTTGATTAAACGCAAACATCAAAAGCCGCGTTAGGACTCCGACTGAGTGTCCGGCACCCAGATCAGGCACTGTGATGACGACACTCTCCCGTTGCCGCCGCCGCCACCCACCATTGTATACAACTATGGGTCAATTGCTTTCAACGCTTCTCATACTCAGCATATGCTGATAATGGCGAATCAGCCGGCTGGGCCATTTTTGGGGAGGACAGCATTCGTTGGATAGGTTTTCTTTTTTTCCGTACTTCCACTTTCTGCAGAGGGGTCACGACTCGCATAAAACTGTCAGAGTGCCGCACATTGCGCGAGGGTTGGTTTGAGTAATTAAAAGTTTATGCTTTTGTGAATATTATCGTTTACTACAGTTTGTGTCTGAGCGCTTTTGACCATTGATTTGGTTTGTTCTTCAGTTGCTGCATCTCCTTTGCCCCGATGCAAGCATCGTGCTATTCATCATCATCTGAGGTTGGGCGCTGTTCGACAGCAGAGCGACCAATACAAAAAAAGTTATCGTTACAATTAAAAACTGTTACACTGCTAAGTACAATAAAGGCAGAGGGTTGGCAGGAATATTTGTGATCTAACAACGTGAACGACGAACTATGTGCAATGTTCGTTATTTAATACTCGCACAACACAAATAAATGATTAAAGTTTTTCACCAGTAAATATTTTGGAATTTAACAAGTTATTGTATCTGTTTTATCGATGCCTTTGCGGGCATTCTCTGATATCATCGAATAAGATTTGAAACATGTGTGATGATTTTTATCATCAACATCAACATCGAGCCGTCAAGCCGTTGTGCACAAAAGAGAACCCTTGACGCTACAAAGCTGATGCTGTGTGTTGTGAAAGTTTTTCGCAATCGCAAATTCCAAACAATTGAACTTTACGAGTTTTATTGGAAAATACTTTTGCACAACTGCGGTGGAAAAAAAGAAACATTTGACAGAAACAACTAAAAAACAGCCACAAACAGGTCAGATTTTTTCACAAATGTCCATCATAGGTTGTTGGATTCAGCACAATAATGAACTGATTTAACAGCGAGTAAAACATGTTGTATAAATAAATTGATTTCAATGGAGGAGATCTCTTGGTGCTTATTATTTTTAACGTACTCTTTAAACGTTATAGACTAAATTGAATTGAATGTCAATGGATGTATTTTAAAGTGCAGTACAGTTCAGCAGCGATATGAGTTTGGAATTGAGTTGGAGTTAACGCTTCTTAAACAACGTACGATTTCGTATATGCTGTGAAAAATCTTTTCTTGCACTTTGCACAACCATTGCTAATAACATACGCAATTTGAGTCCAGTGTACGTTTTTAGATGATACGCTACCGACTGTTCCATATCAAGCCTGTAGCGTATACTGAGCCTTAAGAATTGACCTATCCATTCAACGCCGTGTGCGTGTATGCAACAACATGACAAACTTTTCCCAAGAATCTTTATTTAAAGGCTTATTTAAAGGCTTAAATAGGAAAGTCCTTTACGAATTAAATCCGCCGTAATTAAATTTTTCTTGTTTCAAAATTCGACTTGCGGATGTCCTGACATTAAAAAGATGGGATTCTGGGAGATTTAAATGCCAAAACAGGATGAAAAGATGTCCGATAAAGGGACGGTTAGTTTGTAGCGGTAGTGAGTGGAACTAGTTTTCAGCATAAAGATAAACACAAGACAACTTGGCTATCCACGGATAAAAACACAAAAAATCTAATTGATCATGTAGTAATCGATGGAAGGCATGAGAAGACTGAGCAGACCGAAAACGCAAGTTACTAATTACAAAGAAAGCTGGAAATTGCGTAGCTGTAAACCACATAGATAGCCACTGCCTACTCCCAGAGAAAGAAGCCGACCGAGAATTAGCCGATGCGCTGCCGCCGCCGACTGTTTATCTGGAGCCGCGCCGCCGCCGGTAGGTACGACTAGTGTCGGCTTATTTTTGGCCGCCGATGAATTCGATCTGTAGCGGTTGAAGTCGGCAAAATTTTGTTGTGTTGGTACTAGGGTGATCAGTTCGGTTTTCAAAAACCGGCTACTCGGTTTTTTTTTAAATCCCTATTTTTCGAATATCGAATAATCCGGTTATTTTTTTGTCGAATCTCGGTTTTTTGGCATTCGATATTTTTTATTTAAATTTATTCATAATTGTGTTAAATGTGTTCTCGTACTTGTTTTTTTCCAGTGTCTCGGAAGAACAACCTAATTGTTAGTTTTATAAATCTTCAATGTTTAATAAGTCGGCTGAAAAGCGAAAGAAATTACAAATGTTTGTAAAATACCAATTTAATAAGGAGCTTCAACTTATCCATGATGTTAAGCACCACTGGAATTAAATGGCCAATATGGTTTCTCAATTTTTTAAATTGCACAAATGTGTGAATCATACTTTATTGGAGTTAGAACTGAAACCATTTAGGGAAAATGATATCGCAACTTTGTCTGTGAACCCTTAAACCTTTGGAAATGTCTATACCAAAATTTTCTGCAAACTCTTCGACTTTAGCTGATGCTGAAGGTATTTTTAAATTTTTACTTTAACACTTTTCAACAATTCAAAACCAATTATCAATAAATTTATATGCAATTTTCAAAAGACGTATATCAGAACGACGTGTTCAAACCCTGAATACTCTCATTTTGTATTTAAGTACGAGTAAACTCCCAATTAGTGACGCGTTTCTAAAATATTCAAGTAAAATTGATTTTTGATTTTTTATATATGGATAAGAGCGGCAAAAGGATTCAAAACTTTGTCAGATTATTAAACGCCTTGTACACTATAAGTCCAAATAGTACACTGAGTGAAAGGGCATTTTCAATGTCAAGTTTTATAAAAACCAAAGAAAAAAATAGGTATACACCCAAGCACTTAAATTTTATCTTATTTCTTAAATGTTACTTTAGGTAAAACTAAAGATTAAATTAAATATATTTATATATAATCAATTATTTACAAATGAATTGTTTTGTTTCGTTTGTCTTTGTTAAAATAACAAACTGATCTCACTAATGTTTTGCATTGTAATTATAATTAAACTAAAAGTTTACTTTTTAAAGGTATTATTTTTTAATAAAATTTTTTTGTAAAAAATTGTATTTTAATTTGTTATTTGGCATAATTTTGAAAACCGGATTATCCGGTCTTTTGTGAATTTAAAAAAAAGCAACCGGTTTTTTTTAAATTCCATTTTTCGAATAATTCGTGTTTAATACTGTAAACATATTAAGTAAACACTAGAACTTATCAGCAAAAGAATTGATAGTTTTAGAACGAGGGAAGTTTCCCACATAGATAAAACAGTCATAAATTATGTGTGTTTATGGCTCACACTAATGACTGGCATACACATAGCGTTTTGTGTATTTACTGTACACACCACATGTCGGCAAGGGCCATGATTAGAAAATGTGTGTGATCGTACAGTAGGTAGAAAATGCCTTTCTTAAAGATTATAAACTGTGTTTTAGTATATAAGAGAGAAAATATCTTTGAATAAAGGTCATTCATTTAAGAACCGCAGTGAAGAGTGTTTCATTTATCTCCTGGTTGAAGGAGTGGTTCGAAGTGGCCGTACGTACGTATAGTTTTCGATATGCCTGAGTCGCAAAATTTGGTGACCCCGACGTGATAATTCACGTATAAATATTTATCTCCTAGTTGGAGGAGTTTCGATGTGCTGGAGTCGCACAATTCGAATACCGGTTTTCGCAAAAACCCGAATAATTGATCACCCTAGTTGGTACCCTTTTTTTTTTGGTCACCAAATCTGTATGACTTTTGTTTTTTTTTTTTGGTCGCTGGTTTGTTCAGACCCAAGTCACTTATAGGTTACAAAGTAATGAGCCGAAATTGAGCGGCCGCCGATTTCGCCAATTTTGCTCAGACGAATCCTGGTACGATGAAGAATGTCGTATATTGCCTGAGGAACAGGATGCTGCTTATAGGGCAATGCTACACCCAATTAAAACCTGGACTGTTAGGAAACGACACAAGAACAGTTGAACAGGCGAGGCAGCAATTTAAGCAAAAAAAATTTTGGATCAAGAAGTGTTTCCGATATACAATGGCAGTATATTGGTCGTCCATGACAACCGCGTCCGAGGAACAGGATGCTTCTAACGGGGCTTACAGAGGTACCGATATGGAGGTGGTGCCTGAAAATTTTACTAAAAAGTAAAAACAGAAATTTATTGTACTAAGCTCTCCTCCTATAGGGCAAGGATGGGAATGTGTTTACTAATACGCTGAGTGTGCTGCATGTGTGGGGAGAACACTTCCAACAATTGTTGGTTCCGGAAGGCAGCGCATATGAAGTAATCACGCCAAATATCGACTACGGCTTTAATTGCACACCCCCAAGTCAAACCGAGGTAAGAAATCAATATCGCAGCTGAAAAATAATAATAAAACAGCCGGTGCCTACGGACTCTTCAGTCCGGTGTCGATTAGCTCGGTTTGGCTAAACGAATACACGCCCGAAGATTGGAATCTAAGCCTTTTATGTCCTGTGCTGAAAAAATATGATCCCAGCGTGTGCTTTAACTATCGCGGGATCAGCCATTTACCCGTGGCATATAAGATCCTGTCGAGTGTGCTATGTGCAAATCAACAGCTAACCAGATATTCCCACTGCGGCAAATTCTGGAAAAGACCGAAGAGAAACAGTTCGACACGTCCCTTCTTTTCGTCGACCATATAGCTGTCTTTGACAGTCCGGTACGATAAAGAAATTACGCGAAGCTATGGCTGCGAAGCTGAAATGCATTTGAGGAAACACGGAGTCGGAGCATTTTCTACCAGACGAGGCCTACGACATGCGACAGCCTCAGGTGACCTCTTCAAAATAGTGATGGAGATGATATTGAGGAATGTTGCAGTAAGCAAGAGTGGCACGATATTCAACAAAAGCCGTATGCTACTTGCATACGCTAATGACGTAGACATCATCGGCCGAAAATTATGGAATGTGACTGCAGCCTTCTCAGGTATACAAAAGGAATCAGAAAAATGGGTCTTACGGTAAACGAGGTCAAAACGAACAAAAATCTACTCGTTGAGGATATTGCGTGAACGTTGACAACTTAATTTTAAAGTGGTAGATTTAATCTACCTTGGCTTCGTCATAAATAAAACATATAGCGGCAGCCTTCAAATCCGTAGAAGAACAGATGTTATTACGAACTAAACAAGCGATTTAAGTAAAGTAAAGAGGTCGATGAAAAAGGAAAAGAGAATTTTGAAAACGTGCTTCCACCAGCTGTTAAACACGATTTGGCTCAAGGAATGCATGCTCGATGTTAGGAATCTGCGTTGTATATGTCCTATGCTTAAGAAAGGCGATCCAATTGTGTGTACAAACTACCGCGGGATCAGCCTTTTACCCATCGCATATAAAGTCCTGTCTAGTGTGTTATGTGAAAGACTAAAGCACATCCTAGCGAGCCCGATTGGACCCTATCAGTGTGGCCTTGGAGCTGGTAAATCCACGACCGACCAGATATTCACACAACGATGCATTCCGGAGAACACCGAAGAAATTCAGGGCTCTATGAAAAATGCCCCAAATGTAAAATACCACAAAAGAAAAACGAAAAATTACTCCAAAAAATTTCCGTACAAAATTGGGGAACTTTTCATTTATTTTAGGTAAAATTTCGTTTTTAATTTTGGGTCATTTTTCATATGCAATATGACACAAATTTGCAGGTATGAAAAATACCCCAATTGTTTTCCATAAAATAAAAAATAAAAAAGCATGGTGCAGATGATAAAGAAAGGGGTGGCGGACGCCCCCCCCCCCCACTCTTTATTTTTCGTCTTATGAAATATGACAGAGAGGTAGTTACGATACTGACTTCGACATTCGTCTTTTAATAATGCCAGATTTGGTTCGAAGAATATATTTTTTTAGTATTTTTCATAAATTTTGTGGGGTATTTTTCATAATTTTTGGGAAAAATTTCGTTCTTGAGTTTTGGGTAATTTTTCATTTTTTTTTCGCCCAAATAGACATAAATTATTAGATGCTAAGACTGATTCTGGTATCTCTGCGAAGCTGATAAGACTTTGCTGGATGACTCTGACTGACAAGAAGTCACGCAGTGAAAACAGGCAAAAATCCGACAGTCATTTTCTACCGAGCGATGCTTTTGGCAAGGCAATACGCTGCCATGCGATCTCTTTAACATCATAATGGAGAAGATCATACCGAAGTCTGCAGTAAAAGCGACTGTTACTATCTTTAATAAAAGTCATATGCTGCTCGCGTATGCCGATGACATAGATATCATTGGCCGAGAACTGCGGGATGTTACTTCGGTCTTTTCGAGCATTGAGAATAAGTCGGTAGCAGTGGGTCTGGTGATAAATAAGGACAAAACCAAGTGATGTGTTTTATGGCTCCGCCGTAAGCAAAAACAAAAATGTCAGCCTGGAAATCAAGAGACAAGTATTAATTGCAAACTGCTGCTACTATGCGCTAAGCAAGCAATTTAACTACAAGCGCTCTCTCGAAGAACAAAGATCCAGCTCTACCAGACTCTGATCCTACCTGTCTTGCTCTACAGCGCAAAATCCTGGGTAATGACACAAGTGGATCAATCTATTCTGGGAGTCTTCGAGAGAAAAATATTCCGCAAAATATTTGGACCCATCATCGTGAACGGCGAGTTACCATCTTTAATAAATGTCACATGCTGCTCGCGTATCTGATGACATACATATATATGGCCGAGAACTGCGTATGTCAGTAAATAATGTCAGCCTCGAAATCAAGAGACGAGTATTGATTGCAAATCGCTGCTGCTATGCGCTTGGCTAGTGATTTAATGACAAGGCCCTCTCCTGAAAAACAAAGACACAACTCTACCAGCCACTGCCTACCTGTCTTGCTCTGCGGTGCAGAATCCTGGGTAATGACACAAACGAATCAACATAACCTGTGGGTCTTCGATAAAAAATTACTTGCAAAATATTAGGACCCATCATCGTTAAAGGTGAGTACTGTAGTCGAATAGACATAATGCGTTGGTTTGGGCACGTTGTACGAATGGATGTAAATACACCAGCTCTAAAAATCTTTGACAATAAACTCAGCACAGGCAGCACAGGACGGGCGTCCAAAACTTCGTTGGGTGGGCAAGGTGGAAGAGCTGTTATCTAAGCATGGTGTGACGACCTACCTAAGGAACGCATAAGACCGAAGCGCTTGGAATTGCATTGATGGAATTGCATTTCTTTTGCTGATGCCAAAAAAGAAAATAAATTGGCAAAGTAGCGACGCCTTTTCAAGTACCCCCCATACAAAATGAAATATTTTATTAAATTTTATTTGAAACGGATTGTTATTGAAGTGGGGGATTAAAAGAACTGATACCTCATTCGCCGTTCTTGTCGTAATTTTAGGTAAACCTCAAACCAGTTGGGGACCGCTGTGAAATTTCATTCGCCGTTTTTGTCTTGATTTTAAGAAAACCTCAAACGAGTTGAGGAACGCTGTGTGATTTAGAAACATATTTTTTTAATAATCCTCATATAAATGTGTAATTTTAGATAATTTTCATTTAGAAAAGTGTCGTCAATGTATCAAGTTATATTAAATTTTTGTTAAACATCTTAATAGTTAACCGCAATGAAAGACACTGCTCGGCCTAGACTATGATATACAGTTATGTACCTATATCATATTATATTTTTCATATTAAATTTGCCTTTCACTAAACATATCGTGACATTCTTGGCTTTTTGATTTATTATAAATACATACATGAGAGAATACTTTGAAGTAACCCACATAATATTCACTTAAATCACGTTAGCTTATCCTCAATGCCAAGGAAATCTTTATCAGCCGTCATTTGATATAATTTATATCGTTGATATTGGCTTTTTAAAATTAAACAAATATATATGAATTTCTTTGCCCAAAGCCATAAATATTTTAAAATATCCCATCACATGTTGGTGGTATCCATAAATCTTTTCTGTTTTATTTCCCCTTCTCAAAGAAAACGGACCAAAGTAGAAATCGTCGCAGTTGACAGTTTTCACTGGCATTGTTAGAGAAATAAGGTTCTTTTGTGAGTCTTTTGTCACTTTTCTCTCACAATCCTCTCGCATAAAAACGCATAGTTGTCTTTTTTGCAGCAGCTTTTGTAAATTCCTCATCATAGGAGCTATATCCTGTTATGGCAACATCATGAAGCCCCATAACAATGGAGTGCTCCTCCACAAGAACGCACCCAATCCAGATGCCATAACGCTGAAACAAAACGAAAACAAAAACCGAAATGCCATAGCAAAATAAGATGAAAATGAAACCCTTATCGTAACGGAGGAAAAGTAAAACCAAAATTGAAGCTGTTAAAGGAGCAAAAGACAAAATTTCTACTTGTAATATCCATTTCATGTTTGTCACTTGATTTCATTTTAGCAGCATACCAACCAACAACGATAATAACAACAACAAGACCGGGCTTTGCTCGCCCGTCAATCACGATTGCAACCGAAAAGCAATACCCCTTTCTGGTGTAGATTTCAATGTCACACTGTTGGCAGCAGCCGCAGAAGAAGTTACGGTCAAAGCTGCAGCAGCTGCCGGCGGGTGGCAAATTACAGTTGGAAAAAGGGCCGGCAAACGTTAACAAGGAAAATTAGAAAAAAAATAACGAAAATTGTTTTTTTTTTATTTTTTTCTAATATAATTGAATGCAAAGGGATTGCTCAATTTCGTTTTTGGCTGCACTGAAAGAAATTGAGGTGTGAGATTAGTTTGGAGGAAAAAAGATTCAGTAATTTAGTAAAAATATAATGAGCAATGTTTGTGATGATCCCTAATCACTAAAGTGAAATTATTGTATATTAAATTTACTCGCTGTCGAACCGGGCATTTGAAATATTGATACAGAACATATTGCTTAAAAGGATCAGCGACTCATTCGCTGCACTGATCCAGATCGACAAATATTTTTTTTTTAATAAAAATCAAATCAATTTTAAGTCATCAGAATATTTTCAATGAATCAGTAAAAGTGTAGAACCAAATTACTGTTTATTGCTTAAAATTTACAAAAAATAACAATCACCAAATTTTTCCAGGAAATTCAATGTATGGGGACAAGTCCTTGAAATATCAATAAAGGACTTACCGTCATTGAAATGACATGTTTTAATTTATATTTCAAGAGAGTTTAATTCTTTTAACCACAATGACATGTAATTTTTTGAAAAAAATGTAAGGAATTTGGAAAACGCCAAAGCTTTCGAAATAGCAAAAATTTCCAGTTTCATCAACAAAGTACCAATTCGTAAATGTATCTATATGAGTAACTTAAAGAGTTAAAAGATCGAATTATGATGCAATTTCCAAGGATATTTAAAGAGATTTCAAGGTCCTTGATATATCAAAAAAGTAAAAATGGTCATAAAATTAGAAATTTCCTAACGTTTTTGATAAAATTAAGGTAAAATTCAAACCCATACATAAAAGTATGTTAACGCAAAGCAAATATACCATTATGAAATCAATCATTTTTATACCCTAACCCATTGGGAACGCATTTAAGAAGATGAGTTACTTAAAAAACTTCTCGCTTCTCGCGTTGCTGTGAATTAACACGCTTTCTATTTAGATTCACAACAAACGGCACCTACTGTTTATCGACGAATGCAAACGTCACTGTTTAAGAAGCTTTTACTAGACATGTCGATTGACTCGACACTTATACTGCGATGTTGCTGTCGGCATGTTGGCTGGTGGCATCATTGGGCCGTACTTCTTCGAAAATGAAGTCGGCCAAGCCGTTACTGTGAATGGTGTTCACTATCGCGAATTGATAACGGACTTCTTGGGGCCAGAAATTGAGGATAAGGACCTGGATGATATGTGGTTGCAAAAGGATGGTGCCAATGGTGTCAATAACCGTGTTATCTAACGTCGTGGCGATTTTTATTGACCGTCACGATCATCTCATAAGATACCGTTGGACTTTTTTCTTTGGTGATAATAAAAAGTGTGTCTCAATAAGCTAAGAAACCTTTCTGATAATTTGTAACAATGACAAAATATTTTTGTATTCATTTTAAAAGTGGCCATCTCAAAATCAGTACTGTATTCCTTAGTTATAACAGTTACTGTTGTCGCTACCCTTTTAACCTTTGAATTCAACTTAATATTTTTTCTCAGTGCATTATATTTCAATAACTGCTGCCGTAAAGCAAAGCCTAAATGTTTTCATAAGTTTCCTCTGTATTTTTTTCTTCTGCCTATATCGAAATGTTGAACTTTTATTGAAAAAAAATCATACGCATAATGTCTAACAGACATAACAACAACAACAGCAAATAGTCACAGTAACACCAGCGTAGCAACACCCAAGGGGCGTAAGTGCGAGGAGGTTGTCAATTGTCAGCAGTCTGGCAGATTGGGGGTGGTGTCGTCGGCATTGATGTTGTATGTTTTGCAAACGAACAAAACAAAAACCAAAAAAAAAAAAAGAAAACTGTCAAAAAGTGCACATTCCTTACTTGACATATGAACATTTCATTGACTGCTACTCCAATTTGTATTATAGCAAACAAGTTGCTGTTACTCCGGGTTCATCGTGTTATTGGGTATTTTCCTGTTCTTATTTTTTCCCTCCTCACACAGTTACGTTTGTTTTTTGTTTTCTGCAATAGCAAATTGAGGGGTGGCAATTGTGCTTAGTTAGGTTTTCAGTTGTTTTCATCTAACCATCAGCCCCATAATCTACCCGTCTGGCATTTGGCACACTTCTCTGCTTGTGCTGCACCTCCTTCCTCCCCCGCTGGTTACGAAGTTTGTGCACATCATGATTTTGTCGAAATATTACTTTTAAATTTGTAAATTGCTAAATTACGAAACTTCAGTCAAATGCTGTTTTAATACCTTATCAAGTGTTTGACATGCATGCACATTCCTTGATGTTTGAACCACCCTTCGACCTCCCCGACCCACCGACCGGCAAAACCGGCACCGGCTCTGGTACCGGCATTGGTAATGCCACTTATTTGCAATGAATTGTGCTTGGGTTGAAAACAACCCAACTAGTAATTTGGCTAATTTCTTGTTATACGAACCATTTACTTTTAAGGGAATTTCAAACGCATTTCACATATCACCCACCTCTTGTTGTAGTTGGGATTTTGCAAACGCATTTTGATATAAGGACACCCTTTTGCAATGAAATCCTTAAGGAAATGAGGAAATTGCTTTAATACAATTTGCATAAAATAAGTAGAGATGCCTGCCTGCCCCAAGGGAGACTTTTAATGATTGTGATAATTTTAAGCCTCCCCTGTAGTGGCAAGAGTCTTCGTTAATGGGGAGTATAAATGAAATTGCACCAGTCTATTGGATTGGATCCCAAAGCAGGCATCAATACCGTGAATTGTTTTTTGATAAGGTTCAGCAGCTGCAGTGTGCAAACTTTATGTCAAATGACTTGATGTGTGTATGTATGTGAGATGGGTTATTATACGTTTATCGTTTAGGTATTTTTTGAGTTTGCTATGTGAATAGTTGGGCTAATTGTAAATTCTTCAAGTTCTTTTTAGATAACAGGAATCTGATTTGATTTGAATAAGAATAATGGCATAGAGCAAAATAGGTAGTTAAAAATTACGCTAGTCACAAAGTTCTTTCAGGTCTAAAAACTTACAGATTTCGATCTGCCGATGTTGTCGACAGCAACTTCGCTGTATAAGTGTCGAGATAATCGGCATGTCTAGTAAAAGCTTCTTAAACAGTGATGTTCGCATTCGTTGATAAACAAGTAGGTGCCGTTTGTTGTGAATTTAAAATAGAAAGAGTGTTAAGTCACAACAATGCGAGAATCATCCCATACCTCATTCATGGAGTGTCAAGGAAAATTAAGTTTTTTTAAGTTCAAGGAGTGTTAAAGTTTATTTTACTCTGGTAGTAGTTTTGGAAGGTAGTTATGATGGTCCACATACCTAAATACTGAATAGAAGGCATAAGTATCCTGGGAATGAGGGATTTTCTAATTTAAACTTTCTGATCGTTATTCACTTTGAGATAACCAGAATATTTCTACGGAGTTGCCCTGGCAGCTCACAAAGGCCGATAGATCTCACATGTGCAAGGGCAATGTCACTGGACATCTGTTCAGTGGTAGCAAATCTGAGAATCTGAGCAATGTTAAGTAACATTAATGGCATGTTACCGCTGATATGTATGTTATACCTCTAGTATCACCTTGAAGGTCTAACCAGATCATGGGCTCTTCCCTACTTAAACTCTACCCTAGTGCTACATTGCCGCTGTTTTGGTCCGCATTTCTGTTCTCGCTTTAGAATATATTTATCACCACAGAACTATTGCCGCGACAGCAAATACTCGTACAAACGGTATCAGATATTTATATTCCGTCATAAAACAATATCTCTCAAACAAATAAACGAGAGAGTGTATTTTCAAAATGTTTCTATCTTACATTTAGGAACAAAGTTCCCCATCCGACTAGTTTCATTCATCCATGTTTCAATCCTATTTCGATTAGTCAACTTCAGTAACACATTGCAAATTCATTGAACACTACTTCTTCTATCATCATATTCATCAATATCATCTGTAGTAAATTAATACCATAAACGTAATTGGACTCCACTCCCCTAACAATTTAATGAGCTTATTACCGTTCCAGGTCCGAAAACCTGGCCAATGCAATGTACCATACACTTCAAGTTGAACTTAACGGACTCTTCAAAGCTCAATCAAACACACCCCGTCTTTTCTACCTAATTATAATTATAACCATCGGCCGGAAACAAAAGGTCCCCATTAGACTGGGAGTAGTCATCTTGCAACCTCATTGTGATAGCTGTGCCGCCATCATTCAATATTGCCGTTCGTCGTACTACTAGAAATAACAGTCTCTGTCTAGTTCCGCTAATACCAGTCGGCCGCTAGCAAAATTCATCGAACCATGAGTTGTATTATACATTTAATAAACCAGTCTTAACCCAGCACTAAGAAGCCACATACTTTACTGCGTTTCTGAGCTATCTAATATCCTTAATTTGTGTTCAACCGGACAGAAATTACAGAAGCTCAATACAAATGCTCTCTAAAAGCCACTCTTTATAAATACACAAAAAAAAAGACACGAACTCCGCAAACATTATAAGGACCTTGATTACAGAATATACACCTGCAATTTTCGAACTTTTTACAAAGATGGTGCCTCTATCCAATTGGAGGATGTCTTCGACAAATCGTATAAATCTGATACCATACAAGATATGCGATAGACGGAAGAGGGAAATATCTTTGACATTTAGATGTGGATTCATAGTCGGCAAGTGATATTGACATCTGGTTTCTCGGTTTTAACCCTGAAAGAGACACGTTTTAAATTTTTACGTCGTTTTACCACGTCGATGTCTTTGTATAGCTCGTGGTTCATATAGTGTCGATACTCGCCATTTACAACAATAGGACCATATATTTTGCCGAAGATTTTATGTTCAAAAATTGCGCAATAGTCCAGGATTCGGCGCAGTGCATTTGGACAGGAGGTTTGTTGTTTTAGTGAGGGTCTTGTCCCGAAAGTGCTTGATTAACCCGTAGTAGCATATATTAGCAAGCATAATTCTCCTTTTAAGTTCGAAGCTGACATTGGTGTTTTTGTTAAACGCGGACCCAAGTTGAATACATTTAATCACTATTTCGAAGTTATAGTTGTCGTTTAATATTTCCATTCGTTGAAATCATCATCTCCGTTTTGTCCTCGTGCATCACTAAATCCATTTTCGCCGATTCTTTCTCAATTCTTGAAAACGCTGCAGTTACTTCTCTTACACTTGGACCAATAATATCAATATTAACGGCATAGGCAAGAAGCATGTGACTTTTATTGAATATCATCCCAGTTGTGTTTACTGGAGGTTTTCTCATTACGATGTTAAATAAAGTACATAAGAGACTATCACCTTGTCTGAGGCCTTGTTTGGCACCGAACGGTTCTGTAAGGACCTTACCAATTTTTAATGAAGATTTCGTGCAAATAAGCGTCATATTGTGAAGACGAATCAGTTTAACAGGTAAATACCAAACATAGCTATAAAAAGTTTGCTTCGAATAGGACTATCACATGCGGCCTTATAATTAACAAAAAGGTGGTATATGTCGATCCGATTTTCACAGGTTTTTTTTTCAATATTTGCCGAAGTGTGAATATCTATTCTGTTGTAGATTTTCCAGGTCTAAAGCCACACTGATATGGACCGACCAGTTCAGTGTTAATTGGCTAAAGTCTTTCACACAATTTTCTTATATGCAATGGGTAGAAGGCTGATACCGGGGTAGTTGGAACAGACACTGGGTTCGCCCTTTTTATACACTGGATACAGTACACCGAGACTTCAAACTTGTGATATGTTTTCTTTCTGCCATATAGTGCATAGAAGATGATGCATAAATTTAACCAGTACTTCACCATCATAATTGAACAGCTCAGGTGGAACAGTTTTGTTGTTCTTAAGCTAGGACATTGCTTTTCTGGTTTCCGTAAGATCGGGTGTCGGGCAGTCGAACCCATCGTTGTCAATCGAAGTGTTACGTTGTCGTCTGGGTCCTCCGCTACTAAAAGTTTTGAAAGGCGGTTTCTCCAAATCCCAAGCACGGTTTGTGTGCCTGTTACAAGATTCCCGCTCTCGTCATTGCAGGACATAACCAATGAGCTCTTTGACTAACTTTCTGGTAGAATTTTCTACTGTCATTACCAGTACGAAGCTCCTCAATCTCCCTTACTGCGTGCTCTTGTTTTTTCCTTCTGAATGGGTTCGTCGCATCTTTTCGTATTTCCTTGTACCTTTAGTCGAAAGCTCGCATTGCAAATGGCCAATGGCAGTCATACATGCAGCATCCTTATCCAATCGCTGCATTGCGACAATTTTCATCATACCAAGGCTTTTTCTTTGGCGGTTTTTTGAAGCCTTGTATAGATTTGCCCGACGTTGCCACTGTGAACTAGGATCATCATGTATTTTGTCGTAGGTTTTTAGCAAGGGCATTGGAGTAAGCATTGGATATATCTAGGTTATGCAGCTTTGCGACGTCCAGTTTTCTCTGCGTATGATCCCGTGCGTTCTTCTGAACGTACGCTGATACAAAATAATGTGGTTCGGCTGTGGGAAAACATTAGTCTTCACACCTCCCATAAAGTATTCAGACAGTATAGCTTTTCGACGGAAAGAATCATGTTAGTGAATAGCACCATATTTCCACATAAAGATATCCACAAGACTTTCTGGAAATCCCCCGATCCCGAAAGACTTGAAACCAGTTTGATCACATATAAATCGATGAAGCTTTATGGAATTGCGTGTGATGTGTAATGCAAATATAGGCTCAGATCAACACAGGTGTGCAAAAAACTTTTGAAACCAAACACAAAGGAAGATACCATTGCAAGGATACATACCACCGAGGTAGCTAATGCTTATGCTAGCTAGTGCCTATTACAACTTCTTACCTGAAACAAACGCTACTCATACTGATGTTCCCGACTTATAGTGCCAGCATATAGCGAATTGTATGACTACTGCCGAAACGACCTTACTGGAATATGAATATCAATGCTAAAACAAGCCCTGATACGAGGCAACACTAATGCCAAGAGTAATGCGCGCTGTAAGGGAACAATAAAACCGTCTATGGAGGAGAAGAGAAAGAGAGGATATGGAAAAGTACAGGGATAGAGATGAAGCCCAAAATTTCTACCAAAAGGTAAAATGAAAAGATTTTATAACAGAGAATTGTACCTGTTAGAATAGAGACGGAAATCTGGTCATGGACAAGTAGTGCGTGCTGTAAATATAGAAGGAACATTATATACTCTGCTCCTTCTCGAACGCAGCACAAGTGACGATTTTACATAAATCATCGAAAGAAGATTATCCACCACCGAACCAAACAATGTCTGCACGGTTTAAAAACAATAAAGCTGCACAGCTTTTTCGAGCCGGCAGTAATGAGATGATAACGTGAATTCATTAACTCATTTAAACGATTTTGCATGACCGATAATTGGAATCTGAGTATTATATGTCCTGTGCTTAAGAAAAGCGATTCAAGTGTTCGCACCAACTATTGCGGGATGAGCCTTTTACATGTGGCAGACAAGATCCTGTTGGGTGTATTATGTGGAAGACTGAAGTCCTTCTTTATGTATCAAATGGGCCCTTATCAGTGGGACTTTAGACCTGAAAAATTTACGACTGGCCAGAATCTCACACTATGAAAAATCCTGGAGAAGACTAAAGAAATGCAGTTCGGCACTAACCACCCAGCTTGAAAAATATTAGACATAGGTTATCTAGTACAGCATTCACACAAACAACTGTCGAAATTAACATGGAGATATCCTAGGCTTGCAAAGAATTGTACTAATATGTACATAACTAGTTTGAACTAGTACGTGTTTATACTATTATTTAAACGTCCGGTTGAGCATTTTGTTATCGACTACAAATCTGCGTTTGACATTTCGATACGACAGAAGTTATTGAAAACAATATCTGGGTTTGGTATCCCTGCGAAGCTGATACAACTGAAATGACTATGGCACTGACTGACACGAAGTCTACTGTGAATATAGTCAACCAAATGAGACTTTAAATAGTGCGATAGTAGGTCATGCGATCTCTTTAACATCCTAATAGTGATGATCATGCGGAAAGCTGCTGTGGACACGACTGGTACCACAAAAAAAAGTCCCATGATGGTCGCCGAGTGAGCCGATGACATAACATAGATATCATTGGCCAATGATTTTTGATTGTTACTGCAGTCTTTCCAAGCATTGTGAAGCAATCGGCACAAGTAGGTCTATTGATTAAGGAGAACAAAACTAAGTTACTTGTCTCGACGAACAAAGAGTATATTCGTTTGGGACGCTGTATGAACGGTTACACGTATAATATTGAAATGGCAGATGATTTGGTCTACCTTGGCTCCGCCGTAAACATAAATAATAATGTCAGACTCGAAAACGCGAGACGAGAATTGATCGCAAACCGTTGCTACTATGCGTTATGCAAGAGATAAAATGCCGAAGCCTTCTTATGAAAAACGAATATGCAGCTCTACCAGACCCTGAGCAATTCAAGTGCTCTACTGCGTAGATTTCTGGGCAATGACACCAGCAGATCAATTTGTTCAGGGAGTCTTAGCATTAGCAATAGGGCTACAATTAATATATGAAGTTTTTTTTTACGAAAATTTAAAAAGTTCGACAGGAATATTGTGCCACATGATGTAAAAAATACATGACGGAAATTTGAGAAAGATCGGAAAGCTATTTCTCGATTTTCAAAGAAGTCAAAGATAGGGTTCTTAGTTATTCATATGTTTTTTACAAATGTAGGATTAAGGAATTGTATTTTTTTTCTCACAAATATGTAATAGTCAAATATAGACGTGTGTGGGCGGCGCCTCGGCCCTTTTGCCAACTTGGTTACAAAAAGCCTGGTTATATCTCTACTATTCTGTGATGGGGCATTGGCACAGCCCACTTCCACCCTGGTTGTAATTCATACTATACCAACAACACATATCAGTTTTATACCTCTTATAGTTCATGAGGTTACAGCCATTTAAAGTTTTAATTTCTATACCACTCCCACTGATCTGAACCCGACCATTTCCTGTTGGATCACGAACTTTGCTGCCAAAAGCATCCACACAAATATTCCAGTCGATTGTAGAAACAGTCCAAGGGGCGGGACTACGCCCACTTGATATATCAAAAATGCAAGTACCATATTTTTATCACCGACCACACTGCCGCATTTTCTAAGATACTATAAAATACAAATTAAGAAACACAAAATTATTTTCATATATATAAATTTTATCTTTGACCTCTTTGGGTCACGGCTTAAAGTTGTCCGATTGTGCTTAAGATTTGACCATAGCCGTTTTATAACATCTGACACAATATCCCGCTCGGGCATTACCAAAAACCCAAAGTTGAATTTTCAAATATACCGAATGCGTTGTTAGTAGAGTGTTCAAAACCGAAAACCGTGTAACCGGTTTTTTTCTCCGTAACCGTATGTCGGTTTCTTCAAAAATGCCAATTTCGAATACCCGTTTTAACTGGGTTTTGGATATCGGTTAACCGGTTTTCAAAAAGGAGCATTTCCGCAGAACATTGCCAAGTTATTTCTATGCAAATTGGCACAGAAGCTTTTTTATGCTAACATGATATTCTTTGAGCAATCTCAAAGTCTTATGCAATACGAAAATTTGTTTGGAAAATGCTGCTAGAAAACTGTTTCCTCTCATCTTGAAAAGGGTGATTATTGTCGTTATCTTCTAAACTAAACATCCTATTTCAAATAGAGATTAATTTATGATCACCTTACAATAGTTGTGAAATCACTAATATATATGTAGTTGCGATTTAAACCTTCAAGGACTGAGAATCCTTCGATATTCATATGAAAAACTTTAAGTGCAGTTATTTACTTAACTAACTGCCAGTTCAACGATGTCGAAAGTTAACGTTCGCTTGGGTTTTTTTTAGATAAACAGCAGATTTGCTATACATATTTCAATTACTTAACGCAAAAAAACCAAAGCGAACGTTTGCGTTCGACACCGTGAGACAGGCAGTAAGTCGATATTCATATGAAAAATTAAGTGTCTACTAAGCATTCAGTGACACAAGCGGATCAATCTATTCTAGGAGTCTTCGAGAGAAAAATACTCAGCAAAATATTTGGACCCATCATCGTGAACGGTGAATACCGTCGTCGAATGAATCATGAGCTGTACAACGACATCGACGTGGTCAAGCGCGTTCAAATAGACCGAATGCGCTGGCTTGGACACGTTGTACGAATGGACGAAAACGCTCCGGCTCGAAAAGTCTTCGGCAATAAATTCGATGGGCGGCGCAGGAGGGGTGACCAAAACTCCGATGGATGGACCAGGTGACGGAACTGTTAAGTAAGCTTGGTATGACGAACTATCTACGGAGCGCAAAAGACCGAAGCGCTTGGAATGTTTTTCTACGTGCGGCAACTGATAGATGAATTTCTGTTGTTGCTGCCAGTAAAGAAGAAGAAGCATTCAATTGTAAAAACGAGTTTAATTTATGAAATCGAACCTTAATTCTAAACCATGCTGAGTGTCTAACTTAAGATATACAGGAAACTCTTTCAAAGTTTGCGAGTAATTTAGATTTCACTTATGTTAAATTTAACTTTTCTAACAAGTTCTGTTTGGGTAAACTAATCATCCCGATTCAGATATGATATAAATTAAAGCAGACTGAATTCAAAAGCTCTTATTAATTTAGAACATGCTAAGTTGACTTAGCATACTTTAGTATTAAGGTACCGATATTTTATGTTTTTATATATAATTCATATTTAATTTCATATTGGGTTTTATTTTACAATATCCAAAAAACCGGTTAACTCGGTTTTTTACTAAATTAGGTATTTGAAAACCGAATTATTGGGAAAAGGTATTTTTCGAATAAACCGGAAACCGGTTTCCTGAAAAATTCAAGTATTTGAATACTATAGTTGTTAGGGACATGTCCCTGTGCTGAACAGATATTAGAAGTCAATGTAGAGGACCAGTAGACTTTATGAGTATGTATTACCATCATAATACACATAGAACACTGCACTGGACGAAGTTCAACTGGCTAATGATGGCTACAGAAATTGAAGCCGATCGACTTACACCTGAAGTGAAAAAGAATTATAATGAGTATATTCACAGAAAAAAATTACGACAAATGTATTGTCATATTAAATACCATTTCGTCAATACAATTAAATATTTAATTAAAAAGGCGCCAACAACCGAAATTGTAAAAACAATAAACAGTTTTGTCATATTTACAATTTTTTTAATTTTGTTGAATTTGAAAAGTGGAAGAAAATTTGTAAATATGACAATTTACAACCACTCTCAAATGGAAAAGTTGTTATAAATCAAAATTGAATGCTAACAATTTTATTTAATTACTTAACAACAATTGTGTTTTTTTTCTGTGTTGTAGCCTCAATTTGATTCAGAGTACGATTGATGTTGTACATACAATAATAGATAGTATCACAACATTACTTAAGTATATCTTTGTAACATTTCCAAAGGATCGACTATTGTCACTTGATTGCTTTATGTTGTTGTTTTACTTCATTCATTCTAAATTAATATTGGTAATCAAACTTAAAAACCAAAACCACTTTACCCTGTAATCATAAAAATCTCATACAATTTAAATTTAAGAGACTACAACTCTCAGGAAATGTTTCCTCTTTATCTACATTAAAATGAATGCAATTCACATATACCACATTCTTTGCATACATAGCGTACAATAATTCCTTTTACGAAAAGTATGTCCTCTTGACTTTAAAATAAGTCCACATAACTTTTTTTTACATATTTTTACATCCTACGTAATTTGAATATTTTTGATCAATAAAAATAAAACTTAACAAATTTTACTTTTACCAAACAGTAAATCTCATTCAATAAAAATAAAAATCCCATTCAAAGTACAGAGTTTGGCAAAATTCTGAATATTTTTGTTATAGTATTGCTAAAACCATAGCAACACTCAAAATATAGCCAAATAGGGTATCAAATAATAGAAAATACATTAAATTCTACTTTTCAAAGTATGTTGTTGGAAAGTTGTGATGACCTAAGGAATTTCACCCAAATTTAAAAACCACTTGAGGCATTTATTTCACTTAAAACCCCTACAAATCATTTGTGATCAATTTCAAATTCAAATGAAGCCATCAGCATACCATTTAATCTCCATCAGAACTCTTAAGCCCCACTTGATTCAAAATTGTTGTTGTTAATAATTTCTCTCCCTCTCTCTTTAGTCGATGATGTATATCTTTTTTATTTTTCTTGTATTTATTTTTGTTTTCCTAATAACCTTTCCTTAGGCTTAAATTGATTTTTTTTGCGAAATGGAAACAAATTTGTCCAGCCATCACATGCCAACAACGTACACCAGCTGATGACGATGATGATGTAGCTACCAATAATACTGATGGGGATATGACCACATTTGACCCTCAAGCCTTTTAACAAATTGTATCTTTTACCTCATTACCATTTTAGGACGAGAGCAGCAGGGTAGACAAATGGGATACACAAAACATATGCAAGTGTTTTTATGTTTGTGTGTGTGTGCTGAAAGTGGACAGGGGACCCTTAATTTGAAATTTGTCCAGAGAAACCAATTTCCTATCCATCCTTCGTACTCCTCCTCCTCCCCCCGAATGGGCCAAAAATTTGCTTAACGGAAAAGGGGATAATATTGATGGATTTCTTAGTTAATTTATAATGGATGGATGGATGGATTTTCGTGTTTGTCTTCTGTTTTAATAAAACCAACATAAGTTTCATAAACAGTCGTCATCGTTATTCCCCTGCCCTGCTGCTGTTTTCTTTTCGGCTGTGCAAATAAACACAAATTTCCAAAACATATGATGGAAGGACATTTGTCACTGATGCCGCAAACACCGGCATCGCCTATTCAGTTTAGCGTGGGTAGAGTCGGAGAGATAAAGGCAAGGGGCAAAGGCAAATTGACATAGAAAAGATAACAAGAAATCATGAACAAATATTTACAAAGGTCTTCAGCAAAATGTTAAAAAGTTGTTAAACAAATATCAACAATCAACGAATGAACGAAACGAATATTCATTCTATAGTTCCGCACCTACCGTCAGTCACTAGGACACTGTGTATTGCGAAAAGCAAGAAACAAGCCAGCAAACACAAAACAGACGCAACATATAATAAAGTCCTTGATAAACACACGCACCGTATACGTAATGGCGCAACACTCATACGGCTGAGTGGACATTTGTGGTTACTCGATATCTAGGACCCAAAAATGTTAAAGGGGATTGGAGAAATGAGTGTGAGAAATGACAAGTAAAGAATTTATGAAAGTTGTAGTTATGCAAGTGTACAAGAATATGAGAATAAGGAATTGGGGAACTATGATAGTCAGGCGAGACTTGAAGACAACTTTAAAGGTCTTTCTCTCTAACTGACTGAGCGAGATATAAACTAATGCGATAAGTAAATATCTATGCGGTAAAGGCCATCATGTTAGTTAAGTTGCCGGTAAGGGAGGATACTTAACTCGTTTTAAGAGACGTGGGGCTTAATTATAAAACAATTTTTGAAAATAGTTTTGATCAGTGAAGCCCACACACATGTTATCATATGCTCCGTTTGTGTGTAAACCAGAGTAAAACAAAGTTCATCTGGGCTGTAGAGCAAGATTGGCAGGATCAGTGTCAGGTAAAGATGGAACTATGTTTGCCGAGAGAGGTCTCCGTCATAAAATCGCTTGTATAGCCCTTAGTAGCGGTGGTTTGCCATCAATATAGGTCTGTTGATTTTCAAGCTGACTTCATGATTTTTATTTAAGCCGAAGCCAAGGTAGACAAAACCCAACGACTACTTCAAAGTTCTAGATGTTTAGGCAGCGACTCGAACGATGCGTTAACTAAGTTGATAGTTCTTTGAAACAAATAACTTGGTGCTGTCCATTTAACACCTCTGCCGACTGCTTATCAGTGCTTGAAAAGGCCTCAGTAACATGCCGTTGCCGTCGGTCAATGATATCCATATCATCGGCGTACATAAGCAGCATGTGACCTATTTTAATGATGGTATCATTCCTTTTTACTGCAGCCTGCCGCATTCTTCTTCTTCTTTACTGGCAGCAACAACAGAAATTCATCTGACAGTAGCCGCACGTAGAAAACCATTACACAGTGGTTCCGTCCATAGGCCAAAAATCAAAAAACTAATCACAAAGTATTACAATAAAATGTAAACAAATTATCTCTTAAATGTCCAATCCTCATAATGGTAAACCGGATTCTTCTGAAAATTTAACGGGACTTTTTAAAAATAGAATTTAATCATGAACAATTGTTCGCGCTTTTGTACGTTGGTCGAATAATTTAAAACAAGAGTGCACTTCAAAACGGATTGCTAATTGCATAAGTCTAAAAAATTTAATCATTGTTAATGGATTTTAAAATTAAAAGTTTTTATTTAATCTCAACAAATTTATAAAAACTAACTTGTTTTGTAATTCTTTTCAAATTAATGTTTTAGGTAACGTATTTGTTTGATCATATTTTGTGCGTCTTTATTATGATAATTTAGAGTTTTAGTTGTGTTCCTTCCAGATCCCCCTTTAGGTCTCTTTTCCATTGTATTTGTCGTAGTCTTAAGGTAATAAAAGTGTTAAAGTTTGTTGCGGAAATTTGCGGATGTGCGTGTAGTTTTTAATATACAAAACCGCCTTCTTATTAAATCCTCAAACTTAGGTAAGAGGGTAAGTATAATTTCATAAGTAAAAAAGTGTAACGACCCCAATTACCTCGACCTAAATTATCTCAAAACCAAATTTGTTTAAAGATTTTTTAAGACGGTTGTCCCATTTCCGTCGGATCGGCTGGCAGGCCGGTTGGCTTGCTAGTTGGAAGGATAACTGATGGGGATGATAATTTGAGTAAACCTTAACTGATCTTTATGAAAATATACCAGTTTTAATATTTTCCAAAATGAAGTTACGATATTGTAAATAAGCAGAATTGCCCCACCCTTTCTGGTACCTCCCATGCAAACTTACCTTTTTATGGATATTTCTTCCCTTACTTCCAAACGAAACACTACATGATCATGAACTTTGGCGGACTAATAATCTAATAAAACCAGATAAAACTACAGAAAATCCGAACTTTTGCCGCGCCCCTTATGCCAACTCATTGTATATAAATGACCTAATTCAACGTAATATTCCCACAAGCATATCTTTTTTCAGTCAAATTTTTTCCAAGGTAAACTTAGGGATGAATACGGACTATGTTGCTCTACCGCTTCTGGGATGTCTTATACAAAATTACCAACATAGTTTTGGGAAAATTAATATTTCTAACATAACATTTAAACGAAAAACTGGAGTATACTTGAATGTGGTCAGTTAGATTATCTTGTAATCCGACGCAAAACCTCGGAAAACCGAAATATTAGCTTCAGACGGTTTTAGATACATATCATTTTTGTAAGAGATATTGAATTAAACTTTTTATAACTGTTGTTAGTTTTGCTACATGTCTGCAAATTTCTGGCCATACGACCGAGAGTCCTATTCCCGATCGTTTACGCTACATAAGTAATTTCTTTTTCAATTTCATTAACTCGAGAGTAAAACAATGTCGTACATAGGGTGAGGGTATTCATCAGTCAGTTCACCTCATTGAAATTCCTGTACTGGCTTAAATAGTTTTTAAGAGCCCTGCTGAACATTTCAGCTCTGTACTACCATTAGAAGTATTTTTGGCCGAGCCTCCATACAAGCGGCTCCACTGTGCATTCCAAGCGCTTCGGTCTTTTGCGCTCCGTAGATAGTTCGTCATACCAAGCTTACTTAACAGTTCCGTCACCTGGTCCATCCATCGGAGTTTTGGTCGCCCCCTCCTGCGCCGCCCATCGAGTTTATTGCCGAAGACTTTTCGAGGCGGAGCGTTTTCGTCCATTCGTACAGCGTGTCCAAGCCAGCGCATTCGCTATATTTGAACGCGCTTGACCACGTCGATGTCGTTGTAAAGCTCATGCATACATACATTTATTCGACGACGGTACTCGCCGTTCACAATGATGGGTCCAAATATTTTACGGAGTATTTTTCTCTCGAAGACTCCCAGAATAGATTGACCCGCTTGTGTCATTACCCACGATTCTGCGCTGTAGAGCAAGACAGGTAGGATCAGAGTCTGGTAGAGCTGGATCTTTGTTCTTCGAGAGAGCGCTTTGTCGTTAAATCGCTTGCTTAGCGCATAGTAGCAGCGGTTTGAGATCAATATTCGTCTTTTGATTTCGAGGCTGCATTATTATTTTTGTTTATGGCGGAGCCAAGGTAGACAAAATCATCTACCACTTCAAAGTTGTAGTTGTCAACGTTCACACAGCGTCCCAGACAAGTGGACTCTTTGTTCGTTGAAACAAATAACTTGGTTTTGTCCTCGTTTATCACCAGACCCACTTCAGCTGACTGCTTTTCAATGCTCGAAAAAGCCGCAGTAACATCTCGCAATCCACGGCCAATAATATCTATATCATCAGCATACGCGAGCAA
This sequence comes from Muscina levida, assembly GCA_964034835.1. Taxonomy (NCBI): domain Eukaryota; kingdom Metazoa; phylum Arthropoda; class Insecta; order Diptera; family Muscidae; genus Muscina; species Muscina levida. Next base: position 49,242,141 of record OZ035884.1, on the reverse strand, counting down.
CATGTGGCTTTTTTTAAATTTGGTGCATTCCTGTTTACTGCTGCTTTCCGCATGATCATCTCCATGACGATGTTAAAGAGATCGCAGGACAGACTATCGCCTTGTCTAAAGCCTCGCTTGGTAGAAAATGAGTCTGACAGATTTTTGCCAATTTTCACAGAAGACTTCGTGTCAGTCAGTGTCATCCCGCAGAGTCGAATTAGTTTTGCGGGGATACCAAACTCAGCCATAGCATCCAACAATTTCTGTCGTATCGGACTGTCGAATGCAACTTTGTAGTCGATAAAAAGATGGTAAGTGTCGAACTGCATTTCTGGGGTCTTCTCCAGTATTTGTACTAGTACAAATACTGGAGGTTTCTTCCAAGCGCTCGTAGAATGCATCTTTATCTATCCTCGACTTTGTCATTGAAGCCGTGTACGTAAACAAGAGTAATGCTAATGATATAGACATCATTCTTCGAAAACTGCGAGATGTTACTGCAACCTTCTTAGGTGTTAAGAAAAGATCATCCAAATTGCTATATTTTTTATGACAGCATCAAATCGTCTGAAAAGAGAGAACAAAGATTAATTAAAATAAATATTCGAATTAAAATCCGATTGAACATTACGAAATGAATACAGTTTGGAATGAAAACCGAAATTGTATTTATTTCATAATGTTCAATCGAATTTAAATTAACTGTATTAAATACACCTATAAAAAATACTAGAATAAAATGAAACCAGAAATTTACTGTAAATTATAGCTTTTAAAAAAATTATAAGAAAAAATTATATATTTTACCGTCGACAACCACTACAAAACATTTATTTGACGGTGTATTTCCAAAAATTTTTACTAGATAGCAAATCAGGAAGAACCAAAGTCTGGTACAGTTAGATTTTTGTTCGTCGAGACAAAGCTTTGTAATTAATTCGTTCCCTTAATTGTCTTAGTTGCAAACTTACATAATTCAAATATCTGCCAAAAACGTGAAGGCCACAATAATGGCAAGTCTGTATATTAGGGTGGTCGCTGTGATATGGAAAAAAATCAGAATTTTGTCAGCGCTAATGATGTCCTTACAATTTAACGATAGCCAAAAGTTCAAATTCGGCTACAGATTAAATATCATCAGCGAAGATCCCTGAGACAGAATAGTAGAAATTGCTTTTGCTCTAACATATTGATATAAACATCATATTGTGGACCCCATACAACCGATCCATACTCCAGAATGGGTCTTTCAAGTGACGTAAAAAGTTTCTTCGTAATATACGGGTCAGTAAATTTCTTTGCCCAAAGCTTTATAAAAGAAAGAACTCCATGTGACTTGTTTACTGTTGTTGCAATGTGATTATTGAATGTTAATTATCTATCAAGTAATATTCCTAGATCTAGAAATGAGTCAACGAGTTCCAAAGTGGAGCCTCCTAACCTATATTGGAATGAAAAATGGCGTAATCTATAGAATACCACTTTTTTAAACATTTTCAAGTTAAGCTCCATTAACACAGTACAACACATGATTTGCCAACTCAATTCTGTGAACTGTATGTGAAATTAGACCCAAAAAGAAGAATTTCTGCATCATTCGTTTTGTCTTTTTACCTGCGATTTGAAGTTAGTATCGATTTGAAGTTAGTACTATCGTATAGGGGAATTTATCACGTTTTAGGCCCTGTTGTTTGACATAGCTCGACAACCACTAGCCCAATTTAGTTGAAATAAATTTTAAAAAATTAAGAATTACAATTCCCTTAATCTGTTCATATATTGTTTTCCTATACACTTTCGAAGTTAAAAATGAATGTATGAAGGGAAAAAATTATTTTTTGCCTAAAAATTTAAATTTTTTTTTTAAAAATACATAAAAAATCCAAAATGGAAAAAAGTTTCAAGTCTAGTTATTTTTTCGCAAAGTCACATAACCTATGAGCAAAATGAGACAAAGATCATAAAAATCGATGCACGCGTTTCGCTTTTATTCGCAATTGAGTAAATGTATGAATTTCAAAAATTTGCTCGAGATATGATATTCTCAGAATCATGAAAAAGTTTTCTCCAAATAATGTTGTGCATATCTCGAGCAAATTTTTGAAATTCATACATTTACTCAATTGCGAATAAAAGCGAAACGCGTGCATCGATTTTTATGATCTTTGTTTATTTATGTATTTTTAAAAAAAAAAATTAAATTTTTAGGCAAAAAATAATTTTTTTCCTTCATACATTCAACTAAATTGGGCTAGTGGTTGTCGAGCTATGTCAAACAACAGGGCCTAAAACGTGATAAATTCCCCTATACGATAGTACTAACTTCAAATCGATACTAACTTCAAATCGCAGGTAAGAAGACAAAACGAATGATGCAGAAATTCTTCTTTTTGGGTCTAATTTCACATACAGTTCACAGAATTGAGTTGGCAATCAATTAACTGAAAAATGTTGTACTGTGTAAGTTAATGTCGCACCAAGTACTAAAGCGATCGAGATCGTTTCGACAATTAGAATCCACTATTGCCTTAGGCAGATCATTAATAAACAACAAGAATAATATTGGACCCAAATGGCTTCCCTGAGGAACGCCAGATGTCACATAAATAGGCCTAGAGATGGAATTGCCGAACATGACCATTAGTTCACGGTTCATTAGATAAGAAGAAATCCACTTTATGACATTATTGTCAAAACCAATCTAATTCAACTTATGTAATAAGAGTTTGTGATTAACCTTATCGAAGGCTTTACTAAAATCAATATACCTAAATAACGTCGGTTTGCATTTCCGATAATCAAGAATTAAAGAGACTCTGTAAGATATAATATCAGTCACGAATTTTTCAAAAAGTTAGGGGATGCCGTTGAGTTTAGCAATACCCCTGTAATTCGACACTCTTATACTTTTACCAGACTTGTGAAGAGGAATTATATACGAGCTCTTCCAGATGGCTGGAAAATATCCAAGTTTTAAAGAGGAATAACAGAGTCAATGGCTTTGCCAATGTACTTGAACAATATTTTAAAATAGAGTTGGGAATGCCGTCGGATCCAGAGGAGTTTGTAGGTTTCAACGATAACAAGTTCTGGCGAATACACATTTGATCGAGATAAGGAAATCAGAACGGTTCCAATAATCGCACAGGAAAAGGATAATGAAAGTTGTTAGGGAACTTTTTAGAGGAGTATACTATGGTAAAAAATCTGCAAAACAATTCGCATGACAATCCTCGTAGTAGTTGATGCGGATTTACGCTTAGCGTTCACAAATTTATAGAAAATCTTAGGATTATACTTAAAATTATTTCCAGCCCTCTTCAAATAAGGTTTATAACATTAACGAGACATAACATTATATTTACACCTGGTAATGGAGTACTTGTAATAATCAAATGCTCTACCTGACCTATGGTAATTCTAATACAACCAAGTTTTTCAGCTGTCTCAAAAACTTAGAGAACCATGGGGTTGAATCAGGTTCACAGTCAACAGTCTTCGGAACAGATTTATCTATGAAATCCCGTATAATATCATAAAAGATTAACAACGCCTTGTCCAAACCGAATCGATCATTACAAAGTAATAATGATTCCCAGTCTACTGCTCCTATAAGGCTATTGAGTGACACCAGCCCATATTTACAGTTTGATAGGAATATCGAATTCCGATTGTTGGATGATATGAGTCCTCAGGACAAGTAATAGGATCCACTCGAGTTACTTCGAAACTTTCGGAGTCATTAACTAGAACTAGTTCGAGGATTCTATTTATCGAATTTGCAGTGTCACTAATCTGGACAAGATTATATGCAGCAATACGCATTACAAAATCAGAAGACCAATCACAAGGCGCTAAAGGTGTTAAGTGTTTAGTATCAGGCGATCAGGTGTTTAGCATACTATTATACGATCCATATCAGAAGACATATTAACTACAAAAGAAAATGCATCTAAATGCCGTTCATAAATGTTATAATCGGATGATGGAGGAATGTAAGAACATGTGACACTGCTAAAAATTTAATGTTCGTTTGCACAATTTCATAACTGAACGAATTAAGTACGGCAATGAATACACCGCCACCAGGTTTGACAATCGATCCATACGAGCAATGGAAAATCTATTACATATAATCTCCGAATTAAGGATATGAGGCTTTAACCATGTTTCCGAAAATACAATTACATCATAATCAAATCCAAAACTATCAACGTAAAGAGTTGAAAGATTTGTGTTTAGTCCACGTACATTTTGATATAAAATATTAACAGCAGAATTTAGATTATTGAAGCTGATAATTGAGGCTTTGGCAGAGACGCAACTTCGCCTCTCATTGCCTCTATTAGCAAATTCTTTACTAATACATTTGCAGGCCAAAAATTAACGTCTAACAATTGCAAAAACTAATTTTCTGGGACTTAAATTTTAAAAGTAGAAAGCCTTTCCGCAAAGGTAGACTTAATCATGAAACACGATAGAGAACTCATATTCCCAACTCACAGTGGATCCGCTTGTATGGAGGCGCGGCCAAAAATACTTCTAATGATAGTACAGAGCTGAAATGTTCAGCAGGGCTATTAAAAACTATTTAAGCTAGTACAGGAATTTCAATGAGGTGAACTGACTAATAAATACCCTCACACTATGTAAGACATTGTTTTACTCTCGAGTTAATGAAATTGAAAAATAAATTACTTTACGATCGGAAATAGGACTCTCGGTCGTATGGCCAGAAGTTTACAGACATGTACCAAAACTAACAACAGTTATAAAAAGTTCAATTTAATATCTCTTACAAAAATGATATGTATGTAAAACCGTCTGAAGCTAATATTACGGTTTTTCGAGCTTTTGCGTCGGATTACAAGATAATCCAACTGACCAAATTCAAGTATACTCCAGTTTTTCGTTTAAATGTTATGAGAGAAATATTAACTTTCCTAACAATATGTTGGTAATTTTGTATAAGACATCCCAGAAGCGGCAGAGCAACATAGTCCGTATTCATCCCTAAGTTTTCCTTGAAAAAAATTTGACTGAAAAAAAATATGCTTGTGGAATATTACGTTGAATTAGGTCATTTATATACAATGAGGTGGCATAATGGGCGCGGCAATTTTCTGTAGTTTTACCTGGTTTTATTAGATTATTAGTCCGCCAAAGTTAATGATCATGTAGTGTTTCGTTTGGAAGTAATAGAAGAAATATCCATAAATAGGTAAGTTTGCATGGGAGGTACCAGAAAGGGTGGGGCAATTCTGCTTATTTACAATAACGTAACTTCATTTTGGAAAATATTAAAACTGGTAAATTTTCATAAAGATCAGTAAAGGTTTACTCACATTTTCATGCCCATCAGTTATCCTTCCAACCAGCAAGCCAACCGGCCAGCCAGCCGGACCGACGGAAATGGACAATCGTTTTAAAAAATCTTTAAACAAATTTGGTTGTAAGATAATTTGGGTCGAGATAATTATGGTCGTTACACTTTTTCACTTATGAAATTATACTTACCCCTCTTACCTAAGTTTGAGGATTTAATAAGAAGGCGGTTTAGTAAATTAAAAACTACACGCACATCCCGCAAATTTCCGCAACAAACTTTTACACTTTTATTACCTTAAGACTACGACAAATACAATGGAAAAGAGACCTAAGGGGGATCTGGAAGGAACACAACTAAAACTCTAAATAATCATAATGAAGACGCACAAACAAATACGTTACCTAAAACATTAATTGACAAGAATTACAAAACAAGTTAGTTATACCATCACCCTTAGGGATGAGGGTATATATCATTTGTTACGACCCAAAAGTGTAACACATAGAAGGATTGACTTTAGACCCTAGGTTTCTTTGAACCAAATTCGATTCATGACTTTTTAAGTCGTTTGAGCCATGTCCGTCTGTCTGTCTGTCTGTCTGTCTGGTGGCTGTCCGGCTGGTTCGCACGATAACTTTCGAAAGACGCAACCAAATGTTTTGAAATTTTGCACAAGTTATTATTTTCTCAGAACTACTTACGGTATTGCAAATGGGCTACATGGCCCCGCCCCTTCTGGTACCTCTCATACAAATACATCATTCCGCCCACTTTAGAAATCGAGTAATAATATCAATACACCCTACGGGATCGTCCCCAAATTCTGTATTTAGTAAAGCTGTAACAGGATAAAAGTTTTGGAAAAAATTTTGAATGCCTAGCCACGCCATTCCGGTACCTCCCATACAAATCTACCTTTCCGCCCACTATAGAGATGGTGAAATAATATCAATACATTAAACGTGATCGGAACCAAATTCTCTTTTTAGCAAAGCTATAACAGGATAAAGTTTTGGAGAAAAAAATTGGAAGTCTATCCACGCCCCATCTGGTACCTCCCATACACATCTGGTACCGCCCACTTTAGAAATCGATAAATATTATTAAAAGACCTAACGCGATCGTGCCCAAATTCTGTATTTGGTAAATTTTAAGCAGGGTAAAGTTTTGGAGAAAAAATCTGGAAGTCTAGACACGCCCCTTCTGGTACCTCCCATACAAATGTACCACTCCGCCCACTTTTGAAATAAGGTAATAATATCAATACACTCGGCACGATCGTGCCCAAATTCTGTATTTTGTTATGTTATAACAGAACAAAGTTTTGGAGAAAAAATTGGAAGTCTAGCGACGCCCCTTATAGTACCTCCCATACAAAAGTACCTTTCCGCCCACTTTAGGGATGTAGTAATAATATCAGTACATCCAACGCAATCGTGCTCAAATTCTGTAATTAGTAAAGCTATAATAGGATAAAGTTATGGAGAATATATCTAGAAGCCTAACTACACCCCTTCTCGTACCTCCCATACAAATGTACCACTCCGCCCACTTTCGAAATCGAGTAATAATATCAATATAATAGAAAATTATTTATTTTACTGAGGGTACGGGTAAATGTAACTCGGGTTGCCCGACTGAAACTTTCTAACTGTTTTAATTACAAAACGGTTAATTTCAGTAACACAAGACTTAAACAATATCTTATATTGGGTGATGGTATTTATCATTCAGTTTAACTGACTGAAATTTCTGTACTGGTTTTTATAAATTTGTTGAGATTAAATAAATACTTTTAATTTTAAAATCCATTAAAAATAATTTAATTTTTTAGACTTATGCAATGAGCAATCCGTTTTGAAGTGCGCTCTTGTTTTAAATTATTCGAACAACGTACAAAAGCGCGAAGAAATGTTCATGATTAAATTCTATTTTTAATAAGTCCCAGTAGATTTTCAGAAGAATCCGGTTTACCATTATAAAGATTGGACATTTAAGAGATAATTTGTTACATTTTATTTTAATACTTTGGTAATGGTTTTTTTTGATTTTTGGCCTATGGACGGAACCACTGTGTAACTCTGGAACGATATGTAACAGTTTATGTCCTCGACAGTAACATCGGGAGAGAAACGAGAAATTGAAACAAATTTCTGAAATAAAGAATTACAATTACAATATTCATATATCTTACTTAAAAACGTAATTTCCCTTTCCACCCCCATGAATGAGGTATGGGATAGCTTCTCGCGTTGTTGTGAATTAACACGCTTTCTATTTTTAGATTCACAACTAACGGCACTACTTGTTTATCGACGAATGCGAACGTCACTGTTTTGAGAAGCTCTTACTAGACACGCCGATTGAATCGACGCTTAATACTGCGAAGTTGCTGTCAACAACATTCGAGGGGAGCCGACAATGAAAGAAAAATTTATTTTATATTTTTGCTTTTAAGATGACTGGAGCCAGGTTTGAACCTGCGATCTCCCGCATGGTAGTCGCGTGTTCTAACCACTATGCCACGGCGGTCCCGTATTCATATATCATGTCTATGAAAAATCAACAGTTTCTATGGAAAAAAAATTAAGCAATGAAATGATATATGTATAGACTAGCTTTCCCGGCTTGCTTTGCTTTGCCCGTACTTACAATGAACCTTCTTATAAATATTAGCAATTCAGGCAAAATTCAAACGCTTCATAAGATGAACGAACTACCTAGTGTACTACTCTAGTCCCTTTTTATCCCTAAAAGTACGAATTTCAAAAGAAACATTCGTATTGCACAACTCAAATGGACTGGTATCCCTTCTAATTCTATAGGAAGCATGCCCATATACGTTTAAATCTTAAGCTCTGGCGATAGTACCAGTGTTATCACTTTTTCGGTATTTTTACAACTAAAGAACGAATTTCGAAGAATAACTTAACATCGCACAACTAAAATATTCACTTAAATTTTTGAGACTATACCTTTAGCCAATTTTTTTACTCCTAAAAGATAAGAATTTTGAGAACCCTCCTTGCTTCGTTCTAATTCCATAGGGAGCAAGACCATATAAATTATCATGATTACATCATTACAGTTTTTTCTGGTCGATAGTAACATTTTTATCCCTATTTCGATTTTTTACCTAGAAATATTAGATTAAAAAAAAACTTCAATCTAATTTGATAGTGAGCATTTCCATATCCATTTTCGCGATTAAAGCATTAGCCGATTGGTCTGGGCGAAGGTATAACTTGTATCCCTTATTGGTAATTTTTACCCCTAAAAGTACGAACTTCCAAAAATCCGTTCTTAGCTATAAATATGACCGACATTACAATTGTTTCAAAAGGGGCGTGGCACTGCCCATTTCCCCGCGACACGTAATCTCCCATGTATAAGGCTCGTATCTGTACTGTTTTACGCAGTACAGTACTGTTTTTCGACATCAAAAACTGCGTACTGCTTTTCTCCCTCAAAGTACTGTTTTTCGAAACATAATAGAAATATAAACGGCGAACAGCGAATTCATGCAACAATATTGTTTACTTCAAAAATAAGTTCGAAGGAACACTAAAAATGCGTCAAGAGTATGATTTTTTATCCCCAGCTGTAGTAGCAGAAAAGCATAAACTTATTGACAATGGATACAATTCGATTGAGATGGCTGCTTTACGCACTGATTTTTTCGGTAATTTTGCATACTTTGATTTGAATGCTTTTATACTAATGGAATGAAGTCGAAGCCGGTATGAACAACTTAAGGGAATACAATTTGTACAATGCCAATGAAAATGCTGTATATTCCACACCCAATTTAGATATATCGAAAACGAGCGACAAAATTATGCAATGGAGAGAAGGCAATGTTTCGAATGTGGATCGGTGAGTGGAGATATTTATTCGTCTCAATAACGCTGATTGCGAATTCAAAGAAATGGCCACGATCGTTGAATATATTTTATGTTTGTCAGGAACTTCAGCATCATTGGAGCGAATCTTCTCTGCAGTGAACAAAACTTGGACGTCAGCCTAAACACGATTAGATGTGCAAATATTGAAGGCGATCACCCCGGGAATCCCGGGAATTAGAATTTTCCCGGTAATCCCGGGATTCGGATTGTGAAGCAAAGATGCACAGAATGGCTTGAAATTTTGCACAGATCATAAACAGAGACTTTGTTGTATTCTCCAAAAAAAAATATGCCATCTGATGGAACGCTGTTCAAACGCCAGTCCGGGAAATAATAAATTTCTATTATTATCTTACATTTGTATAAAATCAATAAATTTTCCGGTCTATCCCGGACCGGCGTTCCTAAACTACTTACTCAAATGGATCGCGAGTCAGCAGTATTGAAAAACGACTTTAGAACAACATTTCCACAAATTTTTGTGACGTTTGCTTTACAACTGCGAAAACGCTGGTCCGGGATAAACCAAAAACAGTAACTTTTTCACATATGTATATATCTCGAGCTTCGATTTATTAAGCAAAGATGCACAGAATGGCTTGAAATTTGGCAGATATCATAAACAGAGACTTCGTTATATTTTGCCAAAAAATTATGCAATTCGATGAAACACTGTTCAACCGCCGGTCCGGCAACGAAGAAATTTCTATTATTTTCATACATTTGTATGAAGTTTTCAGATTTTCCATCTATCCCGGACCGGCGTTTCTAAAATACTTTTTCAAATGAATCGCGAGTTGGCAATATTGAAGAACAGCATTAGTAGAGCATTTCAAATAATTTCTGTGACGTTTGCTTTAAAACTGCGGAAACGTCAGTCCGGGAGCGAGGAATTTCCTATTATTTTTTTCAGTTTTCCCGTCTATCCCGGACCGGCGTTTCTACAATACTTACTCAATTGGATCGCGAGTTGGCAATATTGAAGAACAGCATTGCAGATCATTTCCACGAATTTCTGTGACGTTTACTTTGAAGCTGCCGAAGAAAAATCCATTTTTTAATTTCCCGGGAATACCGTTTCCCTGGAAATGAGGAGTACTATTAAAATATATATGCTATGTAAATATGTACTGCGAAAAGTACTGTTTTTCCAAATCGATGTACTGCTTTTTTAAAAAATTTCAGTGAAATGTACTGTTTTTGTCCAAAAAAAATATACGAGCGTTACCCATGTACCATTTACATATGTAGCTAATTTCATCTTCATACCTTTAATGGCTTACGTAATATGACCGATTGAAATTTTGGTTTGTGTGGGCGGTGTCACGCCCCTTTGTCTAAGTATGTTTTCATGTAGCCTATGATAGAGACCCTACGTATGTACTACACAGCAATAGCAATAGGTTCATTTATTTCCCCCAGATAACGATTTTTTCGAATGGGGCGTGGCACTGCCCATTTTCCAGCGAGACGTTATCCTCATTATATCAGTAACATATGTGGCAAATCTCAGATTCATACCTCTAATGGCTCTTGAGATAAGACCGATTGAAATTTCGGTTTGTGGGGGCGGTGCCACGCCCCTTTGTCTAATTGTGTTTTCATGTTGCCTATTTTAGAGGCCCAAGGAACGGTATCACCAATAGAAAATTCAATTGCAATCAGTCCATTTATTTGGCCAATATTACTATTTTAAAAAAAGGGGTGTGGCACCGCCCACTTTCCACAAACAAAGTTTTTTTTCTTATACGACCGATATAGGTACCAAATCTCGAATTCGTACCTATAATAGTTCAAAAGATACTGTAATTTTAAAATTCCAGTTGTATGGGGCGGTGCCACGCCCAATTTACCCCCTTTCCGTCCGAATTTCCAAAAATCCCTTCTTAGTGCGCGCCTTCAACATAAAAGAAACCTACATTCTAAATTTCACCCAAGCCTTTTATATATATAGATTACGGGAATTGTATTTCTTTATTTTTGGAAGTTTGATTCAGCAAAATTGGTCTAGTAGTTCTTGAGTTATGTCAAAACAAAGCCCCCCAAACATTGCTACTGGAGCTTTGAAACTTTAAGCCCCCAGCGGCACGGGTTACCATACTCCAATCGTACTTAAACTTTGACTATCGTAAAGCCTGCAAAGACTTAGCGTAGCGTGGCACTGACAAAAAATCGACATCGATTTTTAGGACCACCCTAATGTATATATTTCAATGGGTAAAAAAAAAAATAATTGGCCATTAAAAATTAAGTCATCCTCGAATAACTCCGCTAAACATGATTCATGTTAAAATCAATTTATTTAGTCTACGCCTACTTGAAAACCCTTGGAAACCATTAAGTGCTTTTTTTGTTGAAATGTATGCAATATAAGCTGTGCAGTTTTTTTTACAACTAACGGACTCACTTTTACTATCCTCATTACACCGCCAGCGTTGACACCTTTTGCGAGTTTAAAAAATAACCACCAAAAATCTAGGTTATACGTATGGAACAAAACGCAGCCAGGAGGTGGGGGCACAAAAAAGCTGCTACTACTGTTGGTCATGAAAAAATTATTGTTTTTATAAATTACAGCAATATGCCATTGCAGCCATCTACGGTAAATGCTGACAACCTCAATTACAATTTAATACATGTTGCAGATGCAAACGGCCCCAAATGAAAAAAATCAGCCAACAACAATTCCCCTGTTACTTCGACGACAGAGGGCAACCAACAAACCAACCCATCTGCAGGATTACAAGTGAAAAATCCACTCACACAAAGAGACGCGCGTGGAGAGCACTGCACACATAACAAATGCAACACAATTGTGTGTGTGTGTGTGTAATGGTTTATTTCTATGGCAACGTGTCGGAACACACAACTATCAATGTCCACTCAACAACAACAGAAGTGACACACCGAGCAACACCAGCAGCAACCGCCCGCTCTAGCACCAGCAGCAACAACAACAACGCCATCACCATGGCCGCCACCAACGACACCAGGACAGGAGAGTAGTGCCACAGCCAGAGAATATCACCTACAAGTGTCACCAATATAACCCTGACATCAAACATATGCCCATTCCCAATTCAATGGACCATAAACACAGTAACAGACGCACCAACAACACCAAAGCTGCTGGAGCGAGAAACAGGGGAGCCGTTGGACATTACATGTGTCGTCTGTTGGTCTTATACGTAGGTCTACATGTAGATTCATATTCAACATATTCTCAGGTCATAGCCACTGGCCATATTGTAACATAGGCCACAATATCAGCAATGACGATGGGCTACAATAACAACAACAACAACGACAGCAGCAGCAACAGCTACGGCGTCACCAAATGGCAACAGCAGCAACATATTGCTTGGCAACATTTATGACCATGCATACATCCATACATAGGTAATAAGTTTGTAGGCGATATTGTGTGTTTGGGCAAAAAACAAAAGCACACCAAACACGCACTCATACACACTCGCACACACATACACACCAGCTCACATAACCAAAGCACCGAACATGAAAACAAATCGCTACAGTTACACACGTATTACAAGGACTCTTTGCTTGTGTTTGTGTAATGAATATTTCGATTTGTGCTGCTATTGCTGCCGCCACTACTGATGGTGGTGGCCCAAAAGCCATAGGTAACATCAACAACCAATGGTGCCTTTGGCACTCAACCTGTGCTAACAGATCGGCCTATATCCTTACACTCTCTCTGGCTGTGCCGGTGTGTGTGTGAGTTTTTAATAAATTTAATACCTTGATATCGTATTGGATACGGGACAACTCACCGGAAAACAAATGAACATTGAATGATGATGATAACGAAAGAAAAATTGGATCAATGAAAACAGAAGAAGAGCAGCCAAAAAAAAAAGAAAGTTAAACAAAAATACACGTATTCTTGGAATACTAGAAACAAAGAAGAGTGTCGAAAGAGAAAACATTGTACCGGAAACGGATTCGGATATATACAAAGAACATAGGTCGCAAAAGATGCTTTCCTTTGCAAATGGCAAATAAAAAACCATGTTTTATTATATAAAGATTACTACGAAAACAGAGAATTTCTTTTGGCAGTCATTTGAAAATGGTAAACATTAAACGATTCTCTTTTGAAGTGAGAAATTATGAGAAATAAGCCACCTGGATTTTGATGGCTTCGGATTTTTATGAATTTTAGCACATATATTCTCCTTTCATGGTGATATCTCCACCTATACAAGTAATTTCTTAAGTAATTTGAAGTGATCACAAATAAAGCTCCTTTTCTCAATTAGACGCTTAGTTTACGAGATAAACTCATTTAAAGATTTCCATATGAAAATAAACCATTGGCCGCCCATTTCATAGTGATATCCCAACCTTTTGCAAGTGATTTCTTAGATAATTCATAGTGATCACGGCGGTATGCCATTAGGCCCCACGAAAATACACCCCAAATCAAAAATGAAATTAGGCCCCAAAAAAATATATGGAAAACAACAACACGAAATTTTATGATTTTTTGGGGCCTAATTTCATATTTTTATTATATTATTATATTTGGGACCGGCCGTGGCATAGTGGTTAGAACACGCGACTACCATGCGGGAGATCGCAGGTTTAAACCTGGCTCCAGTCATCTTAAAAAAAAAAAAAAAATTAAATTTTCTTTCATTGTCGGTTTCCCTCGAATGTTGTTTGACAGCAAATTCGCAGTATTAAGCGTCGATTTAATCGTCGTGTCTAGTAAGAGCTTCTCAAAACAGTGACGTTTCGCATTCGTCGATACACAAGTAGGTGCCGTTAGTTGTGAATCTAAAAATAGAAAGCGTGTTATTTCACAACAACGCGAGAAGCTATCCCATACCTCATTCATGGGGTGCAAAGGGAAATTAATTTTTTTTTTTTTTTTTTGTTATTGGGGTATATTTGCATAATGCAATTAGACCCCAAATGTCTGTGTGACAAAAGACCCCAAAGATTTTTTTGGGGCATAATTTCATAAAATTGTGGGGCCTATTTTCGCTTTTTTGGGGTCCAATTTCATTTTAGGGTCAGGCTTAATATTTTTGGGGTCTAATTTCCTTCGGCAAAATAAAAAAAACCCTTTTTTATTGAAAATAATATAGTTTATTACCTTTAAACTTATTTATTTTGTTTGCACCTTGCACGGAAAAAAACCATTCATCTTTCTCTCAAGAATTTTTTCAACCGTTATCTTCGCCTCTTCTAACAACAACGACGCTTCACCAATTACAGACTCCTTGCATCATCTCAGCTGTTTTGGCATACATATTAATAGGGAAATGAAGAAAAAGTACAATTATCTCACAAAAACTAAAAAACACGCATTTCTTTAACAAACAAAAAAAAAAACTAAAAATCGCTCGATTTTTTTAAAAAAAATAAAAACATGAAACATTTAAATTTTCTTTTTTCTAAAAACATGAAAAATTATTTAAAAAACATGCAATAACAAAAACCCGTGATTTGTATAAAATACTTTTTCGTCTGTGGCCCTTTCCTTTAAAAACTAAAAACATGAAAAATTAAAATTTTCCCTTTTCTTTAAAAACTAAAAACATGAAAAATTTAAATTTTCTTTTAAAAACTAAAAACATGAAAAATTATTTTAAAAAAATCGCGCGATTTTTTTTTTAAATAATTTTTTGACTCCGGCGCTTTTCACGGAACAAACTCTTTACCGTATGCAATAAAAAAAACGTGTGATTTTTATAAAGTAATTTTTGGTCAGTGGCCCTTTTCTTTAAAAACTAAAATTATGAAAAATTTAAATTTTCTTTAGAAAACTAAATACATGAAAAATTATTTTAAAAAAATCGCGCGATTTTTTTTAAATAATTTTTCGCTTGCGGCGCTTTTCACGGAACAGACAATTTACCATATGCAATAAAAAAAACCCGTGATTTTTATAAAATATTTGTTGGTCTGTGGCCCTTTTCTTTAAAAACTAAAATTATGAAAAATTTAAATTTTCTTTAGAAAACTAAAAACATGAAAAATTATTTTAAAAAAATCGCGCGATTTTTTTTAAATAATTTTCGACCGCGGCGCTTTTTAAGGAACAAATATTTTCCCATACGCACTAAAAAAATTGTGTGATTTATATAAAATAATTACTTTAACAAAATCGCGCGATATTTCACAAATTGCACTTAAAAATTCGAATCTCTTTTATAAATTCGCAAGTTTTGTGTTGCCTACTGTGTTAACTACTCAATAAATATTTCGTTATGCAACTAACAATTTAAAACCCATACAAAATAGCAAAAATATAAAAAGTCCTTTTAGAAACTAAAATTTTTTTACATGTTCTAAAGAATTTTTCGCCTACGGTGCTTCCCCTGATGTAACAATTTACATTACGCTATATATTCGTATATATTCTTACCTTCTTGCCATACAAATGAATAAAAAAATAGAAAAAAATAAGAACGTAAAATTTTACGTGAGGGCCAAAATATGTATTGTATGCGAAAACATTACGGTCAGTACAGTTTTGCTAATATGCAATGAACTGAAGAATCTACTTCTAATTGGAATTATATATTTTGTTTGGTGATTTTTCATATGAAAAAATACTCTTTTTTTTAGCAATTTTCATAATTAATTTAGGTAAATTTTTATTTTGGCCAACATTTCATTTTCATTTCTAATTTTAGGTAATTTTAGTTTGGGTCATATTTTCTATAACCCCGTTTTGGGGCCTATTTGCGTGTTGTGCTGTTATATACGAACTGTGATTTTTATTTCAAAATTAAACCCCAAACACAAATATGAAAATATACCCCAATTTTATACAGAAAACAACAACACTATAATTTGCGGCATATTTGCATTTTTTGGGGTGTATTTGCATACTTTCAAATAACAACTACGAAATTAGGCCCCAATATATAAATTTTGGGCCTATTTTCATTCTATGTTTGGGGTATAATTTCCTGGGGTCTATTTTCATAATGTAATTAGACCCCAAATTTGGGGCCTAATTTCATTTTCACTTTGGGGTGTATTTTCGTGGAGCCTAATTTCATAGCGCCAGTGATCACATATTAAGATCCTTTTTCGATTAGGCGCTTAGTTTACGAGATAACCGCATTTAAAGATTGTCATATGAAAATCCACAATTGGCCACCCATTTCATAGTGATACCTCACCAATTACAAGTGATTTCTTAGATAATTTATAGTGATCACAAATTAAGCCCCTTTTTTTGATTAGAGATAAGTTTACGAGATAAACGCATTTAAAGATTTCCATATGAAAATCCACCATTGTCAACCCATTTCATAGTGATATCCCAACCTATTGCAAGTGAAAATCCACCATTAGCCACTCATTTCATAGCGATATCCCAAACTTTTGCAAGTGATTTCTTAAGTATTTTATAGTGATCACAAATTAAACTCCTTTTCTCGATTAGACGCTTAGTTTACGAGATAAACGCATTTGAAGATTTCCATATGAAAATCCACCATTGGCCACCCATTTCATAGTGATATCCCAACCTATTGCAAGTGATTTCTTAGATAATTCATAGTGATCACTAGGGCGACCATTTTTCAGCACGAAAAAAACGGTTTTCAGTACTTAAAACAGCATGAAAAACCCTTGAAATAAGCACGATTAATTTTATTTTCAGCATTTTTTTTTTTTTTTATTATTGAAAAACAAACAAAAAACAATTTTACATCTTTTTAAGAAGTAATAAAAAACAATAAGTAAATTAACAAAATTATTCAGTCGGGTATTCATACAAAAAAAAGTAATTTTCAAACCAAAAAAAAAATTCTTAAAGGGAGATTATACCTTGGTCAATGTCACGATTACTGGTTTGTAAAAAAATTTCCAGTTATAGAAAAAACACGTTCCACGTCACAATATGAAACGGGACCGTAATTAAATAGTGTTGATTCTGCAGACGAATATTTTCCGATAAACGCACTTGTTGTTTTGGAATTTTTAAAAATAATATTGTTGATTTTAGTGATTTCCACATTTTATCAGATGTTTTTGTATAGTATGCTGAATTGATTGTATAGTTTCCAAGCTTTCATTCAATGGCAATCCGCTTGACTCAATTTGTGTGATGGCATGCCGGATGCACTTAAAGTTTGTTTTTGTAAGGAAAAGTCAGATTACAAATTATCATTAGAAATAACCTCTTTGAAATGACTTCCCTTATGTCTTCCAAATAATTCGTATAATTCTCCGCTGCTTCCAACCACGTTCCCCATCGTGTCGTGTTATTGGTTTAGGTTATAGAGGCACATTAGGTTTCATTAGTTAATTTTTTTTCGATAAGGCGCCTGAATACTGTAGGAGTATAACGAATCGAACGATCTAAGCTATCGATAAAAACAGGGCTATTACAAAATCTTGAACACAAGCTGTGTGTAAAATAAGAGGATAGTTTGCAAATTGAATTCTACCTGTCATATTTTTATGAACCGCAAGGGCTTGTGATATGTAAAAATTTTCAATTGATCTTTAAATGCGTTTATCTCGTAAACTAAGCGTCTAATCGAGAAAAGGAGCTTAATTTGTGATCACTATGAATTATCTAAGAAATCACTTGCAATAGGTTGGGATATCACAATGAAATGGGTGGCTAATGGTGGATTTTCATATGGAAATCTTTAAATGCGTTTATCTCGTAAACTAAGCGTCTAATCGAGAAAAGGAGCTTAATTTGTGATCACTATAAAATACTTAAGAAATCACTTGCAATAGGTTGGGATATCACTATGAAATGCGTGGCTAATGGTGGATTTTCATATGGAAATCTTTAAATGCGTTTATCTCGTAAACTAAGCGTCTAATCAAGAAAAGGAGCTTTATTTGTGATCACTATAAAATACTTAAGAAATCACTTGCAATAGGTTGGGATATCACTATGAAATGGGTGGCTAATGGTGGATTTTCATATGGAAATCTTTAAATGCGTTTATCTCGTAAACTAAGCGTCTAATCAAGAAAAGGAGCTTAATTTGTGATCACTATAAAATACTTAAGAAATCACTTGCAATAGGTTGAGATATCACTATGAAATGGATGGCTAATGGTGGATTTTCATATGGAAATCTTTAAATGCGTTTATCTCGTAAACTAAGCATCTAATCGAGAAAAGGAGCTTAATTTGTGATCACTATAAAATACTTAAGAAATCACTTGCAATAGGTTGGGATATAACTATGAAATGGGTGGCCAATGGTGGATTTTCATATGGAAATCTTTAAATGCGTTCATCTCGTAAACTAAGCGTCTAATCAAGAAAAGGAGCTTAATTTGTGATCACTATAAAATACTTAAGAAATCACTTGCAATAGGTTGAGATATCACTATGAAATGGATGGCTAATGGTGGATTTTCATATGGAAATCTTTAAATGCGTTTATCTCGTAAACTAAGCGTCTAATCGAGAAAAGGAGCTTAATTTGTGATCACTATAAAATACTTAAGAAATCACTTGCAATAGGTTGGGATATCACTATGAAATGGGTGGCCAATGGTGGATTTTCATATGGAAATCTTTAAATGCGTTTATCTCGTAAACTAAGCGTCTAATCGAGAAAAGTAGCTTAATTTGTGATCACTATGAATTATCTAAGAAATCACTTGCAATAGGTTGGGATATCACTATGAAATGGGTGGCTCATGGTGGATTTTCATATGGAAATCTTTAAATGCGTTTATCTCGTAAACTAAGCGTCTAATCAAGAAAAGGAGCTTAATTTGTGATCACTATAAAATACTTAAGAAATCACTTGCAATAGGTTGGGATATCACTATGAAATGGGTGGCCAATGGTGGATTTTCATATGGAAATCTTTAAATGCGTTTATCTCGTAAACTAAGCGTCTAATCAAGAAAAGGAGCTTAATTTGTGATCACTATAAAATACTTAAGAAATCACTTGCAATAGGTTGGGATATCATTATGAAATGGGTGGCTCATGGTGGATTTTCTTTAAATGCGTTTATCTCGTAAACTAAGCGTCTAATCGAGAAAAGGAGCTTAATTTGTGATCACTATAAAATACTTAAGAAATCACTTGCAATAGGTTGGGATATCACTATGAAATGGGTGGCCAATGGTGGATTTTCATATGGAAATCTTTAAATGCGTTTATCTCGTAAACTAAGCGTCTAATCAAGAAAAGGAGCTTAATTTGTGATCACTATAAAATACTTAAGAAATCACTTGCAATAGGTTGGGATATCATTATGAAATGGGTGGCTCATGGTGGATTTTCTTTAAATGCGTTTATCTCGTAAACTAAGCGTCTAATCGAGAAAAGGAGCTTAATTTGTGATCACTATGAATTATCTAAGAAATCACTTGCAATAGGTTGGGATATCACTATGAAATGGGTGGCTCATGGTGGATTTTCATATGGAAATCTTTAAATGCGTTTATCTCGTAAACTAAGCGTCTAATCAAGAAAAGGAGCTTAATTTGTGATCACTATAAAATACTTAAGAAATCACTTGCAATAGGTTGGGATATCACTATGAAATGGGTGGCCAATGGTGGATTTTTATATGGAAATCTTTAAATGCGTTTATCTCGTAAACTAAGCGTCTAATCGAGAAAAGGAGCTTAATTTGTGATCACTATAAAATACTTAAGAAATCACTTGCAATAGGTTGGGATATCACTATGAAATGGGTGGCTCATGGTGGATTTTTATATGGAAATCTTTAAATGCGTTTATCTCGTAAACTAAGCGTCTAATCGAGAAAAGGAGCTTAATTTGTGATCACTATGAATTATCTAAGAAATCACTTGCAATAGGTTGGGATATCACTATGAAATGGGTGGCTAATGGTGGATTTTCATATGGAAATCTTTAAATGCGTTTATCTCGTAAACTAAGCGTCTAATCAAGAAAAGGAGCTTAATTTGTGATCACTATAAAATACTTAAGAAATCACTTGCAATAGGTTGGGATATCACTATGAAATGGGTGGCCAATGGTGGATTTTCATATGGAAATCTTTAAATGCGTTTATCTCGTAAACTAAGCGTCTAATCAAGAAAAGGAGCTTAATTTGTGATCACTATAAAATACTTAAGAAATCACTTGCAATAGGTTGGGATATCACTATGAAATGGGTGGCCAATGGTGGATTTTCATATGGAAATCTTTAAATGCGTTTATCTCGTAAACTAAGCGTCTAATCAAGAAAAGGAGCTTAATTTGTGATCACTATAAAATACTTAAGAAATCACTTGCAATAGGTTGGGATATCATTATGAAATGGGTGGCTCATGGTGGATTTTCTTTAAATGCGTTTATCTCGTAAACTAAGCGTCTAATCGAGAAAAGGAGCTTAATTTGTGATCACTATGAATTATCTAAGAAATCACTTGCAATAGGTTGGGATATCACTATGAAATGGGTGGCTCATGGTGGATTTTCATATGGAAATCTTTAAATGCGTTTATCTCGTAAACTAAGCGTCTAATCAAGAAAAGGAGCTTAATTTGTGATCACTATAAAATACTTAAGAAATCACTTGCAATAGGTTGGGATATCACTATGAAATGGGTGGCCAATGGTGGATTTTTATATGGAAATCTTTAAATGCGTTTATCTCGTAAACTAAGCGTCTAATCGAGAAAAGGAGCTTAATTTGTGATCACTATGAATTATCTAAGAAATCACTTGCAATAGGTTGGGATATCACTATGAAATGGGTGGCTAATGGTGGATTTTCATATGGAAATCTTTAAATGCGTTTATCTCGTAAACTAAGCGTCTAATCAAGAAAAGGAGCTTAATTTGTGATCACTATAAAATACTTAAGAAATCACTTGCAATAGGTTGGGATATCACTATGAAATGGGTGGCCAATGGTGGATTTTTATATGGAAATCTTTAAATGCGTTTATCTCGTAAACTAAGCGTCTAATCGAGAAAAGGAGCTTAATTTGTGATCACTATAAAATACTTAAGAAATCACTTGCAATAGGTTGGGATATCACTATGAAATGGGTGGCTCATGGTGGATTTTTATATGGAAATCTTTAAATGCGTTTATCTCGTAAACTAAGCGTCTAATCGAGAAAAGGAGCTTAATTTGTGATCACTATGAATTATCTAAGAAATCACTTGCAATAGGTTGGGATATCACTATGAAATGGGTGGCTAATGGTGGATTTTCATATGGAAATCTTTAAATGCGTTTATCTCGTAAACTAAGCGTCTAATCAAGAAAAGGAGCTTAATTTGTGATCACTATAAAATACTTAAGAAATCACTTGCAATAGGTTGGGATATCACTATGAAATGGGTGGCTAATGGTGGATTTTCATATGGAAATCTTTAAATGCGTTTATCTCGTAAACTAAGCGTCTAATCAAGAAAAGGAGCTTAATTTGTGATCACTATAAAATACTTAAGAAATCACTTGCAATAGGTTGGGATATCACTATGAAATGGGTGGCCAATGGTGGATTTTTATATGGAAATCTTTAAATGCGTTTATCTCGTAAACTAAGCGTCTAATCGAGAAAAGGAGCTTAATTTGTGATCACTATGAATTATCTAAGAAATCACTTGCAATAGGTTGGGATATCACTATGAAATGGGTGGCTAATGGTGGATTTTCATATGGAAATCTTTAAATGCGTTTATCTCGTAAACTAAGCGTCTAATCAAGAAAAGGAGCTTAATTTGTGATCACTATAAAATACTTAAGAAATCACTTGCAATAGATTGGGATATCACTATGAAATGGGTGGCTAATGGTGGATTTTCATATGGAAATCTTTAAATGCGTTTATCTCGTAAACTATGCGTCTAATCGAGAAGAGGAGCTTAATTTGTGATCACTATGAATTATCTAAGAAATCACTTGCAATAGGTTGGGATATCACTATGAAATGGGTGGCTCATGGTGGATTTTCATATCGTTTATCTCGTAAACTAAGCGTCTAATCGAGAAAAGGAGCTTAATTTGTGATCACTATGAATTATCTAAGAAATCACTTGCAATAGGTTGGGATATCACTATGAAATGGGTGGCTAATGGTGGATTTTCATATGGAAATCTTTAAATGCGTTTATCTCGTAAACTATGCGTCTAATCAAGAAAAGGAGCTTAATTTGTGATCACTATAAAATACTTAAGAAATCACTTGCAATAGATTGAGATATCACTATGAAATGGGTGGCTAATGGTGGATTTTCATATGGAAATCTTTAAATGCGTTTATCTCGTAAACTAAACGTCTAATCAAGAAAAGGAGCTTAATTTGTGATCACTATAAAATACTTAAGAAATCACTTGCAATAGATTGGGATATCACTATGAAATGGGTGGCTAATGGTGGATTTTCATATGGAAATCTTTAAATGCGTTTATCTCGTAAACTATGCGTCTAATCGAGAAAAGGAGCTTAATTTGTGATCACTATGAATTATCTAAGAAATCACTTGCAATAGGTTGGGATATCACTATGAAATGGGTGGCTCATGGTGGATTTTCATATCGTTTATCTCGTAAACTAAGCGTCTAATCAAGAAAAGGAGCTTAATTTGTGATCACTATAAAATACTTAAGAAATCACTTGCAATAGGTTGGGATATCACTATGAAATGGGTGGCCAATGGTGGATTTTCATATGGAAATCTTTAAATGCGTTTATCTCGTAAACTAAGCGTCTAATCAAGAAAAGGAGCTTAATTTGTGATCACTATAAAATACTTAAGAAATCACTTGCAATAGGTTGGGATATCACTATGAAATGGGTGGCCAATGGTGGATTTTCATATGGAAATCTTAAAATGCGTTTATCTCGTAAACTAAGCGTCTAATCAAGAAAAGGAGCTTAATTTGTGATCACTATAAAATACTTAAGAAATCACTTGCAATAGGTTGGGATATCACTATGAAATGGGTGGCCAATGGTGGATTTTCATATGGAAATCTTTAAATGCGTTTATCTCGTAAACTAAGCGTCTAATCGAGAAAAGGAGCTTAATTTGTGATCACTATAAAATACTTAAGAAATCACTTGCAATAGATTGGGATATCACTATGAAATGGGTGGCTAATGGTGGATTTTCATATGGAAATCTTTAAATGCGTTTATCTCGTAAACTAAGCGTCTAATCGAGAAAAGGAGCTTAATTTGTGATCACTATGAATTATCTAAGAAATCACTTGCAATAGGTTGGGATATCACTATGAAATGGGTGGCTAATGGTGGATTTTCATATGGAAATCTTTAAATGCGTTTATCTCGTAAACTAAGCGTCTAATCAAGAAAAGGAGCCTAATTTGTGATCACTATAAAATACTTAAGAAATCACTTGCAATAGGTTGAGATATCACTATGAAATGGGTGGCTAATGGTGGATTTTCATATGGAAATCTTTAAATGCGTTTATCTTTTAAACTAAGCGTCTAATCGAGAAAAGGAGCTTAATTTGTGATCACTATAAAATACTTAAGAAATCACTTGCAATAGGTTGAGATATCACTATGAAATGGGTGGCTCATGGTGGATTTTCATATGGAAATCTTTAAATGCGTTTATCTCGTAAACTAAGCGTCTAATCGAGAAAAGGAGCTTCACTTGTGATCACTATGAATTATCTAAGAAATCACTTGCAATAGGTTGGGATATCACTATGAAATGGGTGGCTCATGGTGGATTTTCATATAGAAATCTTTAAATGCGTTTATCTCGTAAACTAAGCGTCTAATCAAGAAAAGGAGCTTAATTTGTGATCACTATAAAATACTTAAGAAATCACTTGCAATAGGTTGAGATATCACTATGAAATGGGTGGCTAATGGTGGATTTTCATATGGAAATCTTTAAATGCGTTTATCTCGTAAACTAAGCGTCTAATCAAGAAAAGGAGCTTAATTTGTGATCACTATAAAATACTTAAGAAATCACTTGCAATAGGTTGAGATATCACTATGAAATGGGTGGCTAATGGTGGATTTTCATATGGAAATCTTTAAATGCGTTTATCTCGTAAACTAAGCGTCTAATCGAGAAAAGGAGCTTAACTTGTGATCACTATGAATTATCTAAGAAATCACTTGCAATAGGTTGGGATATCACTATGAAATGGGTGGCTAATGGTGGATTTTCATATGGAAATCTTTAAATGCGTTTATCTCGTAAACTAAGCGTCTAATCAAGAAAAGGAGCTTAATTTGTGATCACTATAAAATACTTAAGAAATCACTTGCAATAGGTTGAGATATCACTATGAAATGGGTGGCTAATGGTGGATTTTCATATGGAAATCTTTAAATGCGTTTATCTCGTAAACTAAGCGTCTAATCAAGAAAAGGAGCTTAATTTGTGATCACTATAAAATACTTAAGAAATCACTTGCAATAGGTTGGGATATCACTATGAAATGGGTGGCTCATGGTGGATTTTTATATGGAAATCTTTAAATGCGTTTATCTCGTAAACTAAGCGTCTAATCGAGAAAAGGAGCTTAATTTGTGATCACTATGAATTATCTAAGAAATCACTTGCAATAGGTTGGGATATCACTATGAAATGGGTGGCTAATGGTGGATTTTCATATGGAAATCTTTAAATGCGTTTATCTCGTAAACTAAGCGTCTAATCAAGAAAAGGAGCTTAATTTGTGATCACTATAAAATACTTAAGAAATCACTTGCAATAGGTTGGGATATCACAATGAAATGGGTGGCTAATGGTGGATTTTCATATGGAAATCTTTAAATGCGTTTATCTCGTAAACTAAGCGTCTAATCAAGAAAAGGAGCTTAATTTGTGATCACTATAAAATACTTAAGAAATCACTTGCAATAGGTTGGGATATCACTATGAAATGGGTGGCCAATGGTGGATTTTCATATGGAAATCTTTAAATGCGTTTATCTCGTAAACTAAGCGTCTAATCGAGAAAAGGAGCTTAACGTGTGATCACTATGAATTATCTAAGAAATCACTTGCAATAGGTTGGGATATCACTATGAAATGGGTGGCTAATGGTGGATTTTCATATGGAAATCTTTAAATGCGTTTATCTCGTAAACTAAGCGTCTAATCAAGAAAAGGAGCTTAATTTGTGATCACTATAAAATACTTAAGAAATCACTTGCAATAGGTTGAGATATCACTATGAAATGGGTGGCTAATGGTGGATTTTCATATGGAAATCTTTAAATGCGTTTATCTCGTAAACTAAGCGTCTAATCAAGAAAAGGAGCTTAATTTGTGATCACTATAAAATACTTAAGAAATCACTTGCAATAGGTTGGGATATCACTATGAAATGGGTGGCTCATGGTGGATTTTTATATGGAAATCTTTAAATGCGTTTATCTCGTAAACTAAGCGTCTAATCGAGAAAAGGAGCTTAATTTGTGATCACTATGAATTATCTAAGAAATCACTTGCAATAGGTTGGGATATCACTATGAAATGGGTGGCTAATGGTGGATTTTCATATGGAAATCTTTAAATGCGTTTATCTCGTAAACTAAGCGTCTAATCAAGAAAAGGAGCTTAATTTGTGATCACTATAAAATACTTAAGAAATCACTTGCAATAGGTTGGGATATCACTATGAAATGGGTGGCTAATGGTGGATTTTCATATGGAAATCTTTAAATGCGTTTATCTCGTAAACTAAGCGTCTAATCAAGAAAAGGAGCTTAATTTGTGATCACTATAAAATACTTAAGAAATCACTTGCAATAGGTTGGGATATCACTATGAAATGGGTGGCCAATGGTGGATTTTCATATGGAAATATTTAAATGCGTTTATCTCGTAAACTAAGCGTCTAATCGAGAAAAGGAGCTTAACTTGTGATCACTATGAATTATCTAAGAAATCACTTGCAATAGGTTGAGATATCACTATGAAATGGGTGGCTAATGGTGGATTTTCATATGGAAATCTTTAAATGCGTTTATCTCGTAAACTAAGCGTCTAATCAAGAAAAGGAGCTTAATTTGTGATCACTATAAAATACTTAAGAAATCACTTGCAATAGGTTGAGATATCACTATGAAATGGGTGGCTAATGGTGGATTTTCATATGGAAATCTTTAAATGCGTTTATCTCGTAAACTAAGCGTCTAATCGAGAAAAGGAGCTTAACTTGTGATCACTATGAATTATCTAAGAAATCACTTGCAATAGGTTGGGATATCACTATGAAATGGGTGGCTAATGGTGGATTTTCATATGGAAATCTTTAAATGCGTTTATCTCGTAAACTAAGCGTCTAATCAAGAAAAGGAGCTTAATTTGTGATCACTATAAAATACTTAAGAAATCACTTGCAATTGGTTGACATATCACTATGAAATGGATGGCTAATGGTGGATTTTCATATGGAAATCTTTAAATGCGTTTATCTCGTAAACTAAGCGTCTAATCGAGAAAAGGAGCTTAATTTGAGATCACTATAAAATACTTAAGAAATCACTTGCAATAGGTTGGGATATCACTATGAAATGGGTGGCTCATGGTGGATGTTTATATGGAAATCTTTAAATGCGTTTATCTCGTAAACTAAGCGTCTAATCGAGAAAAGGAGCTTAATTTGTGATCACTATGAATTATCTAAGAAATCACTTGCAATAGGTTGGGATATCACTATGAAATGGGTGGCTAATGGTGGATTTTCATATGGAAATCTTTAAATGCGTTTATCTCGTAAACTAAGCGTCTAATCAAGAAAAGGAGCTTAATTTGTGATCACTATAAAATACTTAAGAAATCACTTGCAATAGGTTGGGATATCACTATGAAATGGGTGGCTCATGGTGGATTTTTATATGGAAATCTTTAAATGCGTTTATCTCGTAAACTAAGCGTCTAATCGAGAAAAGGAGCTTAATTTGTGATCACTATAAAATACTTAAGAAATCACTTGCAATAGGTTGGGATATCACTATGAAATTGGTGGCTAATGGTGGATTTTCATATGGAAATCTTTAAATGCGTTTATCTCGTTAACTAAGCGTCTAATCGAGAAAAGGAGCTTAATTTGTGATCACTATGAATTATCTAAGAAATCGCTTGCAGTAGGTTGGGATATCACTATGAAATGGGTGGATTTTCATATGGAAATCTTTAAATGCGTTTATCTCGTAAACTAAGCGTCTAATCGAGAAAAGGAGCTTACTTTGTGATCACTATAAAATACTTAAGAAATCACTTGCAATAGGTTGGGATATCACTGTGAAATGGGTGGCCAATGGTGGATTTTCATATGGAAATCTTTAAATGCGTTTATCTCGTTAACTAAGCGTCTAATCGAGAAAGGAGCTTACTTTGTGATCACTATAAAATACTTAAGAAATCACTTGCAATAGGTTGGGATATCACTATGAAATGGGTGGCCAATGGTGGATTTTCATATGGAAATCTTTAAATGCGTTTATCTCGTTAACTAAGCGTCTAATCGAGAAAAGGAGCTTACTTTGTGATCACTATAAAATACTTAAGAAATCACTTGCAATAGGTTGGGATATCACTATGAAATGGGTGGCCAATGGTGGATTTTCATATGGAAATCTTTAAATGCGTTTATCTCGTTAACTAAGCGTCTAATCGAGAAAAGGAGCTTACTTTGTGATCACTATAAAATACTTAAGAAATCACTTGCAATAGGTTGGGATATCACTATGAAATGGGTGGCCAATGGTGGATTTTCATATGGAAATCTTTAAATGCGTTTATCTCGTTAACTAAGCGTCTAATCGAGAAAAGGAGCTTACTTTGTGATCACTATAAAATACTTAAGAAATCACTTGCAATAGGTTGGGATATCACTATGAAATGGGTGGCCAATGGTGGATTTTCATATGGAAATCTTTAAATGCGTTTATCTCGTTAACTAAGCGTCTAATCGAGAAAGGAGCTTACTTTGTGATCACTATAAAATACTTAAGAAATCACTTGCAATAGGTTGGGATATCACTATGAAATGGGTGGCCAATGGTGGATTTTCATATGGAAATCTTTAAATGCGTTTATCTCGTTAACTAAGCGTCTAATCGAGAAAAGGAGCTTACTTTGTGATCACTATAAAATACTTAAGAAATCACTTGCAATAGGTTGGGATATCACTATGAAATGGGTGGCCAATGGTGGATTTTCATATGGAAATCTTTAAATGCGTTTATCTCGTTAACTAAGCGTCTAATCGAGAAAGGAGCTTACTTTGTGATCACTATAAAATACTTAAGAAATCACTTGCAATAGGTTGGGATATCACTATGAAATGGGTGGCCAATGGTGGATATTCATATGGAAATCTTTAAATGCGTTTATCTCGTTAACTAAGCGTCTAATCGAGAAAAGGAGCTTACTTTGTGATCACTATAAAATACTTAAGAAATCACTTGCAATAGGTTGGGATATCACTATGAAATGGGTGGCCAATGGTGGATTTTCATATGGAAATCTTTAAATGCGTTTATCTCGTTAACTAAGCGTCTAATCGAGAAAGGAGCTTACTTTGTGATCACTATAAAATACTTAAGAAATCACTTGCAATAGGTTGGGATATCACTATGAAATGGGTGGCCAATGGTGGATTTTCATATGGAAATCTTTAAATGCGTTTATCTCGTTAACTAAGCGTCTAATCGAGAAAAGGAGCTTACTTTGTGATCACTATAAAATACTTAAGAAATCACTTGCAATAGGTTGGGATATCACTATGAAATGGGTGGCCAATGGTGGATTTTCATATGGAAATCTTTAAATGCGTTTATCTCGTTAACTAAGCGTCTAATCGAGAAAGGAGCTTACTTTGTGATCACTATAAAATACTTAAGAAATCACTTGCAATAGGTTGGGATATCACTATGAAATGGGTGGCCAATGGTGGATATTCATATGGAAATCTTTAAATGCGTTTATCTCGTTAACTAAGCGTCTAATCGAGAAAAGGAGCTTACTTTGTGATCACTATAAAATACTTAAGAAATCACTTGCAATAGGTTGGGATATCACTATGAAATGGGTGGCCAATGGTGGATTTTCATATGGAAATCTTTAAATGCGTTTATCTCGTTAACTAAGCGTCTAATCGAGAAAGGAGCTTACTTTGTGATCACTATAAAATACTTAAGAAATCACTTGCAATAGGTTGGGATATCACTATGAAATGGGTGGCCAATGGTGGATTTTCATATGGAAATCTTTAAATGCGTTTATCTCGTTAACTAAGCGTCTAATCGAGAAAGGAGCTTACTTTGTGATCACTATAAAATACTTAAGAAATCACTTGCAATAGGTTGGGATATCACTATGAAATGGGTGGCCAATGGTGGATATTCATATGGAAATCTTTAAATGCGTTTATCTCGTTAACTAAGCGTCTAATCGAGAAAAGGAGCTTACTTTGTGATCACTATAAAATACTTAAGAAATCACTTGCAATAGGTTGGGATATCACTATGAAATGGGTGGCCAATGGTGGATTTTCATATGGAAATCTTTAAATGCGTTTATCTCGTTAACTAAGCGTCTAATCGAGAAAGGAGCTTACTTTGTGATCACTATAAAATACTTAAGAAATCACTTGCAATAGGTTGGGATATCACTATGAAATGGGTGGCCAATGGTGGATTTTCATATGGAAATCTTTAAATGCGTTTATCTCGTTAACTAAGCGTCTAATCGAGAAAAGGAGCTTAATTTGTGATCACTATAAAATACTTAAGAAATCACTTGCAATAGGTTGGGATATCACTATGAAATGGGTGGCCAATGGTGGATTTTCATATGGAAATCTTTAAATGCGTTTATCTCGTTAACTAAGCGTCTAATCGAGAAAGGAGCTTACTTTGTGATCACTATAAAATACTTAAGAAATCACTTGCAATAGGTTGGGATATCACTATGAAATGGGTGGCCAATGGTGGATATTCATATGGAAATCTTTAAATGCGTTTATCTCGTTAACTAAGCGTCTAATCGAGAAAAGGAGCTTACTTTGTGATCACTATAAAATACTTAAGAAATCACTTGCAATAGGTTGGGATATCACTATGAAATGGGTGGCCAATGGTGGATTTTCATATGGAAATCTTTAAATGCGTTTATCTCGTTAACTAAGCGTCTAATCGAGAAAGGAGCTTACTTTGTGATCACTATAAAATACTTAAGAAATCACTTGCAATAGGTTGGGATATCACTATGAAATGGGTGGCCAATGGTGGATTTTCATATGGAAATCTTTAAATGCGTTTATCTCGTTAACTAAGCGTCTAATCGAGAAAAGGAGCTTACTTTGTGATCACTATAAAATACTTAAGAAATCACTTGCAATAGGTTGGGATATCACTATGAAATGGGTGGCCAATGGTGGATTTTCATATGGAAATCTTTAAATGCGTTTATCTCGTTAACTAAGCGTCTAATCGAGAAAAGGAGCTTTATTTGTGATCACTATGAATTATCTAAGAAATCACTTGCAATAGGTTGGGATATCACTATGAAATGGGTGGCCAATGGTGGATTTTCATATGGAAATCTTTAAATGCGTTTATCTCGTAAACTAAGCGTCTAATCGAGAAAGGAGCTTACTTTGTGATCACTATAAAATACTTAAGAAATCACTTGCAATAGGTTGGGATATCACTATGAAATGGGTGGCCAATGGTGGATTTTCATATGGAAATCTTTAAATGCGTTTATCTCGTTAACTAAGCGTCTAATCGAGAAAAGGAGCTTACTTTGTGATCACTATGAATTATCTAAGAAATCACTTGCAATAGGTTGGGATATCACAATGAAATGGGTGGCTAATGGTGGATTTTCATATGGAAATCTTTAAATGCGTTTATCTCGTAAACTATGCGTCTAATCGAGAAAAGGAGCTTAATTTGTGATCACTATGAATTATCTAAGAAATCACTTGCAACAGGTTGGGATATCACTATGAAATGGGTGGCCAATGGTGGATTTTCATATGGAAATCTTTAAATGCGTTTATCTCGTAAACTATGCGTCTAATCGAGAAAAGGAGCTTAATTTGTGATCACTATGAATTATCTAAGAAATCACTTGCAATAGGTTGGGATATCACTATGAAATGGGTGGCCAATGGTGGATTTTCATATGGAAATCTTTAAATGAGTTTATCTCGTAAACTAAGCGTCTAATCGAGAAAAGGAGCTTAATTTGTGATCACTATGAATTATCTAAGAAATCACTTGCAATAGGTTGGGATATCACAATGAAATGGGTGGCTAATGGTGGATTTTCATATGGAAATCTTTAAATGCGTTTATCTCGTAAACTAAGCGTCTACTCGAAAAAAGGAGCTTAATTTGGGATCACTATGAATTATCTAAGAAATCACTTGCAATAGGTTGGGATATCACTATGAAATGGGTGGCCAATGGTGGATTTTCATATGGAAATCTTTAAATGCGTTTATCTCGTAAACTATGCGTCTAATCGAGAAAAGGAGCTTAATTTGTGATCACTATGAATTATCTAAGAAATCACTTGCAATAGGTTGGGATATCACTATGAAATGGGTGGCCAATGGTGGATTTTCATATGGAAATCTTTAAATGAGTTTATCTCGTAAACTAAGCGTCTAATCGAGAAAAGGAGCTTAATTTGTGATCACTATGAATTATCTAAGAAATCACTTGCAATAGGTTGGGATATCACAATGAAATGGGTGGCTAATGGTGGATTTTCATATGGAAATCTTTAAATGCGTTTATCTCGTAAACTAAGCGTCTACTCGAGAAAAGGAGCTTAATTTGGGATCACTATGAATTATCTAAGAAATCACTTGCAATAGGTTGGGATATCACTATGAAATGGGTGGCCAATGGTGGATTTCCATATGGAAATCTTTAAATGCGTTTATCTCGTAAACTAAGCGTCTACTCGAGAAAAGGAGCTTAATTTGGGATCACTATGAATTATCTAAGAAATCACTTGCAATAGGTTGGGATATCACTATGAAATGGGTGGCCAATGGTGGATTTCCATATGGAAATCTTTAAATGCGTTTATCTCGTATACTAAGCGTCTAATCGAGAAAAGGAGCTTAATTTGTGATCACTATGAATTATCTAAGAAATCACTTGCAATAGGTTGGGATATCACTATGAAATGGGTGGCCAATGGTGGATTTCCATATGGAAATCTTTAAATGCGTTTATCTCGTAAACTAAGCGTCTAATCAAGAAAAGGAGCTTAATTTGTGATCACTATAAAATACTTAAGAAATCACTTGCAATAGGTTGGGATATCACTATGAAATGGGTGGCCAATGGTGGATTTTCATATGGAAATCTTTAAATGCGTTTATCTCGTAAACTAAGCGTCTAATCGAGAAAAGGAGCTTAATTTGTGATCACTATAAAATACTTAAGAAATCACTTGCAATAGGTTGGGATATCACTATGAAATGGGTGGCCAATGGTGGATTTTTATATGGAAATCTTTAAATGCGTTTATCTCGTAAACTAAGCGTCTAATCGAGAAAAGGAGCTTACTTTGTGATCACTATGAATTATCTAAGAAATCACTTGCAATAGGTTGGGATATCACTATGAAATGGGTGGCTAATGGTGGATTTTCATATGGAATTCTTTAAATGCGTTTATCTCGTAAACTAAGCGTCTAATCAAGAAAAGGAGCTTAATTTGTGATCACTATAAAATACTTAAGAAATCACTTGCAATAGGTTGGGATATCACTATGAAATGGGTGGCTAATGGTGGAGTTCCTTATGGAAATCTTTAAATGCGTTTATCTCGTAAACTAAGCGTCTAATCAAGAAAAGGAGCTTAATTTGTGATCACTATGAATTATGTAAGAAATCACTTGCAATATAGGTTGGGATATCACTATGAAATGGGTGGCCAATGGTGGCTTTTCATATGGAAATCTTCAAATGCGATTATCTCGTAAACTAAGCGTCTAATCGAGAAAAGGAGCTTAATTTGTGATCACTATGAATTATCTAAGAAATCACTTGCAATAGGTTGGGATATCACTATGAAATGGGTGGCTAATGGTGAATTTTCATATGGAAATCTTTAAATGCGTTTATCTCGTAAACTAAGCGTCTAATCAAGAAAAGAAGCTTAATTTGTTATCACTATAAAATACTTAAGAAATCACTTGCAATAGGTTGGGATATCACTATGAAATGGGTGGGTAATGGTGGATTTTCATATGGAAATCTTTAAATGCGTTTATCTCGTAAACTAAGCGTCTAATCGAGAAAAGGAGCTTAATTTGTGATCACTATGATTTATCTAAGAAATCACTTGCAATAGGTTGGGATATCACTATGAAATGGGTGGCTAATGGTGGAGTTCCTTATGGAAATCTTTAAATGCGTTTATCTCGTAAACTAAGCGTCTAATCGAGAAAAGGAGCTTAATTTGTGATCACTATGATTTATCTAAGAAATCACTTGCAATAGGTTGGGATATCACTATGAAATGGGTGGCTAATGGTGGAGTTCCTTATGGAAATCTTTAAATGCGTTTATCTCGTAAACTAAGCGTCTAATCGAGAAAAGGAGCTTAATTTGTGATCACTATAAAATACTTAAGAAATCACTTGCAATAGGTTGGGATATCACTATGAAATGGGTGGCCAATGGTGGATTTTTATATGGAAATCTTTAAATGCGTTTATCTCGTAAACTAAGCGTCTAATCGAGAAAAGGAGCTTAATTTGTGATCACTATAAAATACTTAAGAAATCACTTGCAAAAGGTTGGGATATCACTATGAAATGGGTGGGTAATGGTGGATTTTCATATGGAAATCTTTAAATGCGTTTATCTCGTAAACTAAGCGTCTAATCAAGAAAAGGAGCTTACTTTGTGATCACTATAAAATACTTAAGAAATCACTTGCAATAGGTTGGGATATCACTATGAAATGGGTGGCCAATGGTGGATTTTCATATGGAAATCTTTAAATGCGTTTATCTCGTTAACTTAGCGTCTAATCGAGAAAAGGAGCTTACTTTGTGATCACTATAAAATACTTAAGAAATCACTTGCAATAGGTTGGGATATCACTATGAAATGGGTGGCCAATGGTGGATTTTCATATGGAAATCTTTAAATGCGTTTATCTCGCAAACTAAGCGTCTAATCGAGAAAAGGAGCTTAATTTGTGATCACTATGAATTATCTAAGAAATCACTTGCAATAGGTTGGGCTATCACTACGAAATGGGTGGCTAATGGTGGATTTTCATATGGAAATCTTTAAATGCGTTTATCTCGTAAACTAAGCGTCTAATCAAGAAAAGAAGCTTAATTTGTGATCACTATAAAATACTTAAGAAATCACTTGCAATAGGTTGGGATATCACTATGAAATGGGTGGCCAATGGTGGATTTTCATATGGAAATCTTTAAATGCGTTTATCTCGTTAACTTAGCGTCTAATCGAGAAAAGGAGCTTACTTTGTGATCACTATAAAATACTTAAGAAATCACTTGCAATAGGTTGGGATATCACTATGAAATGGGTGGCCAATGGTGGATTTTTATATGGAAATCTTTAAATGCGTTTATCTCGTAAACTAAGCGTCTAATCGAGAAAAGGAGCTTAATTTGTGATCACTATAAAATACTTAAGAAATCACTTGCAAAAGGTTGGGATATCACTATGAAATGGGTGGGTAATGGTGGATTTTCATATGGAAATCTTTAATGCGTTTATCTCGTAAACTAAGCGTCTAATCGAGAAAAGGAGCTTAATTTGTGATCACTATGAATTATCTAAGAAATCACTTGCAATAGGTTGGGATATCACTATGAAATGGGTGGCTAATGGTGGATTTTCATATGGAAATCTTTAAATGCGTTTATTTCGTAAACTAAGCGTCTAATCGAGAAAAGGAGCTTAATTTGTGATCACTATGAATTATCTAAGAAATCACTTGCAATAGGTTGGGATATCACTATGAAATGGGTGGCCAATGGTGGATTTTCATATGGAAATCGTTAAATGCGTTTATCTCGCAAACTAAGCGTCTAATCGAGAAAAGGAGCTTAATTTGTGATCACTATGAATTATCTAAGAAATCACTTGCAATAGGTTGGGATATCACTATGAAATGGGTGGCTAATGGTGGATTTTCATATGGAAATCTTTAAATGCGTTTATCTCGTAAACTAAGCGTCTAATCGAGAAAAGGAGCTTAATTTGTGATCACTATGAATTATCTAAAAAATCACTTGCAATAGGTTGGGATATCACTATGAAATGGGTGGGTAATGGTGGATTTTCATATGGAAATCTTTAAATGCGTTTATTTCGTAAACTAAGCGTCTAATCGAGAAAAGGAGCTTAATTTGTGATCACTATGAATTATCTAAGAAATCACTTGCAATAGGTTGGGATATCACTATGAAATGGGTGGCCAATGGTGGATTTTTATATGGAAATCTTTAAATGCGTTTATCTCGTAAACTAAGCGTCTAATCGAGAAAAGGAGCTTAATTTGTGATCACTATGAATTATCTAAGAAATCACTTGCAATAGGTTGGGATATCACTATGAAATGGGTGGCTAATGGTGGATTTTCATATGGAAATCTTTAAATGCGTTTATCTCGTAAACTAAGCGTCTAATCGAGAAAAGGAGCTTAATTTGTGATCACTATGAATTATCTAAGAAATCACTTGCAATAGGTTGGGATATCACTATGAAATGGGTGGCTAATGGTGGATTTTCATATGGAAATCTTTAAATGCGTTTATTTCGTAAACTAAGCGTCTAATCGAGAAAAGGAGCTTAATTTGTGATCACTATGAATTATCTAAGAAATCACTTGCAATAGGTTGGGATATCACTATGAAATGGGTGGCCAATGGTGGATTTTTATATGGAAATCTTTAAATGCGTTTATCTCGTAAACTAAGCGTCTAATCGAGAAAAGGAGCTTAATTTGTGATCACTATGAATTATCTAAGAAATCACTTGCAATAGGTTGGGATATCACTATGAAATGGGTGGCTAATGGTGGATTTTCATATGGAAATCTTTAAATGCGTTTATTTCGTAAACTAAGCGTCTAATCGAGAAAAGGAGCTTAATTTGTGATCACTATGAATTATCTAAGAAATCACTTGCAATAGGTTGGGATATCACTATGAAATGGGTGGGTAATGGTGGATTTTCATATGGAAATCTTTAAATGCGTTTATCTCGTAAACTAAGCGTCTAATCGAGAAAAGGAGCTTAATTTGTGATCACTATGAATTATCTAAGAAATCACTTGCAATAGGTTGGGATATCACTATGAAATGGGTGGCTAATGGTGGATTTTCATATGGAAATCTTTAAATGCGTTTATCTCGTAAACTAAGCGTCTAATCGAGAAAAGGAGCTTAATTTGTGATCACTATGAATTATCTAAGAAATCACTTGCAATAGGTTGGGATATCACTATGAAATGGGTGGCTAATGGTGGATTTTCATATGGAAATCTTTAAATGCGTTTATCTCGTAAACTAAGCGTCTAATCGAGAAAAGGAGCTTAATTTGTGATCACTATGAATTATCTAAGAAATCACTTGCAATAGGTTGGGATATCACTATGAAATGGGTGGCCAATGGTGGATTTTTATATGGAAATCTTTAAATGCGTTTATCTCGTAAACTAAGCGTCTAATCGAGAAAAGGAGCTTAATTTGTGATCACTATGAATTATCTAAGAAATCACTTGCAATAGGTTGGGATATCACTATGAAATGGGTGGCTAATGGTGGATTTTCATATGGAAATCTTTAAATGCGTTTATCTCGTAAACTAAGCGTCTAATCGAGAAAAGGAGCTTAATTTGTGATCACTATGAATTATCTAAAAAATCACTTGCAATAGGTTGGGATATCACTATGAAATGGGTGGGTAATGGTGGATTTTCATATGGAAATCTTTAAATGCGTTTATTTCGTAAACTAAGCGTCTAATCGAGAAAAGGAGCTTAATTTGTGATCACTATGAATTATCTAAGAAATCACTTGCAATAGGTTGGGATATCACTATGAAATGGGTGGGTAATGGTGGATTTTCATATGGAAATCTTTAAATGCGTTTATCTCGTAAACTAAGCGTCTAATCGAGAAAAGGAGCTTAATTTGTGATCACTATAAAATACTTAAGAAATCACTTGCAAAAGGTTGGGATATCACTATGAAATGGGTGGGTAATGGTGGATTTTCATATGGAAATCTTTAAATGCGTTTATCTCGTAAACTAAGCGTCTAATCGAGAAAAGGAGCTTAATTTGTGATCACTATGAATTATCTAAGAAATCACTTGCAATAGGTTGGGATATCACTATGAAATGGGTGGCTAATGGTGGATTTTCATATGGAAATCTTTAAATGCGTTTATTTCGTAAACTAAGCGTCTAATCGAGAAAGGAGCTTAATTTGTGATCACTATGAATTATCTAAGAAATCACTTGCAATAGGTTGGGATATCACTATGAAATGGGTGGCCAATGGTGGATTTTTATATGGAAATCTTTAAATGCGTTTATCTCGTAAACTAAGCGTCTAATCGAGAAAAGGAGCTTAATTTGTGATCACTATAAAATACTTAAGAAATCACTTGCAATTGGTTGGGATATCACTATGAAATGGGTGGCTAATGGTGGATTTTCATATGGAAATCTTTAAATGCGTTTATCTCGTAAACTAAGCGTCTAATCGAGAAAAGGAGCTTAATTTGTGATCACTATGAAGTATCTAAGAAATCACTTGCAATAGGTTGGGATATCACTATGAAATGGGTGGCCAATGGTGGATTTTCATATGGAAATCTTTAAATGCGTTTATCTCGTAAACTAAGCGTCTAATCGAGAAAAGGAGCTTAATTTGTGATCACTATGAATTATCTAAAAAATCACTTGCAATAGGTTGGGATATCACTATGAAATGGGTGGCTAATAGTGGATTTTCATATGGAAATCTTTAAATGCGTTTATCTCGTAAACTAAGCGTCTAATCAAGAAAAGGAGCTTAATTTGTGATCACCATAAAATACTTAAGAAATCACTTGCAATAGGTTGGGATATCACTATGAAATGGGTGGCCAATGGTGGATTTTCATATGGAAATCTTTAAATGCGTTTATCTCGTAAACTAAGCGTCTAATCGAGAAAAGGAGCTTAATTTGTGATCACTATAAAATACTTAAGAAATCACTTGCAATAGGTTGGGATATCACTATGAAATGGGTGGCCAATGGTGGATTTTCATAAGGAAATCTTCAAATGCGTTTATCTCGTAAACTAAGCGTCTAATCGAGAAAAGGAGCTTACTTTGTGATCACTATGAATTATCTAAGAAATCACTTGCAATAGGTTGGGATATCACTATGAAATGGGTGGCTAATGGTGGATTTTCATATGGAAATCTTTAAATGCGTTTATCTCGTAAACTAGGCGTCTAATCAAGAAAAGGAGCTTAATTTGTGATCACTATAAACTCACT